>CM068588.1:36819768-37057268 GCA_035048485.1 Pteria penguin | reverse complement strand
AATTGACGCACGCCGTTAAATTTTGACTCCCCATGGGGTAATTTTTCAACGATTTTTAATTCTGTGTATAACATTGAAATACAAGTTTCTGTGGAAGTAGGGTGGACATGAGAGATGTCTCTCACCATTCCATCTCATTCCCCTTCCATAAAACCTTTGCCTCCTCCTTCCATATCGAAGCGATTGGGCTTCGCAACTGACACACATTGTGAATACAGAAAAAAGTTAATATATACAGGGGGGAAGATTTGTGGTTTGTTGGTGATTTCAAACTCGAACTGCATTTCTTAAATTCTAGTATACTTTTTATCTCGGGAGAAAATCTATTTTCTAGGCAGATTTTCCCGGGGGGGGGGGGGCTATTTTGGGGAAAATTCTCTACTATTTCACCCTTTTGTTTGTCTGTAACCTATTGTGCATATGGTCACTGGATCAAGTTAAAAGCATCCACATCAAAGACATGAACGGATCCAGAACAGAAGTGAGGATCGGAATTATGGGGATTTGGACTTATGGTCAGCATCTCTCATTTTTCTTACTATATATATATTTTTTTTTCATAGGAGGATGATATGTTTTACATGTTACACATATTCAGCTAAATACTTTTGTATTGTAATTAGGAGATTTTCTCAACATTTTAGAATTTTAAATGTTGAAATTAGACCTTACCTCTAATGATCAGTTTTCAAGTTCGTTTTACTTACTGTCGAATGATCGAACAGTCACACTTTATTATAAACCGGAGTTCAAAGCTTTTTTTTTTTATCTGGAATCATTAATCAAAGTTGAAATATGACCTCCTCCCCTTCCCCTATTTCCCTGCAATGTCTCCGCAAACTATTACTCTTTATTCAACAAAATCATAAAGTGTACTTAGCTAAATACGTGTATCGTTATACATGTGCGGAGGTTTTACTCGACATGGTGTCGTTATATAATGTTGACATTTGACCCTACCTCTGATACCCAGTTTTAAAGTTTGTTTTACTTACTATTGAATAACCGATCGCGAATATTCACGCTCTATCATAAACTGGAGTTCAAGCTTCTTTCGTATGTTGAAATATGACCCCCTTTCCCTGGCTATGTCAATGCATTGTCTCCGCAAACTATCACTCTTTATTCAACAAAAACACAAAGTGTACTTATCTAAATACGTGTGTTGTAATATATATGGAGATTTTCTCGTTATGGGTCGTTTTTTAATGTTGAAATTTGACCCTACCTCTTACAACCAGTTTTACTGTCAATTTTACTTGAATAATCGAATAGTCACACTGTATTATAAACACTGAGAAGTTCGAAGCTTTTTTTTTCTTAAGGAGGAATTAATGTTGAAATATGGCCCCTTCGAAGTGTTAGTTCTCTTAAACAATACGTCTAATGAGATCGAAATTTATTTAATACTATAACATGTCATTATCCAACGTCAAATTTACTGTCCGCGCAGCTCACTTCGGAAATCGGAAAATCGCGATTTTTTCTATTGTAGCATTGAAATTGATAAAAATGAATACTATCATTCAATTATTTGAGTATTCTCGTAACTAAGTTTATAAGATAAACGTACTCAAGTGCAACCATTTGCATACTGTCAACTCATATCAAGTTTGATTGGGGATTCTCCATGTTAATTTTATCATGATGCATATGACGTCGCATTTGGAAGATTCCATCTTGATATTGTAATAGGGTTGTTTTCGGATTTAAGGGTTAAGTACATTTTTGAAAGATTGAAATCAGCATGTTAAATCACAAATAATTGACTTTAGGCCATTCTGTAACTGATCCATTTGCAAACAGGAAGTACACAATTTGAATTGAATTTTAATGGTACATGGGAGCATTATACACAAGGGTCTTTATTGACGTTAAAATATGACCCACCATTGCGGGTCAATTTTCAACGAGGGTTATTTTTCACGCGAGGTTCACTTTTTCACGCGTGGTTGGGGTCATTAAATAATGGACCGAGTAAATTTTCAACGTTAAAAATCGATCCTTAAACCGTTGAAAACTGACCCATGAGTCAGTTTTCAAATGGGGGTCACTTTTTTATGTTACACCGGCCCACAATAACGAAGGTGATAAACATAGACCCGACACACAAGCTCCAGAAGAACAGATAACGCAGGTAACAGATATAAACCCGGCAAACAAGCTCCAAAGGAGTGGATAACGCATGTGATTGACAAAGACAGAGCACACAAGCTTCATATGAGTAAATAATGCAGCTGATTGACATAGACCCGGCACACAAGCTCCATGAGAGCAGGTAACGAAGGTGATAGACATAGACCCGGAGCACAAGTTTTATAGTAGTAGATAATGCAGATGATAAACATAGGCCCCCTGGTTCGCAACTCCATAAGAGCAGATAACGCAGGTGACAGTCATAAACCCGGCACACAAGCTATATAAGAGCAGTTAACGCCGGTGATAGACATAGGCCCGGCACACAAGCACCATGAGAGCAGATAACGCAGGTGATAGACATAGACCCAACACACAAGCTCCATGAGAGCAGATAACGCAGTTGATAGACTTATTCCCGGCACACAAGCTCCATGAGAGCAGATAACGCAGGTGATAAACAAAGACCTAAAACACAAGCTCCATGAGAGCAGATAACGCAGGTGATAGACATAGACCCAACACACAAGCTCCATGAGAGCAGATAACACAGGTAATAGACATAGACCCTTCACACAAGCTCCATGAGAGCAGATAACGCAGGTGATAGACATAGACCCAACACACAAGCTCCATGAGAGCAGATAACACAGGTAATAGACATAGACCCGGCACACCAGCTCCATGAGAGCAGATAACGCAGGTGATAATCATAGACCCAGCACACAAGCTTCATGAGAGCAGTTAACGCCGGTGATAGACATAGACCCGGCACACAAGCTCCATGAGAGCAGATAACGCAGGTGATAGACATAGACCCGGCACACAAGCTCCATGAGAGCAGATAACGCAGGTGATAGACATAGACCCAACACACAAGCACCATGAGAGCAGATAACGCAGGTAATAGACATAGACCCAACACACAAGCTCCATGAGAGCAGATAACGTAGGTGATAGACATAGACCCGGCACACAAGCTCCATGAGAGCAGATAACGCAGGTGATAGACATAGACCCGGCACACAAGCTCCATGAGAGCAGATAACGCAGGTGATAGACATAGACCCGGCACACAAGCTCCATGAGAGCAGATAACGCCGGTGATAGACATAGACCCGGCACACAAGCTCCATGAGAGCAAATAACGCAGGCAATAGACATAGACCCGGCACACAAGCTCCACGTGAGCAGATAACGCAGTTGATAGACTAATTCCCGGCACACAAGCTCCATGAGAGCAGATAACGCAGGTGATAAACAAAAACCTGGCACACAAACTCCATGACAGCAGATAACGCAGGTGATCGCCAGATCACCAGCAGATGATATTTTGGTGAGCTCGCTAGGAAGCAGTTTGTACTGTAAGAAATGGCTATGCTCAAGGTCATACAACAACATAGCAGTAGATATACGATAATGTATTTATTTGATTTAAAAACATGTACTTGCACAAAGTGTTTCTCTTTGTAAAAAGGATTATATATACTGCTTTACGTATCTCGTCTTTGGAGAAAATTGCCTCAATATATATTCTTGGTTCTAATTTTTCAAGATGTTTGACATCTGAAACTAAATCTCTTCTTTTTCCTCGGAATGTCACATGGATTGCTCTAACTACTTAGATTTATTGTAATAAAATACCGTCATCGTACGACGTCAGTTGATAATGCAAACCCCTCTACGTGAGGCATTAATCTACAAAGTTAAATGACTACTGGTCACTGGCTTCTTCACATAAAAAGGTACATACTGTAAACCGTCATTGACGTCACGAAGGTGACGTATTAAGCCGTTTATAAATATGTCTTCATCCATGTCCTGTAGACGCTGAAGAACGGATTTCTCCAGACCTTCCTTGAACGTTTCTATTCGATCCATGTTTTTACTAAAAGCACAGAAATCTGTTTTTATTTCTCGAGTCTTTTTACGAAGACATTTTACGGAATTTTGTAACGCTACAACACGATTGTAGACATCACTCCAGTCGTCCAGGGCACGTTTGTGTTGTTGTGTAAAAGGTTTCCTAATGGGTTCACATTCTTGTAGGCGTACATACTCTATGGATTTGGCATTTGATTCGTCTTGGTACGACATATCTTTCTTTTTGAACTGGGCGAACGTTTTATTTCCGCTCTCTGCAATATTATGACGTCATAAACGTCATATTATTAGAGACGGGAAATGTCGGCATCAGGGGCAATTGCAATGAAGGACGACGTGCGTTTTTCCTCATTTATTAGATCTTTGAAATGTGGCATTTGCTGGGATTTCTTAAACAAACCACACACATTAAAATGTGGTCACAACTACTGCATGAAGTAAGTAAACTCATCTAATTCATGAAAACTAATCATAATGATATACATGTAGATCTAATTTCTGGTTTTATATTATTCAATGATCGCTACTCTTATAGACCGATCTTCACCGCAAATCTTGAAATGTAAAGGAATTTGCTTTACAATTAAGATACTGCTTGGGATAGGTTACATTGATCGAAATTTACCGAGAGGTGTCGCTGCCATGTAAGTAAAATAGTCCTGTGCTGGTGTTAAACAGTAATAATCAATCAATGACACGAACCCATTAAAATAATTATTTAATCTGGACACAGCACAAAATCTGTACAGACAAGGAAAATGTGTTCTGAGATAGGACTCAACTACACAAGATCCCAAATACGCATTCCGATCATGTTTTGTATTTTAGCCACCTACCAAATCTAATTGTTCTAAACTTGGACAGATTTTCTGTCTCATTGGAGAACAAAGAATCGTTTGTATAAAATTACGAGTCAAAACGGTCATTCAAATATTCTTCTCTTACTTCTGACTAACGAACCCACCTATACTTATGTAACATGCAATAGTGATGCCTTTTATACTCAGCATTGTAATTTTAAAATCTGATTAAAATATGTTTACATTCAAATTCTTTGCAGTAACCCCCATTTACATTAATTCAGGATAAATTAAAAAAAAATTCATTTAACTAGGTTTACAGCAACGTACAATAACAACAAGAAACCGCTAAAGACAGTTTGAACGGATTGCAAAGCAAATTCGAAACAAAGTCAAGGTCACAGGTCAAAACTAATTGTATCCATTGAAAGCTCTGGACATTAAGAACCTATGAGTGAAGTATCAAAGACTTACCCCATTGATCCAAAAGACATAGCCAAAATTAAAGCTTTTTAAAAGTTCAAGGTCCAAGGTCAAGTCACTAGGTCAAAGTCATGGCATAATTTGAAAGCTTTGGTCATAAGGATATGTGAAGTACTATGCTTATACTCCTCTTAGTTGCTGAGATTTTCCTTCAACCAGAAACTTTAACCAAACTGTTCACGAACAGATAGACGGACGGACAGACAAATAAACAGACATCGCCATTCTATAGACCGGAATTGCTAAATGCAATCCGGCAAAAAATACCCATGTCGAAATTGTTCAGATTTTGATGACACATTCAATAGATGATTTGGTTAAAGAATATTAGGTAAATAACATACAGTTTAATATCTATATATTGAGTGAAATTTCAAGATCTACCGAGGGAATTTTATACCAACATATTATCGATAACTTTACATTGCAATACTATCTGCTAAACCCAAT
The DNA here is from genome assembly GCA_035048485.1 of Pteria penguin. Lineage (NCBI taxonomy): Eukaryota > Metazoa > Mollusca > Bivalvia > Pterioida > Pteriidae > Pteria > Pteria penguin. Next base: position 37,051,515 of record CM068588.1, on the reverse strand, counting down.
TCCCTTGCTTTATAAGAAATATATTGCAAAATTTAGATTATCTTCCATTACTTCCCATAACCTGCAAATAGAACAAGGCAGACATGTTAACGAAGTGACAGCGAATAGAATCTGTGCTCGTTGTAATCTAAATGACGTGGAAGATGAATATCATTTTTATATTAGTATGTCCGTATTATATAACATTACGCTGTCAATATATCAAACCATATTACCCTAGAAGGCCTAGTGTATATAAATTAATTAATTTACTCAGTATTAACAATGTGAGGCAGTTAATAAGCCATAGTAAATATCTGTACTTGGTCTGTAAACGGAGAGATACTGTATTGTAAGGGAATTTCACTCTCCATACCTATACTCACTGACTATCTGTTTTTATCACCTTGTATACCGGTATATGTATTGTTATCATTTTTATTTCTCTTGCGTGTATATATATATATATATATATATATATATATATATATATATATATATATATATATATATATATATATATATATATATATATATATATATATATATATTCCATATCAATACGTTCAGTCATATAATATATATATGTGTGTGTGTGTGTGTATGTGTGTGTGTGTGTGTGTCTTTCTATATGCTGTATGACATTGGAATAAATTGAATTGAATTTTATATATTTTGACGAACATTGTTTTCCTGTTTTTCTTGTTTGCTAGACACACTATTAGATTCAATCATCCTCATGTTACAACACTTGCACAATCTATTGTCTTCAGCAATATTGACTTACACCTCCATCCTTCTTTATAGTCAAATCATGTGACGCCATGATCATGTGTACATATCTAGGTAAAATTTTATTCCAAAAATTGTCAAAATATGGTGAACAAGAAAATTTATCTTTCAAATTAATCTGAAACTAAAATTGTAATTTTGGAGATGCATGGCATTCTGCTATCCAATATATATGTCTAAAATTCTTTTTTATGTCAATGCAGAATTTCGTTCCAAAACCGACATCCTGATGAACCAACCCACTTATAACCAAGTCTCATATAAAACAATAATATTGTAATAAGAAAACACAATGAAACGAATTATAACTCGTCCAGTTTTTTTCAGCAGACTTTCCACTATGTATTTACAAAACTTAAGAGAATCTTTGTTACTGAGTATTTTATCCAGTATTTTATTACTTTTAATTGCACTAATAACTACCACACGACTCACACCAAGAATATATTTACAAGATTCCATATCAATACGTTCAGTCATTTCTAAATTACTATTTCTGCACGAAACACGTGCATCATTTCATTTACAGGCAAAATCTTTTCTCTTGTAATTATTGAAAAACAATGCATAGCTTTAGAATTCTGAATAAGTCTTTAAGGTTTTCCTTCCATCTCCCATTATAGTTTAATGAAACACCAAGACTACAGCGGTTTACAACTTCCACTTCAAAACCATTATACATCAAGGATTCTAGGATTTAAAAAACAATCACAGTTATTGTCTCTAAATTTGTCTTTCTTATATTTACTTCGAAACCGAAGTTCGAAAACAACCATACTGTAAATTGTTCAGTTTAGATTGTAGACCAAGTATACTCTAGGATAAAGAACGCCATCATCTGCATATAGTGACGCAAATAAATAGGTTTGCTACAGTGTAAAAGCATCATTATCATCAGTATTCTCCTACAAGAACCAAATTATTTATAAATAGCTTAAACTTTATCACAGATAATAGTTCTCATTGTTTTTCATCTGAATATGAAAATTACTGTCCATTTATTGCTGAATTGTGTCTTATTCTAACTTTAACAACATTGTACATTGATTTAACCATACACACAATTTTCGTTGTTCTAAACACATTGTTGCAATAATTTAATCCATAAATTCAATCAGATGCCTTTTTTTTTTTAAATCGGTGTATGCTGTATAATTTTCCACCTGATGGAACTACACGGTATGTAGTTGAACTTTTATAAATATATACAGTTTGTAGTAGACGATTAATACAACACCTACTCAGTTTGGATGGTATGTTTGGGTAGGAATTAGATGATAAGCGCTATAGATCTACGGTCACATATATTTCAGTCGCTAGAAAATAAACATATAGCAATGAAGTGGACGCAAAAAAGCCAGCCAGATTCTGCTATTTATCATATTGTTGCGTACAGATAGATGATCTACATTCGCAGAACTTTGCCGATACATCATGCCCATATAGTACATATAGAATCATCGTATAATTCCAATATACGTGTCATATGCAACTCAACAGACGCGTTACCCAATTCAAACTCCTAATATTTTAAAATCGTTTAGAATCACGGTTTATACGAAATGATCTATTGGCAAAACACTAGCACAGAATTTCGGCGTTTTACCTTTACACGTGCAGACATCGTCGTAAAACCACGTTCCGGGATCGCTATGCTAGGAAAGGTTTTACGACAATGACGTGAAGGGTCTTCTGTAAAACATTTTTATTCTCGTTCAATATTGCATGTTAATATATCATGAAATAATTTAGATAGATAAATAGATTTTTATTTCAAACGTTTTAAATTCACTCTTTTTACAGATGCCTTACCCATCTAGCTAAATTGACACGTGACCAGAGACGCAGGATCTCATTTTATCCTGTCAAGGTCAAATTGCCATGTCCATCGTGTCGATATCAACATAATGTCAATACATTTCTCAAGAAAAGAGCTTCTGTCAACTATGTTCTACAGGAAGTTGTCAACTTCTGGAACAGAAAACGAAACCTTGTGAGTTATTCTTATGCATTACCATTGCTGCGAAAATTTTGTTGAATGGTTTTGTTTCCATTTTAAGTTAAAGGGCACTTCTATTGTGATCAGCATGTGTCCGTTGTTCTCCCGTAACTTTCTCAATTTCAGTTGCGACCATCTTATGTCTGTCGTTCGCCCGTAGCTTCCTCTCTTCTATTGTGATCACCTCGTGTTTGTTGTTCGCCCGTAACTCTCTCATTTCTATTGTGATCACCTCGTGTTTGTTGTTCGCCGTAACTCTCTCATTTCTGTTGTGATCACCTCGTGTTTGTTGTTTGCCCCTAACTTTTTCATTTCTGTTGTAATCACCTTATGTCTGTTGTTTGCCCATGACTTTCTCACCTTGTGTCTGCAGGGGCGTAGCCAGAGTGCAAATGATGTGTACGCACCAGACAGGCACGGGGATTGGAGGCTGCCTTGAAGCCCCCAGTGGGTTCAGGGTGAAGTCCTGATGGGAGCCCAGGGGGCGAACCCCAGCAGAAGCTAATGGATTTTAATGTTTTAAAGAAGGATTAATAGAATCTAGCACTAGTTTGAGTTCCAGATAGAAAAAGATCAGTCGAGGGTTGGATGAATCAACAAATCTGTTGATTCATCCAGCCCGAGACTGATCTTTTTCTATCTGGAACTCAAACTAGTGCTTGATTATTTTTCTCGCACCTCAGCAGCCCGATGTAGGCTATAGCTATTTTTAATGTTTTTGTTTACTTCCTTTGATCGCCGAATCACTGATTGAATAAAAATATAGTCCGCCGCAATAAAATAAAACACCATGATATGCATGAAGAAACCTTATATTTTGATAGGATTTTTCAACATTAAATTCAACTATAATGTTCACACAATGTTGACTATCTCTCCGACGCAAAAATCGTGAGTCGCCATTTTTCATTTGTTTGTAAACAATGCAGACGACACGCGAAAGGATACAAAGTGTTCCGGTTAGAATTTTCCAGTACTGATAAAAAACAGGATTAGTCGATCTCCATCGTCGGATGTCCCCGGTCATTTAAACGTAGAGCAAAAGACCGGGGGCATCCGACGATGGTCGATCTCCGGTGCGAGAAAAAGTCATTCTGAACTTTTATCAAAGGAATTACAACAGTACTATCAATCTGGAAAGGAAAACGACCACCTTTCTCTCTCTCTCTTTCATGAGACACTACATTTTTGACAATATGATGTGTACGCACGTGCGTATTTGGCGTTTTGGTAGCTACGCCACTGGTCTGTTATTCGCCCGTAACTTTCACACTTCTATTGTGATCACCTTGTGTCTTACAATCGCTATTCCACTGTGATAACCTTGTGTCTGTTGTTCTCACGTCACTTTCTTACTTCTATTGTAATCACATTTTGCGTGTTGTTCGCCTGTAACTTCCTCTCTTCTATTGTGATCACCTTGTGTTTGTTGTTCTCTCGTAACTTTCTCACTTCTGTTATGATCACCCTGTGTTCGTCGTTCACCCGTAACTTCCTCTCTTTCATTTTGATCACCTTATGTCTGTTGTTCTCCCATGACTTTTTTACTTCTCTTCTGATCACCCTGTGTCCGTTGTTTGCCTGTTACTTTCTCACTTTAATTGTGGTCAATTTATGTCTGTTGTTCGCTTGTGTGACTTGTCGGAAAGGAATGTTTACAACTCCATGAAATATTATCCCAACCACTGTTCTTTGAATATCCGAAATTGACCTTTTATTGTCTTGATTGTCTCGTTATTGGCCCGTTATAGACAGATTGTAAACGAGATACAAGCCGAAACTCTCGGGATTGGACTGTCAAACTTTATAAACATATTCCTCATGACAAAGGACGTCGTTTAATTTTCTGTGTCTGGGGTAAAAGGTCAATGTTACACGTTAAACAGTGTTGTAAACCTTAAAAAACAATGTACAAAACGAATCATTTGAACTAGTACCGTCAAATAACTACTTCTTATTTATGACAAGATGACATCCATCTTTTTCATTGTCAGACGTCAAAATTCAAGGTCACCGCCAAACATTATCAACAAAGTTTGTAAATGTGATACAGACCAAACCGTTCGGGCTGGACCCGTCAACCTTAGTAGTTATAATACTGATGCGAAAACGACGATGCCCTTTTTCAAGGTCAAAGGTCAAAGATCAAAGCCACAAGCTAAAATTGTTGATAAATATTGTAAACATGATTCAGACAAAACTAATAGTATTATGACCAGTGGGCCGTTTCACAAAGAATCGTACGTACGATAATTTACGTACGTACAAAAAAATTCCACAAGACTTGAGGAATTTTTTTGTACGTACGTAAAATATCGTACGTATGATTCTTTGTGAAACGGCCCACAGGACCACCAAACTTAATACATGTACTCATAATTATAATAATGCTGAGAGGAAGATGCCTCTTATTTTCCAAGTTACGAGTCAAAGGTTGTGGTCACATGCTTATCAATGTTGATAAACCCCACAAACAAGATACATGTACATACCAAACCATAACGTTTATTTTCCAAGATCGGAAGGTCGGATTCATATGTTAAACGTTTTTGATAAACTTAAACTTGTATATAAAAAACCAAATCATTAGGGCCAGGACTGCCACACTGATCCTGAAAGAACGACATCTATCACATTTTCAAGATTATGGTTCAAAAGTTAAGGCCACATTCAAAACTGTTGATTAACTGAGCTTGCCAATAATATACAAGTAGAATCGTGTAGTAGCGGATAGTCTAACTTGGTACTCGAACTCCTGAGGACGATGCTTATTGCTTTGTGTCTAACAGATACTACATTTTAGTATTTAATTTTTGCCCTTTATTGAAACTTGCTCTCTTGAAAAGGCATGTGAAACATGTTTATACAAGTTCAACAGCCAGGAAAAAACTGCCCATGTTATCATACATGATGTGAGAAATACTTAATCGACGAGTAAGTTTCAAATTATATAGATGTATTTTACCTCAAAATAAAATTTAAATACAAGAATTGTTGTACATGTATTGAAATATTGTACATGATTATTCAAACAGGTGAGGAGAAATGTAATGAAAGAGATAAGGTCCATCGCATCACAGTATGAATGTGAATCAGAAATTACCAGGACAGAAGGAATGGGGTGCGGCACCGGAGTCGAAGAAGGAGTCTCACAGGATATATCTGCCACAGAGCTTCATTATATTCTTCCCAGAATAGAGTCGGAATTTTTCCAACTAGATAACGGGTGCGATCAGGTAGAGGATGACGTCACGTCTGGTTCTAACAGTAGTAATGTGTCATCAGACTCCTCTTCAGAGGAGAGTGACGACCACACCAGTCAGACGGCCATTCGCAGAATTGATAGGAACCGGAATATCCGGGTAGCCCGGGACGGATTTTGGAGTTTACATCATGAAGTATATAACGTATTAAGACAAATTTTACGATTCCCCAACCGGACAATCATGAGTTTGATCTGGGTAGGCTATACGTTTTCCATTATGATGATCGCCAATAGTTTCTTCCCTTATATGATGCTATACAGCTTGCTGTTCCTCCTGATCATGTACGTGGAGACGCTTCATGGTCGACTCATACCCGACGATTAAAGAGGTACTAAACGGGTAGATCTAAATAGGAAATAGTAATAAAAAGTAAGAAAACGTTTTTGATGAATTCAGCGAAAACTGTGTATAACTAGATAATGTTATTAAAGTTTTGAATAAATTGATAATAATATTTGTACGGGTGATGTTTTATTATGGTAGGTCTAATGACGTCTCTTGTTCCAAGGATAAAAGAACGTATCTGAGTATTGGATCATCTACTAAGATTTATAATAGTATCGACTTCACATAAACCAAGAAGCAAGCATTCATTACATGGTCACTCGACCAGGTCAGGTGACCATGTAGCGAACTGACATCACATTTATTCTTTAGATCTAATGTTTTATCAAAAACTTCTTTTGGGGAATACATTCTGATAAGACACTAAATCATGAAAGATCACGCTTACACGTAGCTTGCGGTTAATCGTCAAAAATGAATTCTAAAGACCGAGTCATTTCCGGAAGACTAATACTGGGCCCCAGTATCGGAAAATACATGTACAAGTAATCACGTGACGCGCTTAATCCGGTCCAAACGGTTGATTTTATGACCATTTTCCTAAAAGTTTTAAAAGTAGTGTAATATTCTGATAATGTGACATCATTCAGACATGTTGACATGTAATTCTATAGTTAAGAATTTTTTTTACTAATTACAAAACATCACCAACAGAGTTCTTACTATTTGAATTTGGAATATATTCGCCCCCACAAACCCAAATTCTAATGGTGCTAAAGGTACATTGTGCCAGTGGATGAAGTAAGTCATACTCGATCATGTATGTCTTTCATATTACTAGAAGACTGGGAGGAAATAGTAATAGATATAAAGTAAAGTGCTATAAACATAGAATTCATGATGTGATCAATAGAGGATTAGGGTCACAAGGGTCTCTGGTTTGATTGAGTTTGTTTTGGATCGTGGGAAGACAGATAGGAAATAAGCTCCTAACGTAGAGGGTAATTAGTTTATATCACTGTAGCAACCATAATAATGGGCAGGTGTAGTATAATAGGTATGAAGCTTGGCGTGTGACCAAGAGGTCTCGGGTTCGAGTCCTGCCAGTGTCCTTTCTTTCGGATGAAGCAGTAAAACCTAGGGTGAGTTTTACGTAGACGTAAACTTTACTATGAATTATTTGTCTCCTACCTAAAGAGTTCCAAACGTAACGTGCACCTTTAACAACTTTTATCAATGTAATTACGTATGAAGTAATACTTCAAGAAAAATTCAATTGACGTACACGTAAATTTAGTCGGAAGATCTCCCATTAGTTCAGTCGAGTCTATTGCATAGTGTACTACATCAGGCAGATGCTGTCATCTTGAACGTGCAATAATCTCTGTGGGAAACCAGTATCAAACAGACATTCACAAAAAGCACTACGGTTAATATGCACGAACTCCTGATAATCAAAAATGAGTTTAGGTGTCTTTGAATAGTAAACAACTCATGCTTGGTTTTAGCTGCACCGATTAATTATAGTTTATAGCATACAAAATCATCGAATCAGACCGCCCGCTATTTATATAATGTTTAGTGTGTGTGTGTGTGTGTGTGTGTGTGTGTGTGTGTGTGTGTGTGTGTGTGTGTGTGTAGAGAGAGAGAGAGAGAGAGAGTGGGTGTATGTGTAAATATGCTTACATGTATATACATACACATGTAACAATATTATGTATGCATTATGTATGCAGTAATGTATTCTATCACACCTCATACTAGATTCAGTCAATCACATTGCAGTATTTCGGTCACAAGACGGCATACTATGAAATCGTAGTATTTTGTTCTGTAATGTTAGAAGTCCAGCAATATGTTGTCTCAAGTAGTTTGATAGAAGGGGTAAAAAGTGTTGTGCATTTAAAAATCTTTTATTAAATATTGTTTCCGTACACTTTTTTATATAATGATATCAAATAATATGTAGATAAATATATCAAAAATTCACGAGAGTCATGCCGTCAAGTATCGACATGTCGTCCGTGCAGGTTAAAATTGTTGCACGTTTTTGTACATGCTCATAAATATAAACCTCTAAAACAACTCTATAAGTCGGAAATAATATACAGCGACATGAAATGATAAAAACTGGATCTGTTCTAATGACGGATTCCGTAACCGAGTAAGCCACCATGGGAAACAATAGCGGGGTCAGTATACACTTGGTCATAGTGACCACTTCCGGTAGTCTCTTGCCGGACATTCACGTTTTTCGATTTTAAAGGTACAGCTCGGTACACAATATTATTTTCTTTTGCTTGGGTACGTTTACTGTGCTGAGGCAGTTCTCGTTTTTCTTGTTTCTTTTTCCACTTTGCCCATGCGCAACCGGAAGAAGATGCCGCACGTGGAGTAGTGAATTGCACGCACGGAACCTGAGTTGTCGAATATTTAGTTTCTTGAATCTGGACGTCATCATGGCCGACCGATCTCCTGATTTCGTCGATTGCATCACGAGCTTCGTTAGTGATGGACTGTCTCAGTTTGAGGGATATGAACACACTATCAAGCGAATGTTCGATTTCTTCTAATTTCGTGTCCTCTAAAGCCTGTGTATCCGTGTTTGTAGAAGCATCAACCTGTCAAGGGAGTTTAATGAGTTAATGTTTAATTTCATTAATTTGCAAATCACATCAAACAGATGATACAAAGAATTTATGTGTGTGTGTTTGTGGTGTGTGTGTGGGTGTGTGTGTGTGTATGTGTGTTGTTTTTCTATTCTTTTTGTTTAAGTGCAGTTATTACATAAATTGCTGATAACTATACTTTGTTTTGAATTTCAGTATTACTATACAAACCCATGTAAGAAGAATAAATGTACATCAGCTTTTCATTTCAAAAAGATATGCGAGTGTTTTTGAGACTCCTTATCACAGAGCGTCTTATTATATACATGTGTAAAGAGGTTCAGGGATTAATGCTCCCTTCAAGAAATCAGCAGCGCCATCTGTGTCATAAATTCGTAATGACGTTGATTGATATTGAATGTCCTTATCATCTTATTAATGATTTGGAGGGGGGGATTATTGTTTTTTGGGGTTTTTTTGTTTTGTATTTTGTTTGTTTGTTTGTTTGGGGTTTTTTTTGGTTTTGTTTTGTTTTGGTTTTTGGGTTTTTTTTCTGCGGGGAGGGGGTTGTTTCGATTTATTTCTGGAAAAATAAACTGTTCCGCAGTGTAAAATCAATGTGAAATCAAGGTAACAAAATGTTTGGGTTACTTACATCCATGCAACCACTACTTGTCCTCGGTCGAAACTATATAAATTTTAAATTAATAACAGTTGTCGGAAGACAACAGAGCTCGCCTATGGCAACCAAATTGAAATTAAAAGTTCAAACCGTTAGAAAAAATTATAAAAGGTTTTGCCACAAGGGATACACACATGAAATATTTAAGCCCTATCTCTTACTCTTTATGACCAAGGTTCAAGTTTTTTAATAGTAGGTCAGACTTCAAGGTCAAGGCCACAAGTTCAAAAGTTTTGGTACCATATAAGGTCTTGAAACAATGTATACATTTGTAAATATTAATCCCAGTCTCTAATAGTTCTAAATTTATGATCCAGGTTAAAATTTTTGACTACGCACGGGCGACGCCGGGGTATGACAATAGCTCTCCGAACATTCGTCTCGGCGAGCTAAAATTGTGAAGTAAAACAATAAATAAAGTCAAGAAGATGACAAACATACTTTCGCGACGAATTTTGTCTCCCTGACTTGATCTGTAATAGCACTCAGAGCAAAGTTAAATCGTACTCCGTTATTCTTCTTCACAACGTCATTGAAGGGGATGGAGTGTCTGCAGTTAGGGCAGAAGATGCTGACATTGAGATCAGGTTGTGTTCGATACGCTTTGGCATTCTTTATAGTATGTCGTCCTATTTCATTCAGGCAGCTGTAATTACAGAAATAAAAAGTAGAAAAGATTCATACATCAATGTGGTAGGTGGAGGTTTCCGAGATCAAATTTAGGGCTTTTTCCTTTCATTGTGCAATCCGGCCAAAAACCGTATGTCAACAGTTTGAGTTTTTCCGAGACAGGGTTACCAGAAATGAGAGTTTGGGGGATAGTAAAATGCTGATAATTTAAGATTATTTACCTCTTATTTAGTAATCTTACAATTTCGCAAACCAATAAATTGTATTTGGCCTTTTTATAGCATAACACTGAAATTCTATTCCGTGCTTATCCCCATTTATGCATTTTATCCAGGAAATATGTTAAAAATACTAGGGAAAGCGTCATGTTACAACGCGCACAATTCTATAAATAGAATAAACAGACAAATAGACAGCTATTGACCAGTTAATATGTTGATATGGATAAAAGTTCAATGATACAATCACTGGTACATGTATAAAATATTTACTTACGCATAACAGAATGTATGACCACAAGGTAAGACCGTAGGCTCTGTGAAAAACTCCCAACAAATGTTGCATTTCAGCAAATTGACCAGCTCAACTCCGACCTTGTCTTCTAACTGAGATATGTTCGTCATTTACACAAAATAATCAAAGTAAATGTAACAAAAATCAAGGGACCCAAAACCAAACTTCCGTTGAACTTGAGGCTCACAGCAACGCGATCGATAACAAAAGAGATACACAGGCCGTTATGACGTCATAGATAAAACGTCACGTGCAATACACCAAAGTATCAGTCATCTATAATTAAGTGGAAGCCGATGTGGCCTAGTGGATGAGGTGCTCGACTCGTGACCTAGAGGTCCCGGGTTCGATTCCCGCCCTGGGCATACCGGTGTTCTCTCTTTCGGATGAAACAGTAAAAACCGAGGTCACGTATCAAGGTATGCGTGGAACGTAAAAGATCTCTCACTGTTTAGGTGGGTCCGTTGCAAAGGTAGAAATTGCATCAGGCAGATGCCGTCAACATCTGGCGCGTAGCCAGGCGTACGCAAGTGCTTCCACATCATTTTGCCAAAAAGATAAATGTAGACAATGTTATTGCCACTTTTGTAGACAAAAAGCCACGCAGGCTCTCATTCCTGTTTGAATAATGTCAAACATACATGTTATGTTGAAATGCTATCGCTTGTATGTAATTATTAAGTAAATATTACAGACAAAAAGGTGTACAAAGGTCATTTTTAACGTAGAAAACTGCGCTGTAAATGCGTAAAATCAATTAGCTTCCGGGGGCCTCGCCCCCTGGACCCCCACCATGGGTTCGCCCTGGACCCATTGGGGGCCTTAAGGCGGCCCCCAAACCCCCTGCCTGAATGTGCTTCCACATCCAAAGTACTCTGGCTACGCGCCTGAACATATACATGAAATAACCGTGGAGTGACGTAAAACAATAACCAATCAATCAATCTACAGTAAGTAGCAGCGCTTAGTGAAAGACCACGACATTCAGACGATTTCCAATTATTCTATTTATGACATTGTGACGGATGCCGGTGTCAGCCCTGATAGTTCAATGGTGAGAGCGTCCGCCATAATAACGGAAGGTTCTGGACTCCATTCCCGGGGCCGGTCACAAGTTTTCCCCCTGCCTGTTACAGAATTTGGTGCCGTGAGAGTGACCCTCATGTGAGGGAGAACCAGGTAATTTCTATGTTGGTGTTCGAGGTTTGTAAACTTCTGGGGCAGGGGGAAGTGTGACGGATGCCGAATCGGCCGCGGCCCGGATAGTTCAATGGTTAGAGCGTTCGATTTGATAGCGAAAGGTTCTGGGCTCGATTCCCGGGTACAGTCACAATTTTTTCACCCTGCCTTACACAACGTTATAAACAAATGCCATTTGTCGGGGTTTTGTTGGACTTCATACTGCATCATAACAATGAAAAATTACAAGGGTGGACATTCGTAGCCCCGTGGTGCATGGTGCCATGTCAATGTCGCACCCACAGTAACTTACTATTATTATATTGAACAGTCATTTCAATATGTACTACAACAAAATACATCGGTGGGCATTTATGCATCTCTGATGCACTACCACTGTGTACTCACAAGGTTGGTTGGTTGGTTAGTTAGTTAATTGGTGTTTTACGTCGCTTTCAACAATTTTTCACTTATATCGCTACATGGAAGCAGGAGGTAACCAACCTCTTAAACATATTGGCGCAACCCGGGAATCGAACTCGGATAGTCCGCGCCGTAAGCCAAGCGCTTAACCACTACACCAAGCCTGCCCCTACTCACAAGGTACCAAGGCATACATTTATGGACCCCTGGTACACAGTTGACTGCAGTCCTAACTTCAGGTATACTTTGTCTGCTTGTTTTAGTTGCCACAGAGCAAACTTTTCTACTTATATATGATCATCGTAATTACGTACATTTTCTCTTTATCATTTATCAATCTGGGAATGTGTGTTAAATATTCCACAAGAGATCCTTGGCCCGCAGGAACGGGGGTGGGGGTGGGCAATAAAACTCAATTCAAAGTTTGGGCCCCTCACTTTTGAAATGTTTCCTATGATCCTGCGTGCAGCCAATTTATTTGAGGTCTCCGCATAATTCAAAATATTACTGGATTTCCTTCGGCTTAGGTCCTCTGTAAATAGTTCATCTGGTCTTTTCTGCTATCTCAGAGCAAGAATTTGAACTGTTCCCTATGCATATACTCATGAAGCAATCGTCTTCTACCAAAGTATTGTAACGTACTTATGAATGGTGATTGTTAAGATTTCTGCATTATAAAGAATACAAAGTTTGGAATTATTAGGCGTACATACTCTTTATATCCTCTCCTAAAATAGACCTATGTCACAGTCACACTCTAATCAGTTTCTCTAACGTGCCACAGGGCATTGATGTTTACCAAATATGAAGTCACTCCGACACGCAGTTCTCGACAATACATGTAGTTTAGGAAAATTTCTCTGTCAGACTTAATACCTCTGGGGTGGGGCAAACTATTATAGCACGACATAATAAGTAGTCCTCCAAAGGGAAGTAAAATATACTAAAAGAAATAACACAAACTCTTTGCCGCAAATTTTCGGCCTCCTGGCTTGGTAAAGGCCAGGAGGCCGAAAATTTGCGGCAAAGAGTGTTTGTGTTACATCTTTCATTATAGCACTGCCATCTTTTAATAATCTAGATATTATGTATTTAAGTATGATGTATATTTTTACTGTTTAACGCCACACTTAATGGCAGGTAGAGTATTAACAGGTGGAGGTTCCCAGGAAAACATAACCTCTGGCAATTATTTTAGCACTACAGTAGTATATCTTCTGCTGACTTCAACCTGACAAATGTCAGAAGTGAAAAAAAATCAGTCATTTTTAAAACCTTATGATATCTTGCACCAAAATACAACAGTGGATATTCATTGTGGCTGGTGGTTCTAGCACGGTAAATATTCACTGTGGTTGGTGGTTCTAGCACGGTAAGTATTCATTGTGGCTGGTGGTTCTAGCACGGTAGGTATTCATTGTGGTTGGTGATTCTAGCACGGTAGGTATTCATTGTGGTTGGTGGTTCTAGCACGGTAAGTATTCACTGTGGTTGGTGGTTCTAGCACGGTAAGTATTCATTGTGGCTGGTGGTTCTAGCACGGTAGGTATTCAATGTGGCTGGTGGTTCTCGCACGGTAAGTATTCATTGTGGCTGGTGGTTCTAGCACGGTAAGTATTAAGTGTGGCTGGTGGTTCTAGCACGGTAAGTATTCATTGTGGTTGGTGGTTCTAGCACGGTATGTATTCATTGTGGCTGGTGGTTATAGCACGGTAAGTATTCATAGTGGCTGGTGGTTCTAACACGGTAAGTATTCACTGTGGCTGGTGGTTCTAGCACGGTAAGTATTCACTGTGGTTGGTGGTTCTAGCACGGTAAGTATTCATTGTGGTTGGTGGTTCTAGCACGGTAAGTATTCATAGTGGCTGGTGGTTCTAACACGGTAAGTATTCACAGTGGCTGGTGGTTCTAACACGGTAAGTATTCACTGTGGCTGGTGGTTCTAGCACGGTAAGTATTCATTGTGGTTGGTGGTTCTAGCACGGTAAGTATTCATAGTGGCTGGTGGTTCTAACACGGTAAGTATTCACTGTGGCTGGTGGTTCTAACACGGTAAGTATTCACTGTGGCTGGTGGTTCTAACACGGTAAGTATTCACTGTGGCTGGTGGTTCTAACACGGTAAGTATTCACTGTGGCTGGTAGGTCTTGAACATATTCAATTTGGCCTCCGTAGCCCATGTTCAGAATTGCAGCAACAATCTCCTAAACGCTGCTCTTATGGTTTCTTGAAAGGGCTTTACGTAGAAAGCGTATCTATAATTCAGAAGTTAGATTATAAAACTATGTACTAATAAATCAAAAGACATATACATTATAAGGATGTTCAAACTTAATTACAAGGTACCAAACTACAAAGCGTTGAAGTGTATCGAAAGTCCCGTGCATATTACAATAAGTTAACGGACATAATGGGCAAACTGGGATTTTCGAAATGGAAACAATAGTAGGATCAAGCGCCATGGAGAGGTAATATCGTGGTCGATGACATCTCCTCTTTCAAACAAGTACTATATGGACTAATTTTGTACCTGTACAATTTACGGAGTTGATGGAAGAGACGTTTTAATTTCACATTTTCTTGTAATAGACAAGTTTTGTTATTTCCTTGTAGGAGCAACGTTTTGGTAAGTAGTATACTCTCTGATATAAAGATATCATATGCTGAGCAAACCCTTGCTTATTGGACGAGTAGGAGGTATAGTTACTGAAGGAATGCTGCTTTGCTACATAAATGTGGAAAACTAATGATGGTCAAATGAAACTAATAACATTTGTCATATAGCTTAGATGTTAGAGTGTCCTTTGCATCAACGATAAGTTGGTTGGTTGGTTGATTGGTGTTTTACGTCGCTTTCAACAATTTTTCAGTTATATCGCGACATGGAAGCAGGAGGTTACCAACCTCTTAAACATAGTGGCGCAACCCGGGAATCGAACCCGGATCGTCGGCGCCGCAAGCCAAGCGCTTAACCACTACACCACGCCTACCCCCACAATGATAAGTAAATGTCTTTATTGGAAATGGATGTTCTGGATTCCATGGTAAATTTTGTGTTCCAAGAAGTCCACTGAGAAAAAAATTTATAATATGGGTTCTCAGACAGATGAATTCGACGGACGGAAAAAGTTTCAATTAGTGTGACTTTGCATCACTGGTGATACAAAAACAATACATTTCACATGATAAAATTACTTTCAGTATATGAGGGCATGAAAAATTAAGACTTTAAAGTTTGAGTATTTGCAACAACTCTTCATAAATGACTTAAAATACCAAAAATCCCCACAGTACAAAACTAGAACTGTCCAATACCCCCCGTGGCACCAAAATTCAAAACAGGGCATAGACCAAATACAAAAGACCAAGGTCACAAGATCGAAAATGTTGGTATCGACAGAAAGGTCTTGCCACAAGGAATACACATGTGTAGTATGAAGGTCCCATCTCTTTTCTTTCAAAAGTTATGGCTAAGGTTAAAGTTTTTAAAAAGTAAGTCAAATGTCAAGGCAAATATCATAAGGTCAAAAGTTTTGGTACCAAAAGAAAGATCTTGCCACAAAGAATAAACATGTGTAGTATGAATACCCAGTCTCTTTTGGTTCAAAAGTTATAGCTAAGGTTAGAGTTTATAAAAAGTAGGTCAAATGTCAAGGCCAAGGTCACAAGGTCAAAACTTTTGGTACCAAAAGAAAGGTCTTGCCACAAGGAATATACATGTATAGTATGAATACCCAGTCTCTTTTGGTTCAAAAGTTATGGTCAAGGTTAAAGTTTTCTGGACAGACAGACAGACGGACGGACATGGTGATTCCTATATACCCCCCATACTTCGTTTGTGGGAGAGGGGTGGTATAATAATTTTAAGAAATCACACACATACACAGTCGTCTGGGTAAATATTGCATTATTTGCTGCAAACAAAAGAAACATTTCAAACATAGTGAACAAATGTAATCAGATATGATGAAACACTTTTCACAATTAGTCATAAAATCATTTGTCTTTGGTGCTCTGAGGGACATAGATTGAAAGCACCTGTTGGTTATCGGTTGTATTGACGATCAGTACTTCTTGTTCTTTGGATTCTGATTTTGTATTTAAATAGGACTCATCATGAGTCTCAGGACTGTCATCATCTAAGAACGAAGTCTGATCAGAATTGAGAATAATTTGAACACTGCCATCATCCAAGTGGTTGAATTTAGCTGTCTCTCGGTTGATGATGGCTTGGATTTGTTGTATTTCATCAGAGGATAAGTTATCTCCAGTCATAATGATATGTTCAGTTCTCTCATTACCACACATTTGCTGTTCTATAGACTGAATTATAATGTCCTCCTCCTCTTTCTCTTCATCGCTGTTCAACTTAGACGACAGGAAGTACATTATATCATCATCTGGTAAATCATTTTCCTTTGAGATGCTCTTGTTTTCTTTATCTATGGAATCGTTTTTCCAAAGCATTGATATTTGTGATTTACTTGCTGGGTCTTGGTCTCTTTTGTGTTTGATCTTGTGCCTGTAGATGCTGTGGTATTCAGTGAATCTCTCGCCACATTCCTCACATATATATGGTTTCCTACCTAAGTGATAGTTCATGTGCTCTTTATAAGAACAAAGTCGGGAAAATTTCTTGGGACATGCTTTACACTGATAAGAGGTCTCTTTAGTGTGGGTGGTCAGATGTTTCTTCATCTCACCTGAATTAAAAATATAGATGACAGTATGAAACATTACCTGATATACCTGTAAATGTTTAGATGTATGAATGATTGATTGATTATTGTTTTACGTCACTCCACGATTATTTCACGTATATGGTGACTGCATCTACCTGATGCATAGCATATAAATTTAGTCCTTTGCAAAGGACCCATCCAAAAGCAGTGAGGGATCTTTTACGTGCCATGCCTACCGTGACACGTGACCTCAGTTTTTACTGTCTCATCCAAAAGACAGAACACCTAGGACGATAGTCGAACCCGGACCTCTCTATCACGAGCTGAGCATCTTATCCACTACGCCACAATACATTTCCCCCACCGGTTTCCGTCCTAACTGTTCCAAAAAGTGAATAAAAAAAGGAAAAAGTCCAGAAAACCTAAGAGTCTTAAACAGAAGGATAGACGGACAGATGGACAAACAGATGGAATGGAAACCTATAGTCACCTCCCGTTTTACCACTGAGAAATTAACAATCACTCATATGTCTGTTTCTTTCAGACTGCAGGTAGATATAGGTCACATATTTAGGCCATTTTAATGAGGTGGATTAGGATTATCTGCCTTTGTTTATAAAGGTACTCTGACTCCATAAGATTTATATCGTATATTATTTACCAGACATTTACCTGGTAATATAATGTGATATTTATTAGGTAATAAATGACATTTACTGGTATCTGAAATAAAGTGTGACATTTTCTTTATTTAATGAAGCATTTACCAGGTGACAGTCTCACCTTCACCTGGTATACCCTAATGACATATTTACAGGTGACAGTCGGACCTTTGCTTGGTGTACTATGATGACATATTTACAAGGTGACAGTCAGACCTGTGCCTGGTGTACTATAATGACATATTTACCTGTTGACAGTCGGACCTTTACTTGGGGCACTATGATGACATTTACCAGGTAACAGTCAGACCTTTGCCTGGAGTACTCTGATGACATATTTACAGATGACAGTCGGACCTTAACTTGGTGTACTATGATGAGATATTTACCAGGTGAGTCAGACCTTTACTTGGTGTTCTAATATGACATTACAGATGACATTCAGACCTTTACCTGGTGTACTGTGATGACATATTTACCAGGTGACAGTCAGACCTTTGGTGTACTATGATGACATCTTTACCAGGTGGCAGTCAGACCTTTACCTGGTGTACTATGATGACATATTTACAAGTGACAGTCATACCTTTGCTTAGTGTAGTATGATGATATATTTACCAGGTGAAAGTTGGAATTTTTTCAGGTGTATCATAATGACATATTTACCAGGTGACAGTGGGACCTATATGTGGTGTACTATGATGACATATTTACCAGGTGACAGTCGGGCATTTTTCTGGTGTATGATAATGACATATTTACCAGGTGGCAGTTGGACCTCTACTTGGTGCACTATGATGACATATTAACCAGGTGACAGTGGGACCTTTATGTGGTGTACTATGATGACATATTTACAGGTGACAGTGGGACCTTTATCTAGTGTACTATGATGACATTTATCAGGTGACAGTGGGACCTTTATTTGGTGTACCAAAGAACACATTTAACAGGTGACAGTCAGACCTGTACCTGTTGTACTATGACAAATTTACCAGGTGACAGTAGGAACATTACCTGGTGTACTATGATGTCATATTTACCAGGTGACAGTAGGAACATTACCTGGTGTACTATGATGACATATTTACCAGGTGACAGTAGGAACATTACCTGGTGTACTGTTATGACACACTTACCAAATGATATTGTCCAATATCTACTTGCTATCTAAGTGTAATGCTATGTCATATTTAATTAATTTTTCATCAGTGAAGCATTATTTATAGAGACAAGAGACAATGAAAGTATTTCTTACATCTGGTGTGAAATGTAAGGTTACAGAGTTGACATGGGAAGGTTTTATCTTGCTGATGCCTCTTCATATGGATGGTCAGATTAGATTTGACCTTGAATCCCTCTCCACACAACTCGCACAAATGTGTCTTCTCAAAGTTATGTTTTCCAGCCATGTGGGCCTTTAAAGCATTACTCTGGGTGAATGAATAGCCACATATATCACACCTGAAATATGATTTGAAATACATATGTACGAGTACTTCTCAAACTCTAAATATTTCCCCTATCAACTAAGATAAAATCACACATACATATAGTAGGAAGTGTTTGATTGTTTTGGTTGGTTGTTTTGTGTTTTGCCTAAAGTGCACTTGTACTTTGTAGAATATTTTCATTTAGCGTTTATGAATCTTTGAGGAACAGGATGTATCAAAGAACAAAGATTAAGGGAGTGAAACTGAAAGCCTGTGTTCATGTGGTCAAACTGAATTGTCTTATTAAAAAGATTTACATACATAATACTTTTTTTACTCAAAGACTGACCAAAATCCCTTAAACACTCTTTAATTACCTATAATAATGTAATTCATCATTGTTATTGTAAAAAAAAACAAGGAAAAATGTGTGTGATAAAAGGTCACTGATTATATAAAGAGTAAAATGTAGCACATGCAGGCTATTGAAATCATGATATCTTAAATTTATGATAAATGAAGTACATGTACTGTTGTAAAACAAAATTAAGTTTCAAAGGTATGTTTTTTTTATGTCCCAAGACTGATCTATAATTATAGATCAAGGTTTTAATGTTTTTATCCTGTCTGTAAGTCTGTCTGTCTATTTGTCTGTGGACAACTTTAACATTGGAAATAATGTTTTCAACATTAACAACTAGTTCTTTCATATTCACAGGTGTTCCTTGTGGCAAGACTTTTCCGTTGGTGCCCTAATTAATCATCTTGACTTTCACATTTGACCTACATTTCAAAATAATTCATCACTAGCTGTAACTTTTCACCCATAACACTAGAGTGACCGTATCTCAGATGTGTACTTCCTGTGGTGGAATCTTTCCACTGATACCATAATCTCTTACCCTATGACCTTGACTGACTAGTTTTAACAAAGAATTTTGTTGTCCTCCAGAGGCAAAGTGTTTTACGACCGTAACTTGTTACTTGTTTACATGATTTAAAAAAAAACAAGATGTGTTTGTGAAACATGAATGCCCCAGGTGGCAACTAAGTCCAAATAGGGCAAATTTGCAATGTACTATATCTTAATTACACCCCACTCCATAGAAATACACATGTGGCATATGGAAGCCCTACCTCTTACGATTTATAAGTTACAACCGATGTCAAAGTTTTTTAAACGTAGGCCAATGGTCAAGGTCACACAGTGAAAACTTACTGTTCTGACAAGAAAGTCTTGTCACAAGGAATATGCATGTGAAATATGAAAGCGATACCTCTTAATATCAAAAAGTTATCACCAATGTTAAAGCTTTTGAAATGCAGATCAAAGGTCATGGTCAAGGTAACAAGATCAAAAATTATTGTTCTGACAGATAGGTCTTGTCACAAGAAACATGCATGTGAAATATGGAAGCCCTACCTCTTGTGAATCAAAAGTTATAACCAAAGTTAAGTTTGAAATGTAAGACAAACATCATGGTCAAGTTTTCAAGCTCAAAAATTACTGTACCGACAGAAAGGTCTTGTCACAAGGGATACACATTTGAAATATGAAAGCCTTACTCTTTACGATTCAAAAGTTATGACCAATATTAAAGTTTTTGAAATGTAGGTCAAACGTCACGGTAAAGGTCAAGAGTTCAAAAATCATGATATCGATAAAAAGGTCTTGTCACAAGGAATAAGCATGTGAAATATTAAAGTCCTATCACGTACCTTTCAAAAGTTATCGTATGAACTATTGTTTTCCTAAATTTAGGTCAAACTCCACGGGCAAGGCCACAAGGTCAAAATAAATTTTCTATTAGTAGAAAGGTATTCCCACAAGATATGCACATGTAAAATATTGAAGCTCTGTCACTTAGCATTCAAAAATTATACTTATAGCATAAACTTTTTTCCCCTAAATATACGTGTAGGTCAAATTCAAAAGTCAAGGTCCGAAGGTTAAGTATTATTGTATTTGTCACAAGGAATACACATATGAAATATGAAAACTTATTCTTTACGAATCAAAAGCTATAACCAATATTTAAGTTTTTGAATTGTAGGTCAAAGGTCAATAGGTAAAAAATTATGGAACTGATGAGACATAACAAGAAACTGCTGAAGTCAGTATGGCCTGATTATGAAGTGCTGACAATTATTGAAAGCTGAATATCTTTTGAAATATTATGCCCATAGCAGCAGCAGACAGTATAAAGAGAAAATTCACATATCATTGACATAAATAACATCTACAATAACTTGATTGGTGGAATATAACATGTCAAGCATGAAGTCAGTAGGACTCATGGTGAAAATAATATTACAGGTAAGATTGACAAGACACACATACATATGAACAGACTAGTAAATACCATATGCTTCAACTTAATTAATGTATCTTTGTCCATATCAAGCTTTTAGTGGACATAGGAGATGTGCACTACACCCAAAATAAGAGAACTTGTTTGTTTGAAAGACATAATTCTCATAGTGTTTCTGTACTTGAACTACAGTCAATTACACATTTGACCTTGAAGCTTGGAACCTTCAAGGTCAATGTCGCAAACAAAAGTCGCAATGGATAGAAGTCATCTACTATCTACATGTGAAGTTTGAAAGACATTACTCTCGCTGTGTTTCTGTGTGTAACTGAACTAAAGTCAATTACACATTTGACCTTGAAAATGGAAACCTTCAAGGTCAAGGTCACAAATAAAGGTCACAATGGATAGAAGTCATCAAGGTCTATTTTCATGTGAAGTTTGAAAGACGTAACTCTCATGGTGTTTCTGTAATTGAACTAAAGTCAATTACACATTTGACCTTCAAACAGGGAACCTGCAAGGTCAAGGTCACAAATAAAGGTCACAGTAGATAGAACTCATCAAGTTCTATCTACATGTGAAGTTTGAAAGAGGTAATGTCAATGATCTTTCTTCAATGAACCTTAACGCAAGAGCTAAACCAAATTGTTGACGCAGATGGACGGACAGAAGGACAGATGGACATTGCAATTTCATAGATCTGATTTTGCTTTGTAATCGGGCCAAAAACCAAAACATTATGTTTACATTCAATTTTTTTACTGTAACCCTCATTCACATTACTCTAGAAAAAATTTGAAAAAAATAATTTAATTAAGCCTACAGCAACTAGCAATAACAAAATCAACCAGAAACTGCTAGAGACAGTATGGTCGGATTGTCAAGCAAATCTGAAACAAAGTCAAGGTCACAGGTCAAAAGGAATTGTCAATAATTGAAAGCTCTGGTCATACAGAAACTATGAGGAAGTATCAAAGCCTTACCCTAACTGATTTAAAAGATATAGCCAAAATTAAAGCTTTTTAAAAGTGCTTCAAAGTCCAAGGTTAAGGTCAAAAGTCATGGCATAATTTGAAAGCTCTAGTCAAGAAAAACAAATGTATGAAGTATTATATTTATACTCCTCTCAGTTGCCGAGATTTTGCCTCAATTAGAAACTTAATCAAAATGTTAATAGATAAACAGACATCCGGATGGACGGATATCGCCAAACACTTGTGATGCATTCGGTTTGTTGATCTACGTATTGAGTCTGAAAAAGCAGCTTGTGAAGTGATGTACCCTTTTGATTTTATGTTGCTGCAGCTTGTAAACAGATGTACCCTCTTTGTCCTATGTAATGTTGTCCTGTGGTTCTATTGAAACTGCAAACATGAAAAGTTTATGATGACAAAGGGCAAGGGAAAGATAATGGAAGATGCACTATGACAACAGCTCACTTCAGTTTTTGACTAAAATGAGCTTATAAGAAAAATCTTCCCCAATCATGGGGCTTAATCTTTAAAACTTACTTGAAAGGCCGATCACCAGTATGAGTCCTTTTATGTACTTTTAAGGTTTTGGCTTCAGTAAAGGTTTTCTGACAGATGTCACACTCAAAGGGTCGTTCGTTGCGGTGGTATTGTTGATGCCGCTTAAGATTTCCTTTGGTGGTGAATGATTTATCACATCCTTCCTCCTCACAACGAAATGGTCGATTTCCTGTGTGTGTCCTCATATGGGCTGAAAAAGTTTTAACAATACTGCGTATTTCAAAAAGGATAGTATAAAGAGAAATATTTTGGAGGATGATGACTAGAACAGAAGCAATACACAGACTAACAATATGTCAAAATCATCCTATACGTATTTTATTTGTTTACAGATCATGTCATCTTTATAACATGTAGCACAGTACCAGGTATTCTGAGTGTACAATAGTAGATATGAAGGTTCAGGTTACAAAACCCTTGATAAAAAACTCACTAAAAACACTGAAAAGTATCTATATATGTGTATGAAAGAGGTATTGAAATAGACTTATAGAGTGTGCACTGGAGAATGAAATATCTCTACCCTTTTGTTCCTAGTTAGAATAAGCTACTATTACTAAGAGACTTTGCTGTATCAGAAAAAACTAAAGTTGGCATCTTTGTATTTTTTTAAACAGAAATCGTCAGTGGGGTAAATATGTTGACTGAAAAAATATCAATTGACACATCAATTATCAGTTATATATAGTATGATAAACCTTATTAAAGAAACTATCACAATGGCCCTCTTTCTCTCCTTCAGCCATCCTTCATTCATCACTTGAAGGATCTGGACCTAAAAAAAAATCCCCAAAACCAGCATGGTTTTGAGATGACCTAGAGTACAAGTACTTCATGCCTATCAAGTTTCATAAAACTAGTTCAAAAGTTGATAATGCGAAAATTAATAAATAGATGCTAGACCATAGACGAATGATGGATGTATCACTAGGACTATACATGTAGTTCACTTGATGGATGTATCACTAGAACTATACATGTAGTTCACTTGAGCATGACTAATACCCCCTCCCCAATATACTCTGTGTTCCCCTTTAAATCTTAGCACAGTGGCATCTTCGTCCTCCATAGTTTAGAAGGAATTACAATATAAAATTGTTTTGACATACATTTTTACATACATAATATTTATTAATTGTTTATAGTTGCCACTGTAACAATTTGGTATCTTATGAAGTTATGTATTGTAAGAAAAGGGCTATAATAATAATGTTGGTATAACTTTTGCCCAATACTTTTTCACTTTCGGATATACACATGTATAATATACCAAACAACAAAAGTCACAATGGCTTCAAGTTAACATGTATATATACAAAAGTTTCTAAATGTCCATGGCCATAATTCTTAAGGAATTATCATGCAAATCTATACATGATTGTTTTTCTTTGTGCCAAGTTTGGTTGAAATCCTTACAATAGTGTAGGAGGAGTTGCAATGATGAGGGTAACATTACAGTATGTAATGCATTACAAATTTAATGTATCAACAATCAAATCTCTTGCAAAACCTAAGAGCCAACAATTACCTCCCTGCTTAGAAAACTGCATACCACTATAACGATCATTCTTTACACAAAGTTTGATTGAAATGTATCAAAGGGTTTTAGAAATATGGTGTGGACAGATGGACAAATGGACAGACTGGAAGACACAATGCTTCCTATATATCCTCAAACATTCTGGTTTTCTGGGGAATAAAAATCTTTTAGAAAACAGCAAGAAATAATTTCAGTCTCTATCATTCTGACCTATAATAATAAAGGAAAATAGCAAATCAACATATTCTATGGATAGCCTAGAATTAAAATCCCCGTCATGGGAATTCTTATATCATTACCATCAAGAGCACCAAGAGAAGATAATACTGCTCCACATACAGAACAGGTGTTTTCTTTTTCTGGTTTGTCATCAAACTTGGATCTTCGTTTCCTCCTTATCTGCCCATCAGCATTGAAAAGCGCTCTCTTCCTATTTTTTCTTGCTTCCTCTTTTTGTTTTTCACTTTCCAGAAATTTCATAAACTCCTCATTGTCATCTTTCTCATCATCCAGATTCTGGGAGTTGTCTACATCCTCTTCCTCTGCCTCTTCTCCCAATTCACTCTCCTCCACTTTAGAATAACTATGTAGTCCTTCATATTGGTTTTGCTTTTTAGCTTTTTCTCTCTTTAACTTGGTCTGTTTCCATTTCCTTAGTCTTTCGTATTTGTTTCTCAGTTTTTGTTCAGTAGTGAGTGTAGGTCTATTTCTTCTTTTCTTTTTAATTTTCAAAACTGGAAATTGCTCTGTTGGTTCAGTTTGAATTCTTTTCACCCGTAAATTTCTCTTTCCTGTCTTCTTTCCTACCACTGATTTTCCTTTTTTCCCAGGTGTCTTTTTTTCAGGTTTACCTGAAATTGTTGCGTTTTCTGTTTTTACTTTACTAGGACTTGTTTTGCTTGGTTTGCGGCATTTAAGGGCTTGAGGCATAAACTCATCTTGTATCTCAACTTCTGCAGAGACATTTTTTAAAGCCTGAGTAACATCCATGTGATCTGTTGCATCATTGTTGACTTGGTTAATAATGTCATTTGCATTCAAAATAACCTGAGTTAACTCTGAATTGTCCTGTTCAGTAGAACCATGAATTGTTATGAGATGAGTTAAATTGATATCATGGGAAGTCTCTGTGATACTGTCTACAGCACAGCGATTCTCATGAGACATTTTCGCTTGATTTTCATCCTCTATTACATGTAACATTGTTTTCATGATCTGTTTTGGTTTCCTTGCAGTTCGATTTCGTGCTTTTGTTGTATATGTCTTCTTTACATTGCCAACTTTCTGTTTGGTATTTTTCTTGAAATTATCTATCTCAGTTTCCATCCCTATGTAAGTGGCACCTGTTATCATTTCTCGTGTAAAGTAATGAACCGTCCTGCTTGCCATTTCCCAGAATGTCCATGCTGAGGATTTCTGAGACCCAGGAATGTGCTCCACAAGATTCACTGCCTCCACTACCTGTGTAAACAAACAACAGAAAGAGGTCTAATCAAAAGCTTTCTTATTCTGATTAAATTATTGATCATTTAGGAAAGAAATTATGTTTATGAGACTCCATACACTAAATTATTCCAAGTTTTAACAAAAAAATGCATCGATATGCCTAAGCTGTATATCTTTTTATTTAACAAGCTATATTTTGATTGGGAAATTCATGAAATTCATAAATGTACATATATAAATAAGGCTAAATGCCCTCTTGTATTTGACTGAAATTGAACCAAATCATGTTGCCATGACAACAAATACTTGTGTAATTTGTGTAACTTTATTATATTTCTTCAAAAAACTAATATTAAATGCTAAACTTGCATTTACATTTAGTAAATTAATATTATATAGATACATTAGAAATAAATCAGTAAAATATAGAAATTAAGTTAAAAAAAAACCCTAATAAATGATACATGTATGTCATTACGAAGTCTGGTACAACAACAGGTCAGACAGTCTGACACTCCTTCTGCATATGCATAGGACAAACTATAAAGACAATATGAGTTAATTTATCTACAGAGCAGTGTAGATGTAATTTTTCCACTTGCTACAGTGCGCCACATCATAGTGCAATTTCAAGAATTATACAATACAAAGAGTATTTCACCCCAGGTGTTAATAAGCACCGGTAAATTTCCATTTGGATTCCCACTGTGATTTTGAAGGTTTTTTCACTGAGTTCTGTGCATTTTTTCCATGACACCTGATAACAGGAGATGATTTCATAAGTGTCTGCTATCATGAATATGTGTAAACTGCAACGGCTACGCCACTGCACATTCTCCCTCAGTAAAAGGGTCAGCAATATGATAACACACACCCTATGATTGATACATGAATCAACTTAGAATATATATTTGATTTCTTCAGTTATTGGATACATGTAACAATCACTCTGTGCTTATACCCTACTACACAGTAAGGATGCTAAATTAAGACATGATACACAAGTACATTTATAGACTAATGTGAGGGAATGAAATTTGTTATCTCATTACTCATGCAGTATTGGTATATACTGGTATCATGTCATATTAGTTCTCTCTTCTACTTACAAGCAGGAAGTTTTGCTTGGTACATGTAGGATACAAATTGATGCTGGGAAGAATACAGTGATCCTACCCTATACATTTGAAGTGCATACAATA
The DNA here is from genome assembly GCA_035048485.1 of Pteria penguin. Lineage (NCBI taxonomy): Eukaryota > Metazoa > Mollusca > Bivalvia > Pterioida > Pteriidae > Pteria > Pteria penguin. The sequence continues at coordinate 37,024,346 of CM068588.1, read as the reverse complement.
AAATTCAGTCTGCTTTCCTGTTTCTCTTCCGTACACACACTGCCGGCTAACAATCAGTCCTGACACTGTTCCAATGATCTGTTCTTGTGTGACATACATTTGTAGGAGTCACTTTGTCTGGAAGCTGTCCGTCAGTATAGTCTCGACCTCTCTAGTACATGTATGTAAGAGTCGCACTTATCATTTTTCTAATAACCTTTGCACCATCTGTTATACATGTAGGCTTTCAATGTTTCACATGAATGTTTTTTGTGGTAAAACCTTTATGCTGATACACTGTACTTGTGTAAATGTCTCTGACCCTGTGACCTTGACCACAACATTAAACCTATAAATTGAAATGGGGTATTTCCTAATAACTATTAAATCACAGAGGAAAAGTTCTTGCAATTTCAAATCTTAAGATGTGTATTTAATTTAGTTGTGGTAAGATCTTCCCATTAGTACATGTATAAGAAGTTTTGGACTTTGACAGTGACCTCTAACATACATACTATATATGTTACCAAAATTTTCAGTTATTCATGATAGGCCTTTGCTATTTCATATTTGTTTATTGTGGTAAGATCTTTCTGTTGCCGTAACATAAAATATTCAAAATGCCATTTCAAACTTCGCTGGATGTATTTTTAAATATACTATATACTAGTGTTGTAACAATAGTCGCCGACATCAGCAATATCGTCAGTGGAACTTCCACATCGCCGACTATCGATATTGATTTCTGAGAATCGATTATTGCTCAAATAAAACATGTATAAGAAATGGCTTTTCAAAACGAAGTAAAACTTAGCAAATGCAAATGCCGGACGTGATGGATGAACCTAAGGAGGTTTTCCCTTATCCTGGGGACACTTAATCTCCAGTTTGTTAATTTTGTTAAAAAATTGTTGCAATAAACATTCTGATTTAATTATCTGTTATCATTTTTATGATAAGTTCATATAAAGTGGACAGTAACATGAAATGAATGCAAAAATATGCAAAAAAACAAGAGGCCCAAGTGGGCCTATATCGCTCACCTGAGTACCTAGATTATCAGTCATGCAGGAAGGAAGAAATTTATTTTTGCATTACTGTGACTAAGTCAACACAAATGTTGAAAATATGTCCAACTTTATTTCAGACCACAATAAAAAACAACAATAGTTTTTTGCACATCCATTCAGGTGATTTTGATAATAAGCATTTGCTTTATCTCTGCAAGATGTGATTCAGGGCAACAAATTACTAATTTTCTTTAGGTGGGGCCTTTTGTTGACTGATTTCAAGTCTGGGTCATGAACAACAATTTTCTCAAATATTGTCCAGATCCAACTTAAAATGGCCTAATTTCATATGTTGAGTGTTGAGAAACATCTAAAAACTTATTTAGAAAATTTATTAAATGAAAAAAAAATTTGACCACAGCTGGATTTGGACCGCTACTCTCCATATTTTAATTACTAAGTGGTAAATGTACCATTGTGAGACCTATTTTTTAGACATGGTAGCACCATCTGTTGACAAATTTGTACAAATTTATAGAGGACCTATAGTACTTCATGTATACCATGTTTCATTAAAATCTTTCATGTGGTATAACAGCAGAAGTTAAAAATGTGAAGAATTGTCCCTATACACCCTCATTTGGAAGTCTTAAAAAATTCATAGAAAATCCAAAAATTGAGATATAGACAAAATTCTTTCAAAATAACGTTCCTTACCATAATTATGATCAAAATAGTCCATAAGAAATCATCATTATCAATTAACTAGGAAAAATTACACTTTTCTGCATTGAAATCACCAAGTCCGCAAAAATGTCAAAAAAATTTCTAAAATTTGATTTTGGAAGGGAACCAAAATGACAAGACTTCTTCACTCATCCCTCTAGATCATTTCTATGCATTCTGTTTGTCTCTGTATACAGCCAGTATGAAAAAGAAGATTGTCAAAGGAGGGTACTCTTTTGTGACCTACTTTTGACTGTGGTGGCGCCACCTGCAAAGAGGTCTGGACGAAAACAACAGAATTTGAAGGGGATCATAAGTGATTTATTTCTACCAAGATTTATTAAAATCCTTGGAACAGTTTTGTAGAAAAAATTGAAAATGTGAAAAATGGCCAACCCCCTTTTTTTGGAAGTCTTAAAAAATCATAAAAAATCCAAAAATTGAGATATTGACAAAATTCTTTCACAATAATATTCCTTACCATAATTATGATCAAAATAGTTCATAAGAAATCATCATTATCAATTAACTGAAAACACTTTTCTGCATTGAAATTACTAAGTCCAAAAAATGTCCAAATAACGTCGAAAATTTGATTTCGGAACAGAACCAAAACTAACAACACTTCTTCACACATCCCTCTAGATCATTCCTATACATTCGGTTTGTCTCTGTATGCCCCTGGTCTGAAGGAGAAGTTTGTTAAAGGAGGATACCCTCTGTAACCTACTTTTGCATGTGGTGGCGCCACCTGTTGACGGATCTGGACAAAAAACAACAACACTTGTAGGGGACCATGAGTACTTCATGCATACCAAGTTTCATCAAACTCTGTTCAGTTGTTCTTAAGAATAAGTGGAAAATGTGAAAAGTTAACGATGGACGACGGATGGACAAACGACGGACAATGATTGATCACAATAGCTCACTTGAGCCTTCAACTCGGGTGAGCTAAAAAGCATTAAATTTAAGAAAAAATTAAACTCTCTAATTATCACAATTATTAATCAATATCACTGGTCCGATTATTTTTGATAATCGATATTAGATTTTTTCCAATTTTACAACATTACTATATACTATAGATAGTTTTTGAATGCACAAAATTTAATTACTTCCCTTTCCCGCCATTGAGGCGAAGCTGGAGTTTTTGCTTCACATTCATACCAATTACATTGAATTATTGTGAGAAAGTTGTCGATATTTTCAATCCTCTGAAAACATTTTACCATTGTTCAATAGTTTTATCATAGCATAACAATTGCAAAAATTCAAGAAGCATTCTTCATTAGGAGAAATTCCAATTTGGTTGATTTATGCACAAATATTCAGTCCTTTACCTCCAATATGGCAGAAATGGGTAGCAAATCCTATTAAATTTTATGCATTTGGAAGCTATATATTATATTGCTTATATTTTGATCACTGATTTTATAATATTTAAAATACAAACAAATCATGACCATTTGGAGCCAATGTCTTTACTTAACAGGTTTTGTAAATCTACTGGTCTGGAAATCAGATTTCTAACAAAAAGAAGATGGTACATGTATTAATAACTATTATTTGAAGATACATCTTGTCAGAGACATATATACACATGTCTCTGATTTTGTTAGTCAAACTTGTATATACATAAAACAAAAAATAGTAATTCATAAAGTCAAATGACTGTGGCCAGTGGGGTACCCCAAGGGTCAGTGCTTGGGCCCCTTCTATTTCTGATATTTATCAATGACCTTCCTGCATCTGTATCTTCTAAAACACATCTTTTTGCTGATGACTGCATCCTGTATAGGCACATCACAGATGAAACTGACTGTGAAATACTACAAAGTGACCTTAACCATTTGGCACATTGGGAAACTACTTGGGGTATGCAGTTTCACTCACAAAAATGCAACTCACTCAGTATCAACAAATCCCACTCGTCCTTCAAAAATACATACTCACTAAGGCCATACTCTGGAATAAGTAGAAACAGCAAAATACTTGGGCATTACTCTATCTAATAACATGTCTTGGGAACACCATATAAATAATGTTAAAGCTAATAAAATTTTGGGATTTTTTAAGAGGAACCTACAAATTAAGCAGGACAACACTAAATCTTTGGCATATAAATCAATGGTCAGGTCAAATTTGGAATACTGTTCTACTGTTTGGGCACCACATACAGTCAAACCTCGTTATCTCGAAGTCGTAGGGACTGTGGAAAATACTTCGAGATATCTGTAGTTCGAGATATCCAAATTTCAAGTTTAGGATCACAAATCTTGCAATTGTTAACGTACGCCAGTTCATTTGACATTTGTGATTATTATAGTAGATGTACGAGATATACATGTATTTATCAATAAATACGCATGAAGATGTGCATATTTTTCCTAAATAATTAATCTAAATCTCCTAATACTTTTATATTTTATGAATATATAAAGAGAATATACTCCAAAACTGAAAATCATGTTTCCTTTTTTCAGTTATATCTAAATTCAATACTGGATATAACTGTCGTATACTATACCTAAAACCGAGGATGGGCTTACACATAAGACAAGATAAATACATAAACATACACATGGATTCGAAATAAAAATGAATTAATGAACAATGTAAAGAAATTTTTTAAATAAATGCAGGTATGAAAAAGCACTAATTACAGTTAATGTAAATTATTTAATTCTATGTCGAATGTAATAAGCTATCATCATTTACTAATATCTGGTATAGAGAACATCAAGGACATATAAACAGTCCTTGATAACATGGTATGCACGGATGCGATCGATTATGTAATCACTGTGGTTTTGTGCAATGACACGGTCAATCACACCACACGACCGACCTGTCATCTAGGGTAAATGCTGCGGGGAATATTGTCAATAAGAAGCCAACTTCGAGATAAACCGGTTGAATAAGAACTTCGGGACTTGAAAATGTATTCGACATAAGCATGGTATTCGACATATCAGTGTTTGACACATCCGGGATGAATTTAATCATAATATGAAGGATTTTTTTCGGGACCCACGTTCAACTTCGAGATATCCCGGGTATTTGAGATATCAGTGTTCGAGATATCGAAGTTTGACTGTACAAAAAAACTCACAAACAAATCAGAAAACGTACAGCGCAGGTCCACACGCTATGTAACTCACAGATTTCACAATACCAGTAGTGTTTCAGACATGTTGCATCATTTAAAATGGCCATCCCTAGAACAACGTCGAAATTTAAGCAGGCTTTCAATGTTTTATAAAGTCACACACAATCTTGTAGCCATAAACCAAATCTATACCTTGTTCCACAAACTTCTGTTCACACCCGTCATACAAGCCCACTACACTTCCAAGCCTTCAGTACACGCACAGATTATTACAAATATAACTTCTTTCCACATACAGTTACACTTTGGAACGCCCTCCCCCATTCAGTTGTAGTAGTTACCACTTTGGACCAGTTCAAAATTCTGGGCCAAAGCACCAGTCCTTAAAGTTCTAATCAGGTTGTAAATAATCATTTTTATCAGCACTTTTTTATTTTATTTATTAGCACTTAATTTTTCAAAGCGATCGGTTCACGCTGCGCCGACGTGTAATCATCAATTAAGGAATGACTGTCTTTTTTTCTAGGTTCATGGGGAATGAACTTGGTTCTCGAATGATTTGTTTGTTTCTCACCCAAGTTCATTCCTCATGAACCAAGAAAAAAAAGACAGTCATTCCTTATATTTACAATGCATTTTTAAAGGTTCTTTTTCGAAAACAAAATATCAAATTCCCCGTTATCAAACTGGCAAGGACCAAATTTTTCCTGAAGTGGAAAAGTACTTCCCCCACGCAATATAGTGCGTGTCTAGACTGCTAAAAAATACTCTATCTGTCCAGGTAATTTCTTTAATTGCTCAAAATTAACAGATTCATTCAAGTAAAAATCAAAAATAGAACATCGGCCTTGAACTTGAGTAAGCCCTGCCTCTTTTTATATTACTACACATGTGATTTGCCATACGGCCGGTACTACTTCCATGACCCAAGTTCATGGGCTGATGAACAGAGTCTGCTTTAGTGTTTAGCATGATTCATCGAAGGAATTAGACTAGCATTGTAAATATTTGTGATGGAACGTCGTACGATCTAGATGAGGTGAAATTTTGTTAAATTTTAAAATGAGCTTACTTTAATTTTCACAAAACAGATGTCAGTACTTTCTACTTCTTAAATGTTTTAAGGGTGGAAAGAGAATCGTTTGGAACCACTACCAAGAGCCCAAATGATTATCTCTTCACCCTTTCACAAAAGTGACAAAGTAATGCCGAAATGCAGAACAGTACTCTACAGTATGTACTGCACAATATACTTTCGATGCTCATAAGAATTAGACAAAAATCTTTACAAAAGTTTACAAAAATCTTTTTGAAATATATACTTTTTGTCGGAAATTCTGTAAAATATTAGCTTCGTCAGATAGGTAGTACTCCATCGTTTCAATTATTGAAGCGTTGATAAAACGCAGAGTAAATTGATATTAGACTAGTCAACAAAAAACTATTCATCCAAAAACTCTTTTCAAATCAGTTTCCAACCCGATATCGACAACTATAAACGCAATTTCCAAATAACACAATAAATGATTCTTCAGACATCAGAAAATCCCTTACATATGAATGTTAAGAAAATTATGCTTATTTCCGATGCAGATCTCTAAAATGGTCTTGAGATGTAAAGTGAAATATGCACATATTTACAATAACGTAAAAACAACAACAATGGTCATAAGCCCAGGCAACTGCGCTGCTGCGGAAATACCCTCCTCTGATCAGTTCGAATCTTGTTGCTTGTCACATCATACCATACATACATGCACATACCTGGGCGGACCCCAGACCCGTGACTTGACTTTGCTCCCCCTTTTAAACTCCAAAACCTGGATTCACCCCTGATTAATATCTGGGTAGACGGGTGGATGGATGGAGGGACAAAATTAAAGAAAGACAGTTTGATTAAATATTAATACTAAAATGCATTCGTTTATATCAAAATGTATTCCTTATAAATATTTGATTTTGATTACTGCTTCAAAGTTCCTGAATTTATAAACTATTATATATAGTGCCTTGAATACAATGTCTCAGAACAGCGCTCAGATGGCTCCATCATCAGCTAGGTTTCCGTCTCATCTGTTGTTTCTGCACTGTCCACGACAACATCCTTGGATGCGCCGACTGAGTTGATCAGGCTCAGTCTGGAACCAGTTAGCTTTTCCATTGTTTCACCTCTCTTGTCTCCAAATCCAACACGACGCTTCATTCCTAATGATTCTTACTGTTTTTATGTTCGTCTGAGTGGAACGAAGTAGAACTAGGTGAATTTCGTAATTTATATAGCTGACCCAGTCTAAAAAAGCATTCACACCACAGACGGTAAACAGATGCGTACCGCCATCTGGCTAAGATTACTCAACCGTAATTACCCGGCCATTTTTGTAACAGATGCTTAATGTATATTCTTACACAGAGTTGTAATCTTGTGTAGTCTTCGTGTGTACATCGTTTAGAGTACATCATTACATCATAGTACATGCGTTCGTAAATAAATAGTTACGATTTGAATTTTCGTAATCGCAATTTCTACTTCTGTCTTGTTATTGACCGATAAAGAAGATACATTCACCGTGCTGTAACTCGGCATAGATTTGAATTTAGAGATACTATCAGGTCATCACACAGACGTCGATCCCCATGGGCAAAAATGCGAAAGGTATGTTGTCCCCTTGTCCTGGATGAGGTATTGCTCTGTTGGAATAGCCATTCGATTGTGCTGGATCTTGAATAGCAACAGAGGGTGGACCTTTACTCTTCTGATCTGTAGTGGTACCCATCCAATAGAGTTGACCATGTTAAACGCTACCTGCTTTCCTGTCCCAGTAGTCTTGTTACTTTTCAACAATATGTATCCAGAGGAATTTCCCATCCCAATTTCTACGGTGATCTAGTGTACAAACTAAGAAGGGTCAAAGGTCCCGATAATTTCATATCGGTTGGTTCTAAAATTATTAAACGCCTTCGACATCGACAGTATGACCCCGAGATCATCGCTAAGACCATAGCTGTTGTATTAGGTCCCTCTACAACCCAATGCAGACTTTTACTTGAGCGTTGCACGCTGACTAACAGGGCGGTGGGAACTTTTGACGGCCCTTGTCCAAATCTTCAGAGGAGACAAGGTCCTGATCCTCGTTCCCTCTGACTGTTAGTCGGGACTCCTATTGATCAAGGATCTGAGCTAGCTTACAGACGGGCAGAGTACGGTTTACTTATGTTGATGTCTCCTTACATATTTTTGATAGCAACATATTATTCTATAATATTTTTGTGTGTAATAAATTTTTATGACCTCTCTCCTTGAGAAACCTGTTGATCATTGTTCTCTATATGGAGGATTATTTATAAATTTTTAAAATGTGTGTCCTTTGATTGTGCTGTTTTTGCTGTGAGTGGGAAGGTTGGCGCCCGTAAATCGGTTACCCGGCACACTAATTGAGTGACGTTTTCTACTTCAATTGATCGTCCTAAGTCGGTATCGTAACCGCAGCACAATAGAATATTTTTGTAATGTCGTTCCTAGTATATTCTGCTGTTGTCATTTCTTGTGTGCCGGTCCTTGGTGATTTATGTCTTACAGCTTTATCAGATGTCTTCTTTTCTGCTTTACGCTGAACTTTCTCTATCTGGTTGATCTGTCCGTTGGTGTGAGGGTCCCATAATGGCCATATGGAGATAGCACACTCCAGTGTTTCATTTGAACACTCTGTTCTATACGCTTTGTTTGATTCCGTCACTCCGATCTATAATACATTGTACCAAGGACTTGTTTATAAGTCCTTGATTGTACGAGCGATCTTTTTATCCAGTTTAAAGAGATAGTGTACAATCTTTTGATCTTTTAACAGAGTATATTATATGATATAAAAGATGGCGGACAACCTGACAAGAGGAAAGTAACGTCGATGAAATTTTATACTTCTGTCTGGGTGCGGTCCCTCCTGTCTACAAATTTTCTTAAAATTTCAACAAATCAATACAAATGGAGATTGACATACGCCTTTCAAATTTATTTTGTCGTAATGGAGTTTAGTATACACTCAAGAATGAGGTCAATTTCATGAAGGAAGAAGAAATAACACTTAAAGATGTAGAGGTGACAAGTACAAATCACGAATTTTCACATCGAACAGAAGATAATAATAAGATTTGAAATATTTTAGCAAGAAATAATTTATGAATGAAAAATATGTTATACGAACTCGTTTCGTTTTCCAGGTTACTTGAGCACTTACAAGTACATCAAAACATCAATGATCGAGCGGGATGTCTGAAGAAAGCGGTCTTAATATTAATTTGAGTGCCTCAGAGGGACATATTTCTAATGTTGATGGGACCACATTATTCTGTAGATATTGGAACAATGATCCTGCTTCTGAGAAAACGGACAGATTTCGGTACTTAATTTTTATGCATGTCCTGTAGAGTAATTAATAACACTAATATACAGACATTACAGTAGATAAGATCATCATTTGATATCTTCCTTTCTGAAGTTGTCCTCAATTTGAGTGTATAACTCCAGCTCAATAAAACAGGATGCTTCCAAAAGTTAAAACCAAATTAAAATTTATTATGTACTCAGAGTGCTAGCCATACGGGTAGACTAAACGTCGAAAAGCGGCGAAAAGTGACGAAAAGAAGGCATAAAATGACGAAAAGTAGTAATATAAGGATGAAATATACACAGTGACACATATTATTCATGCTTATAACATGTGTCAACACACTTATAAACCCACCAATGTCTAATATTGATCCCTCAAGCCTGAACAATAACCGCGAATACCTCTGAAAGTGGGGTCACCGTCAGTAGTATTCATACAGCAATATATCGAGTCTGAAGAATTCAGTCACTTAATGTTTTCGTCTGCCTGCCTCTTGCTACAAACGGAGGGTTCACCCACCTTTTGGCTCTTTGTCATGGCCGTAGGAACCGGGGGTTTGGCCGATCATGATGGTTTCATAGATTGTTACCTAATTTTCTATATTGTTTTCATTAAATTATTCTTAACATGCAATTAATATGCAATCTCAAAGTTGTACTGCAGTTGTATGTATACATTTGTTCTGTTAATACTACTTTATTTTCACAGACGGACGGACAGGACAAACACAATAAGCTATATGATATTCGTATCCATGTGTATGGATACCATGATAACGTAAAGATCATAATAGATAGGAGGGGAAAATTTCTGCTCGGGGGGGGGGGAGCCTACTCTACAACTACAAATTTGTCTCTACAGCACTGAGATTTTTGCCCGGGGAAAGTCTACTCTAGAGTAGGTTTTCCCATGGGGGAAGTCTACTCAAGAGTAAATTTTCCGATTGAAAGTCTACTTTAGAGACAATTTTCTGTTGGGAAAATCCACTCGGGGGAAAAAGTCTAGTCTATGACAGCGACAACGGTAATGAGTATTGCATTACCGGGTGACAGCCTCAATCGTGTTTGCGAGTTTGACCGTATCCATATGAATGTAGACTTCACTCAACACATATCTAATATTTCTTTATATATATATAAAGAAATATATATATGTTCATTGTTTTTTCTAACATTTTTCATTCATATGATACCACTTTTCGTCATTTTATACTTTCTTTTTGACACTTTTCGTCGCTTTTTGTCACTTTTCATCGCTTTTCGACGTTTAGTCTACCCCTAGCCACATCAGGCTTTTAGCCGAGTCCAGTGGATTCTGACTAGATTGGAACCAAAACATGTATTATCCCACCTCAGGCAAAAATCTCGAAATCTGATTGGTTAAGAAGAACCAAATATTTAATTGTATTCGACTACCCATCATTCCCCATCAGCCATATATTATTTTAATATACCCCCTCTACCGATTATACCTTTGATATACCCCCACCTCGATTGAGTGACGTCATTTTATTGCCAGACCAGAGTAAACAATATGGCGGAGGGATGGTTTGTAAATAGAAGTGAGGATGAAATAAATGGAATTCGAACGCAACTCAACTTGGAACACTGTTAAGAGCAGCAAAAAGGCAGCGGGGATATTACAAAAAAACATTGATATAAGTTCAAAAAGGCCTTAAGTGAAATAAGTAAGTTATACAACTGTATGACAAGGGAGTATATGAAAATACTGAGTGCATGAAAAAAATTGTATAGGGTGAAAAAGGCCTTCGATGGGATAAATTCGTTATACAGTGTTTTACAGAGGAAGCCGAGCTCAATACAACTTTTTTTCATGGACCCAATATACTTTTTTTGTATACCCCCTGTAAAACACTGTATAACTAATACTGTATTGACTTTTCTACTTATTTGACTTCATAATATACTATTTTGACTTCATAACATTTCTTATTATATAAAAACTACTGAATGGCATATAGATGACATAATGTTATTGTGAAATGACAATTTATTGTTAATAATCTTAGTGTTAAATCTAGGATTCCAAAAGGGCACACAAATTTCCCCATCAAAAGGGCACTTTTTAACGCGGTATTTGGTAAAAAGGGCACTTAATTTAGCAACTTTAAATGTCACCAAATATATTTAAAAATTTAGTTTAAAATTGCATTATTTCCTCGTTTTATTTACATAGTCATAGATGATATTTGAAAATGTAAAAGACAATTGTTATTGATAATTTGATGTAATTTGTAATCCTTAACATTGCTTTGGTTGAAAATCTTAATTCCAGCTTCTCTTCAGAATAAATTCCTTTTCACAGTTGTAGGAGCTATAATTACTTAATATCTGTTACAATTACATTATTGCAATAATTATATGCTTTTGAGTATTGCATAAATTCCCAGTTTGTTAACTTATACTGTTTCATGTTCATAAAAATTTATTCAAACTTCTCCAAGACCAGCACTGCCCCTTCTGTCTATTACTGGCAACATGAGATACTGCAAGTTTTGTCATTGTACCTTGAACAGTCTTTACAATGTATCATTATTTTTTACATAACTTAAATATTTGAATGACATGCCATTATTTTAGCTGAAAAGAATGTGTTATTAAACGAAATGTTATGTGGGATCTAGAAGTATGCATGTGCACAAAGACATAAACAAGTTTATAAGTCCTTGATGTGCAGTTGTATTTCTGGGTTGATATAAATTTTTAATTAACCTGACCAATATTTTGATGAAAATAAAGAAAACAGTTTGCTACTAACAAAACAAAAATTTCTCTCAGCCTCCAACATCCACCCAATTTTCCTTCACAAATAAACTCCTGGATCTCGGGGCTACAGGAAGGATGTGTGACTGACGTTTGAATAATTCAAATTCAAAATCTTAGAGGAAATTGCTGGAAGCATTAATAATGGGAAATATAAAGTGTATCTGTCCCCTTAAAGTTATTAGTTACTTTAGTTTTGTGACTGCCTTATACCACGATCTTTGTAAATAAGTTGCTGGCCCAAATGATTGTCTCAGCTCAAAGTACTTAAGTAATAGTAATAAATTATAATGGTTAATGTTCATTCACATTTATTGACTTACAGATCGTAGATATTCTATTGAATCTAGCAAGGACTTAGCCCTTGATTCTAGAAATACCAAAAAGTCATGTTTTATAATCAGTTATGTTGTTCAGCTGTTTGATCGTAAAAAACCGACACGTCTGATAGTGTGAATACACTTCGTGTGTTTGTTGCCTCTCTTGTTGCAACTACTTATGATGATATTGTTGTATCAAATGAAAAAAATGTTCTGAAATATCATCTTCGTCGGAATAACTAAACAATGTTCAAAATTATCAGAGGAAATGTGGAGAGTAGATCTTTAAATATTTGGTGTCAAATTGAGAAAATTAGTTACATGATATTAAGTAAAGCATTTAAAATGGGTAGCGATCGTGACCTGCTATGTAAACCAGTCTCTTTTCATTTAATCCTAGAATAATTGATTTTAAAGATCAAACATCCTTTAATTTTCTTTAATATCTGACTGGTAACAGATGTGAATTTGACCTGCAAAATTACTATTTCGGCATTCAGACAACCATGTCAAACTCTGTTCGTGTAAAGATGTAATCTAAATATAAGAAGGTAACATTGATTAAATTGCCCCAATTAACACCTGAAAAGTAGCAGACAGTGCAGTACACAGGTTACGGCTGATATTTAGCGGGTCAAACAGCTGACTTAGACCATTACGTAATGTACGGAAAGTGTTACCAAATTCTAAAGAGGGCATGTCCGAAGCGATATTCGTAATATACTGGCCCTGTAAATAACGATCTTTTTGAGGGTTTCGTATTACGTGAACAAAGATTGATCTTCTCTAGTCTCATAAAATAGTCACATAGGGAAAATAAGGGCATGGCGCTCAGAAAAAGGGCATGGCGCAGCATAAAAAGGGCATGGCGCGGCGCCATGCTATTTCGCTTTAGATAAAACACTATAATCTAATCTTAAGACTAGACAGTTACATGCATGCCAGCATGGTATTCCATAGTCTTGGTCTTCTTATCATTTCATCATCGTTTTGGAGACAACAGCACCTCTTAGTCTTACAGTAGTCCAGGTGTTTTGTAATTTTTCTATCTGCTACAGGTGCAGTTTCAAGAATTATACAATACATGTACACAGTGTATAAATTTCATTGGTGTTAATAAGCACAGGTAAATTTCCATCTGGATTCCACTGTGATTGTGACTGTTTTTACCACTGGGTTTTGTGGAAGTTCTCTATAACATCTGATCTGTTCTTTGTATTTAAGTCCATGAGAAGGTCACACAATTTGCATAGTGGCCACTGCATATGTATCAAGTAACTAGAAAGATTTAACAAAAGACTGAGTAACATCCATCTTCGTGCTACAGTACACATGTATGCTTTAGCTTAAATTTATGCCAAAGCACATAGTACATACATATAGCATGAAGACAGAGGTTATCAGAGGTTGTCCCAATCTGTTCTATAAAGATGGGGAAAAGTCCAGCTATAACAGTAATTGAAATGTGAATGATGTCAATCATCATCAATTCATTAATCTACTTCAATCATTCATTTTCAAGTATCAATCAAATACTTGAAAAAACAAATATACATGTAGTACTTTAACCCAAAATTCAACAGTGTACTTCTTAAGTTCTAAGACTTACTTAACTACCGGTACTTGAGTTACTGAATATAGATCTAGTTTGCAGAAGAAATCAACCTTATAGCTGCAACATTTTTGCAGCTATAAAGTTATAAACCCATAAATAGTAAGTTGATAAGTCAACATTTGTGCAGCTGTAAACCCAATAACAGTAAGTTGATAAGGTCAACTTCTTTCGTAAATTGTTTTCAGTATGTTGTACATGTATAGATGTGCCCTACTGAGTGTGAAAAAAAATTTTCAGAAATTTATTTTGATTCAAACCGAACAACTGTTTAGTCCGTGAAAATAATCACTCAGTCTACTTCATTTTCATTTCTCAACAGAGATTAATACTAACTTGTGTTATTGTCTCGGAGTGTCATTGTAGTTGTGTAATGTAAATGACTCCTCACTGCTTTAGGTAGGTCTGTTGCACTGCTTTGGGTAAGTCTGTTGCACTGCTTTGGGTAAGTCTGTTGCAAAGGTATAAATTTCTGTGCAATGCATCAGGCATATGCTGTCACCATAAAAGTGAAATGATAGTGAAGAGACATACTTCAGTAGTAATCCTTCCTTCCTTACCTAACAAACATGTATAGAATGTATAAACATAGTACATGTAATAGAATTATATATTTACCAATACAGAATTTTATTGGTGTACTCTATCTTTTGCTTGCAGAGGTTTGGTGTTTATTTGCCATGGATACGGTGAACATTGTTTGTGGTACAATGAAGTAGCAGAGATGTTAGTCCAATCAGGCTTCTTTGTTTTTGGACATGATCATGGTGAGTTGTGTCTTTGCTTTTTTTTTTAATTTTTTCAAAGGTGCCTGTACTTTTTCAGTAGGGCATTTTATGTCCCAATTGCATAATGCTAAAAGATCAACCTTTTTGAAAAATTTTGACAATTTTTTTCAAAAAATCAATGAAATTTCAATTAGAAAGGGTCTTATGATAAACCTGGTTTGAAGAAAAAAAACCACTGTATTTTCTCATGCAACTTGTCGCCAAGGGGATATAGTAATGCTATTACATGTATGTGTATGTGTGTTTTTGTCTGTCTGTTCATTAGTTTGTGATTCTGTCCTGTGTATCTTGTGGATGCTTTAGAAGACAGGCACTTGATCCACCTAAAATAGGGCCGATATTTGACCCCTTTCCCCCTCTCAAAGTAAAAATGGCATAGTTTTTCCTTATCAATGGTCCGAAAGTTTCCCATTTGTGAACCATTCTAATCTTCAAAAAATGTAATGTATTTCATGAAAAAAATGAGTGTAGTTTGAAATGAAAGTTAGAATCCTCAAAAGGTTAGTTTTAAAAGTGTAATCTCCAGACATTAGCAAGTGTACATGCATCATGTGTTGAATGTGTACTTTCTTAAATGAATGTAATATGCTGCCACATAGGTCTTCAATGAAGTTGTTAACCTTGGATCACCTAATGAGAATCTTTCTTTTTGACAATCTGTAAATGACAGTCTCTCAACTTAGCTGTGTGGTAAAGTACTTTCTGAATCTAAGAAATTGGATGGGGAAGATTTGAAGTGTTTTTAGCTCACCTGAGCCAAAGGCTCAAGTGAGCTATAGTCATAGTGCGCCGTCCGTCGTCCGTCGTCGTCGTCGTCGTCCGTCGTTAACTTTTTCACATTTTCGACTTCTTCTCTGGAACTACATTGCAGATTTGGATCAAACTTTGTGTAAATGATGTACTCAAGGTCCTCTACTAAAATTGTGTTCGGGATCCAGATTCCCTCAGGGGTGGATCCAGGGCGGGACCAAAAGTGCCCAAAAGGGTACCCCTCTTCAAACATCTTCTTCTCCAGAACCAGTACATAAATGGGGAAACTAATTGCATTTCAACAATCTATAAAGATGGGTTGTTAAAAATTGTGTTCGGGGTTAAGATCCGTCAAATAGAAATTTACGCTTTTTTGACGTGTTTCTGGACTTAGTCATTTCAATGAAGAAAAGTGTCATGTTTTTCAGTTAATTGATATTGATGATTTCTTAATGACTATTTTGATCATAATTGTGGTAAGGAATATTATTGTGAAAGAATTTTGTCATTATCTCAATTTTTGGATTTTTTATGAATTTTTTAAGACTTCCAAAAAAAAGGGGGGGTTGGCCATTTTTCACATTTTCAACTTTTTCTACGAAACCACATGAAAGATTTTAATGAAACATAGAATATATGAAGTACTAAAAGTCCTCTATCAATGTGGTAAATTTCATCCAAATTGGTTAACAGATAATGCCACCATGTCTAAAAAGTAGGTCTCACAATGGTACATATACCACTTGGTAATTGAAATATGGAGAGTAGCGGATCAAATCCAGCTGTGGTCAAAAAAAATTTTTTTTTTTTTTTACACATCTAAATAAGTTTTTAGATGTTTCTAAACACTCAACATATGAAATTAGGAATTTTACGTTTAAGACTTCCAAAAAAAAAAAAGGGGGGGTGGCCATTTTTCACATTTTCAACTTTTTCTACAAAACTGTTTGGAACTACATTGCAGATTTGGATCAAACTTTGTGTAAATGATGTACTCAAGGTCCCCTACTAAAATTGTGTTCGGGATCCAGATTCCCTCAGGGGTGGATCCAGGGTGGGACCAAAAGTGTCCAAAAGGGTACCCCTCTTCAAACATCTTTTTCTCCAGAACCAGTACATAAATGGGGAAACTAGTTGCATTTCAACAATCTATAAAGATGGGTTATTAAAAATTGTGTTCGGGGTTAAGATCCGTCAAATAGAAATTTACGCTTTTTTGACGTGTTTCTGGACTTAGTCATTTCAATGAAGAAAAGTGTCATGTTTTTCAGTTAATTGATATTGATGATTTCTTAATGACTATTTTGATCATAATTGTGGTAAGGAATATTATTGTGAAAGAATTTTGTCATTATCTCAATTTTTGGATTTTTTATGAATTTTTTAAGACTTCCAAAAAAAAGGGGGGGTTGGCCATTTTTCACATTTTCAACTTTTTCTACGAAACCACATGAAAGATTTTAATGAAACATAGAATATATGAAGTACTAAAAGTCCTCTATCAATGTGGTAAATTTCATCCAAATTGGTTAACAGATAATGCCACCATGTCTAAAAAGTAGGTCTCACAATGGTACATATACCACTTGGTAATTGAAATATGGAGAGTAGCGGATCAAATCCAGCTGTGGTCAAAAAAAATTTTTTTTTTTTTTTTACACATCTAAATAAGTTTTTAGATGTTTCTAAACACTCAACATATGAAATTAGGAATTTTACGTTTAAGACTTCCAAAAAAAAAAAAGGGGGGGTGGCCATTTTTCACATTTTCAACTTTTTCTACAAAACTGTTTGGAACTACATTGCAGATTTGGATCAAACTTTGTGTAAATGATGTACTCAAGGTCCCCTACTAAAATTGTGTTCGGGATCCAGATTCCCTCAGGGGTGGATCCAGGGTGGGACCAAAAGTGTCCAAAAGGGTACCCCTCTTCAAACATCTTTTTCTCCAGAACCAGTACATAAATGGGGAAACTAGTTGCATTTCAACAATCTATAAAGATGGGTTATTAAAAATTGTGTTCGGGGTTAAGATCCGTCAAATAGAAATTTACGCTTTTTTGACGTGTTTCTGGACTTAGTCATTTCAATGAAGAAAAGTGTCATGTTTTTCAGTTAATTGATATTGATGATTTCTTAATGACTATTTTGATCATAATTGTGGTAAGGAATATTATTGTGAAAGAATTTTGTCATTATCTCAATTTTTGGATTTTTTATGAATTTTTTAAGACTTCCAAAAAAAGGGGGGGGTTGGCCATTTTTCACATTTTCAACTTTTTCTACGAAACCACATGAAAGATTTTAATGAAACATAGAATATATGAAGTACTAAAAGTCCTCTATCAATGTGGTAAATTTCATCCAAATTGGTTAACAGATAATGCCACCATGTCTAAAAAGTAGGTCTCACAATGGTACATATACCACTTGGTAATTGAAATATGGAGAGTAGCGGATCAAATCCAGCTGTGGTCAAAAAAAATTTTTTTTTTTTTTTACACATCTAAATAAGTTTTTAGATGTTTCTAAACACTCAACATATGAAATTAGGAATTTTACGTTTAAGACTTCCAAAAAAAAAAAGGGGGGGGGGTGGCCATTTTTCACATTTTCAACTTTTTCTACAAAACTGTTTGGAACTACATTGCAGATTTGGATCAAACTTTGTGTAAATGATGTACTCAAGGTCCCCTACTAAAATTGTGTTCGGGATCCAGATTCCCTCAGGGGTGGATCCAGGGTGGGACCAAAAGTGTCCAAAAGGGTACCCCTCTTCAAACATCTTTTTCTCCAGAACCAGTACATAAATGGGGAAACTAGTTGCATTTCAACAATCTATAAAGATGGGTTATTAAAAATTGTGTTCGGGGTTAAGATCCGTCAAATAGAAATTTACGCTTTTTTGACGTGTTTCTGGACTTAGTCATTTCAATGAAGAAAAGTGTCATGTTTTTCAGTTAATTGATATTGATGATTTCTTAATGACTATTTTGATCATAATTGTGGTAAGGAATATTATTGTGAAAGAATTTTGTCATTATCTCAATTTTTGGATTTTTTATGAATTTTTTAAGACTTCCAAGAAAAAGGGGGGGTTGGCCATTTTTCACATTTTCAACTTTTTCTACGAAACATTTCTTTGGACTTGGTGATTCAATGCAGAAAAAAAAGTGTCATATTTCCTAGTTAATTGATAATGATGATTTCTTATGGACTATTGTGATCATAATTATGGTAAGGATTGTTACTTTGAAAGAATTTTGTCAATTTCTCAATTTTTGGATTTTCTATGAATTTTTTAAGACTTCCAAATGAGGGTGTATAGGAACAATTCAATCACATTTTTCACTTCTGCTGTTATACCACATGAAAGATTTTAATGAAACAAGGAATACATGAAGTACTAAAGGTCCTCTATCAATTTGGTAAATTTTTATCCAAATTGGTTAACAGATAATGCCACCATGTCTAAAAAGCAGTTCTCACAATGGTACATATACCACTTGGTAATTGAAATATGGAGAATTTGTTTTTTTCATTTCTTTACACATCTAAATAAGTTTTTAGATGTTTCTCAACATTCAACATATGAAATTAGGCAATTTTAAGTTAGATCTGGACAATATTTGAAACAATTGTTGTTCATGACCCAGACTTGAAATCAGTCAACAAAAGGCCCCACCTAAAGAAAATGACTAACTTGTTGCCCTGAATGACTTCTTGCAGAGACAAAGGAAATGCTTAATATCAAAATCATGTGAATGGATGTGCAAAAAAGTGTTGTTTTTTATTCTAGCCTGAATTAAAATTTGACATATTTTCAACATCTGTGTTGACTTAGTCACATTAATGCAAAAATAAATGAATTCTTCCTTCATGCATGACTGATCATGTAGGTACTCAGGTGAGCGATATAGGCCCACTTGGGCCTCTTGTTTAAATACCGGTAAGAAATGCATGACATATTGATTATTTTTGTATGTTTGCTTTTTATTGCACAACCTTTTTGTCATTTAAATTCCTCAATGGCCAGAAAATGCCATAAAAATTTCCCCTTCAAAAGGTGTGGTTACCATTCCCTTTGTGGGATGTGGGTGCCCTGGAAGACACATTTTGCAGCAGAAGTTCATCAAACTTGGTGTATTCATCTTGTTTTTATTATTTTGGAAAGAACCTCCCTGATTTGATGGATATGAAAATCAAGGCTATGTCATACTAAAAATAATTGTAACTAATGTAACTAATGTAAGCTAAAGCTACATCTACAGTAAGTGTACCTACAGGTACATGTTTGTCATTCAGTAAAATGTTACCCTTACATGTATCTGTTTAATTGTATGTGTGTAAAACAGTTGTTGATTCTTCTCACTTTATGTTTTCATACTTGTGTACTGATTATGAGATTCATATAATTTTAGAAGATAATTAAAAATAAACAGAAATGACAATATAATGAGAAAAAAAGAAAACAAACCCCAAAATCAGTGGTGTCTTATAATGAAACAAAACTTCAAAATTTCAGTGCATCATTGATTTTCTGTCACACTTATATAAAACATGTACAAAAATAAATTGATTTTAAAGTTGGCCAAGAAAGTAGTGCTTTGCATATCTTGAACACAATAAATCATCTGAATTATTTCTAGTGATATTGTGGTTCATTTTATTTCAAGAAATTAAAGGGGAAGGTGTAAGCCCTGCCACTTACTTGGACAGCTAGCAGATAGTGATAATTTGAAGCTGTCAATCTTGAAATAAAATGAACCACAATATCACTAGAAATAATTCAGATGATTTATTGTGTTCAAGATATGCAAAGCACTACTTTCTTGGCCAACTTTAAAATCAATTTATTTTTGTACATGTTTTATATAAGTGTGACAGAAAATCAATGATGCACTGAAATTTTGAAGTTTTGTTTCATTATAAGACACCACTGATTTTGGGGTTTGTTTTCTTTTTTTCTCATTATATTGTCATTTCTGTTTATTTTTAATTATCTTCTAAAATTATATGAATCTCATAATCAGTACACAAGTATGAAAACATAAAGTGAGAAGAATCAACAACTGTTTTACACACATACAATTAAACAGATACATGTAAGGGTAACATTTTACTGAATGACAAACATCACGCTGACCTCAAGAGCGGATGACTTGGGTACTTGTAGTCAACCATGCGAAACTGTGCGGCAGTTTATTCAATATGAATGCAAGTAACGATCTTCAAAATTTGTGAAGCCACGGTCTAGACGTTTTTAATTTCTGGTTAATTATTTTCTCTGAAAATGTGAATGTGTCATTTTCATAAAGAAAGGAAATTGATAATAGGTAATTAACGTAATGAAGAGAACAAAGTAAAATTTGCAATTGAATGCCCAGATTGCTTTTTGTCACCTTGTGTGATAGATGATTGCAACCGGCAGATGTGGTGACCAGAATCAGACATCCCTCTTCACTATCATAATCATAGAAAGAGAAAGGTCCTATGCAAGAGGTTCTGGAAACTGCTATGCCATCATGATGTGTGGGATGATTCTTGGTATTTAGATAGAAAGACTTGGAAAGTCAGTCTGGAAAGAAAGTGAAACAGATTTGTATGGCAGTCCCATGAATATTGGGAAGAAATTATGCCCAACCATGTAATTCGTAAAATATGGGAGAAATATCGATTTATGCCCTAAAAGTAATATAAACAGTCAAATGAAAAAAATAAAACACTACTAAAATCTTCATAATTCGGACAGAAGAATGTACTTTCTATTACCAATTCAAACCCTCACACATTGTTTACACTAAACTATAGGCATAGCATGTTCACACCTCCGGATTACCAGACGCCTGCAGGCATACCCAATACCCCGATTACCAAGAGCCTCTAGGCAATACCCTGAGCTGGAGACAAGCAGTGACTTCAGCGACTAATTAAACCACGCCCCCAGTGTAATCACATGACTTCAACCGTACGGACAAAAAGTTTCCCCTTTAAGAAATATCAAAAATTGTGAAGTATATGTAATAGGGATATTCATTAAATGTATTAAAATTTTTTAAACTATTAGGTAATAGAAGAAATTTTTTATCATATTCAGCAGTAATAGACAAGACTTATGGTTTCAGTTTTTTAACTTCACATGATAATGGCATGTAAAAATCTGATATACCAGTACTAATTACTACAACCTCTTTTTTTCTGGAAAGTTGATTATTTCATGTGAACATCGACTTGATTATTATCACTGAGTTTTGACCCCTCGCTGTGATCATAATAAGGAAGTTAAATGAAGTAAGTGACTGACAGTGAAATGAGAACTTGACACTTTACTGCCATGGTCATGGACAGATGCTGAGATTAATACTTGTCAATCTCCAGTGGGATTTTCCTGTCCCTGTACAAGAGAGGAGACAGAAAACATCAGGCCAAGCTGGTCATGTGACACAAATCACCAAGGACATGCACATAAAACATAATAATAGTAGCAATGATAGGTTTTATTGACAAAAACAAATAATCAGTCAAGCATTCTATTCAGTCTCTGACCTTGTCCAATTCGACTGTATAATTTTATATAGTTTCAAAAACAAATAAAGTTAAATCTTTCTTCAGTGTAATGTATGAGATGTAACTTTGAAATGAACCCTAATATTTCAATTTGGTCCAGTCTGAGATAAACCTATTGAGAAACTCTTCACTTGTTGATGTATCGGTACATGTAAATAGTCCAGAAAGATACATGCAACTCTGTATTGTATCAATTTTTTATATGATTTCCAAGGACGACTTGATATTTATTTCTTCTTGTGATTTTCATGTGTGGATGTTTATATATTTGCAGTTGGTCATGGACAGAGTGAAGGGGCTCGAGGTGATGTCACAGACTTTAAGGTGTACACAACTGATGTTTTCTCTCATATTGAAGCTGTGAAATCTCAGATGGATCCGTCTCTGCCTGTTTTCATTATTGGACATTCTATGGTAGGGCAGTTATCAAAGTAAAACATTTTAAAAAATGATATTTTTAAAGTTTTCATTACAAGATTGCAAAGTGACTGTAGTCTATAGATTGATGATATTGCTTTGTCTGTCTGTATATCTGTTTCCAACCCTTTGTCCAAGGTTTAGAATTAAGTAAATTTAAGAAAAATAGATCAAAACAAAAACAGAGATGTGATATTTTTTCCTATTTCACATGTATCGATGTAGCACGACATTATTTATTGTGGTTAAGTATGAGCTGAGCATGAGTGCTTTTTATTACTTTAGGAAGATTTCTCGAAGCTTCTGACCATACTCTCTTTAGTGGTTTCTTGTACAGTATTGTTTATGATCTGTATATCATAATCATGTTCAGTAAAACCACTATAATGGTCACCTGTGTGTCTCCTGTTTATAGTGGTCAGTTTACCGCTATCCCTAGGAATCTACTATGTATATGTAGAAGCTTTATACAGCTGTATTGGTCACCTGTGTGTCTCCTTTTTATAGTGGTCAGTTTACCGCTATCCCTAGGAATCTACTATGTATATGTAGAAGCTTTATACAGCTGTATTGGTCACCTGTGTGTCTCCTTTTTATAGTGGTCAGTTTACCGCTATCCCTAGGAATCTACTATGTATATGTAGAAGCTTTATACAGCTGTAATGGTCACCTGTGTGTCTCCTTTTTATACACCTGTCATTAGACGGGACGTACTATGTTATGGCGCTGTCCGTGCATCTGTCCGTCCATCCGTTCTGGGTCATGATTCAGGACTTTTTTTTGCTGTCTTTCAAGATATTGAGTTGAAATTTGGTATATAGCTTTATTTCAAGCGGCGTCAGTACCAGTTTGAGTTTTGTTACGATTGACCTACTTTTGACGGATTTATGGCCCTTGGACTTATAAATTTCAAAATTTAAAAAAAAAATTCATTAAAAATCTATTTTTTGTCAAAACATTATGAAATTTACCATGAAACAAGTAAAATGTACCAACTTCCACATATTTTACAGGTATTGATATCTTTTTCTTCATTTTTGAGAAATTTATAATTTAGGAGGGGGGGAGGTGTTAGGGGGGGGCTTGCCCCAAAAATTTTTAAGTTTTTGTTTTTGCAGGTCAAGTTCCAAGATGGGTTGGATAGGACCATTTCTGCAGGAGTTATTGCCCTTGGACTTATTCCTATGATAAAATGCTATGAAACACAAGTAAATGTCAGATGTTTTTCATGAAAATCATGCCAAATGCGAAATGATCCTGTCTGAATTAAGCGACAGGCGTAATATACCACGTTAGGCATT
This sequence comes from Pteria penguin, assembly GCA_035048485.1. Taxonomy (NCBI): domain Eukaryota; kingdom Metazoa; phylum Mollusca; class Bivalvia; order Pterioida; family Pteriidae; genus Pteria; species Pteria penguin. The sequence continues at coordinate 37,000,599 of CM068588.1, read as the reverse complement.
GCTCTTGTTATAGTGGTCAGGTTACTGCTATCCCTAGGACTCTACTATACTGCTCGATGTAACCAACGGTCACTGTAAATGGTCAGATTGTTTAGACAGAACTTGTTTAGTATGGCATACATAATGGTCACTTTATGCATTGCAATTCTGATCCATTATCAGTATTTCAGTCATATATGTAGTTGAACTGGCATGTATGGTCTTGTTAATACACTTTAATTACCTTTTAATGAAGGTAATTAAATGATTACAATTCAACATATAGTTAACTTGTGTTTTGAAAGCAATTTAGAGGCAATACATATACATGATTATGAAAATGGCAGCAAAAAGACAAAACTTTGGGTTTAAGCTGTTGTGATACATGTATACTGCTGACAATGCTTAAATCCTCATTTTTCACATTGATTATGGCAATCTGGCTTTAATTGATTCTGAACTTGTGAGAGCTAGTACACAAAAAATAAACTGGGAGTGGGATACAAACACGATACATTTTAAACTCAAAAGACCATAGCAGAGCCATTGATAAATGATGAAAATTATTAAAAATAAGCACTCTAATTAACAGTGTATGCTTTTGCCTTTTCTTTTACACGACATTGAGAAACAATTTGTCATTATCATTGTGTGAAATAAAAACACCCACACAAGTATGAGAGACTATTTTCATCAAGCGTGCAAAATCCAACCTGTATCCATAAATATGAATTGTTTATATCTAAACTTCAATAAATAACTTTTGATAAGTAAGAAGTAGGGCTTTAATATTTCACAAGCATATTCCTTGTGACAAGACCTTTCTGTTAATACAGTAATTTTCAATGCTGTGGCCTTTACCATGACCGTTGTCCTTTATTTAGAAAATTTACCTTATTTGGACTTTGCAGCTGCCAGGGGCATTCATATTTCACAAGAACATCTTGTTGGTCAGGCTTTAATATTGAATGCATAAAACAAGTTTTGCAATCAACAATGAATGTGATCTCAAATCCTGGGCATTCTACGAATAAATGACCTCCTCCTTTCTTACTGCCAAGTACTTCAGTTCTCCAAAATATAATTCTTCAATATAGTTCTTAGCAAAATGAATCTTTGTAACTGTTTCTGAACTTGGGTATTTTAGTATGATATCTGTAAAATGAATAAATCAATTCTATACTGAATGTTGCTTTTATGAATTTCAGGGGGGAGCTATAACTATTTTAGCATCGATTGAGAGACCACAGTATTTCTCAGGGGCAGTTCTGATTGGTCCAGCTGTCATTCCTAATCCAGATGCTGCAGGTCCTATCAAGGTAATTCCGCAAATAGTCCTAGAACTGTAAAACCTTTCGAAGCTTATTTGTAGAGTTGCAACATCATTGAATTTATTTGGGTACTTAAAGCTGTCTTGGTCCATTTATTCTTCGTCCATTACCATGTTTACTTGTAGCATGATAAACGAGCATTAGTCTTCATTTATTCACATGTTTCCATTAACTTGCATGATTGCTGTTTTTTGAGCTATAGCTTAGTCACATGTTTTCATTACGTTGCATGGTTTTTGAGTGACAGTTTCGTTGGTAGCATGATACTTTAAACCAAGAGTCCCAGGTTTGAATCTGATAAGCAGTATTTTCAACTAAATTTTTAAATATCAAACATTCAGATCAAATTATCAGACTGATTTATTTTCAAACTCATCATGTGCATTCCTGTGCATACTTCAAATTAACAAAAAATGAGGTCTACCTCAAGCTATTGAGGTAAGCTCTCATTCAGATTTCCAACACTTTGCCTTGTAGAAATTGTGTCTTTTGCATATTCTTCCAGCAATAAAGATCAAACATTTTGATGCATGTGAGTTGTCAGGTTTATAAATCCACTAGCAGCAGTTGTGAATGCTTCCATAAGTGACTCATCAGTGTCTTGTCTTCCAGGCTAGACAGTGAAAACCAAGGTCCATTGTTATGGTAAATGTTGGCATGTAGAGGATGTTAGTGCTTTGGATGGGTCTAATATATTATGTGTCTATTATATAGTCAATCTTTTGAAATTAAATGTGCAATTTATCAGGCAGATGCTATCACCATATAAATGGAATAATAGTGGATGTGATTTAAAACAAAAAACAAGCATTTACCTGCAAATTACACTAACTCTTAGGGATCATTTACCTGCTAAGTACATTGGCATTACAGCATCATTTACTTGCCAAGCACAGTAACACTTAGGGATCATTTACCTGCAAAGTACATTGGCATTACAGCATCATTTATCTGCCAAGCACAGTAACACTTAGGGATCATTTACCTGCTAAGTACATTGACATTACAGCATCATTTATCTGCCAAGCACAGTAAGACTTAGGGATCATTTACCTGCTAAGTACATTGACATTACAGCATCATTTACTTGCCAAGCACAGTAACACTTAGGGATCATTTACCTGCTAAGTACATTGGCATTACAGCATCATTTATCTGCCAAGCACAGTAACACTTACGGATCATTTACCTGCTAAGTAGTAAAGTACAGTGACATTTCAGGATCATTTACCTGCCAAGCACAGTAACACTTACGGATCATTTACCTGCTAAGTAGTAAAGTACAGTGACATTACAGCATCATTTATCTGCCAAGCACAGTAACACTTAGGGATCATTTACCTGCTAAGTACATTGGCATTACAGCATCATTTATCTGCCAAGTACAGTAACACTTAGGGATCATTTACCTGCTAAGTACATTGACATTACAGCATCATTTACCTGCAAATTACACTAACTCTTAGGGATCATTTACCTGCAAAGTACATTGGCATTACAGCATCATTTACCTGCCAAGCACAGTAACACTTAGGGATCATTTACCTGCTAAGTACAGTGACATTACAGCATCATTTATCTGCCAAGCACAGTAAGACTCAGGGATCATTTACCTGCTAAGTACAGTGACATTACAGCATCATTTATCTGCCAAGCACAGTAAGACTTAGGGATCATTTACCTGCTAAGTACATTGACATTACAGCATCATTTATCTGCCAAGCACAGTAAGACTTAGGGATCATTTACCTGCTAAGTACATTGACATTACAGCATCATTTATCTGCCAAGCACAGTAAGACTTAGGGATCATTTACCTGCTAAGTACATTGGCATTACAGCATCATTTACTTGCCAAGTACAGTAACACTTTAGGATCAGCTTATTATTTATCTGCCTGCCTGCTTTGCCACTTGTCCACCCATTCATCTGGTTTTACTATTTTTACAGGCAATACCTGTTTCTTGGAATGCCGCACTCTTGATGTTTGTGTATTGTCATTATTTATTACAGATATGTATGGGTAAGCTGTTAGCTAGTATATTTCCCCAGTTGGTGATGCCACACTCTTGATGTTTGTAAATCGCCATTATTTATTACAGATATGTATGGGTAAGCTGTTAGCTCGTATATTTCCCCAGTTGGTGATGCTAAAGTTAGACTCCACTCTGGTTTCCAGAGATCCTGAAGTTGTAAGTTATTTTATCCATATTTGTATACAATTATAAATACTAGATTGATGAATCAAAAATGTCTTTGTTCATGGTATGCTGCATAGTTTTTAGAGTTTTTGTTTTTTTCATTAGGTAATGATAATTTTTTAGTATGAACTATGTCTTTAATTTTTTGTTAAATCTATCTATTAAATTGTAATTTCTTGATTATGGACTGTATGTCCTCAATTTTAACTGGTGAAATTTAGTGAATGATTATTTCTTTGGTATGGATTTTTTCCTTAAATTTTTCATTGGGAAATTGATCTAATGATAATATATTCCTTATGGACCATGTCCTCAATTTTTGCAATTCTTGTATCTAAGTGCTGTATGTTTTTTATTGTTTTTGTCCTGTCTGTCTGTTTGTCTGTTTGTTGTCAACTCTAACCTTTGCTATAACTTTTGACGCATGAAAGATAGAGACTTCATATACGGCATACATACTCCACTAACAGAGCTCTTTCAAATTACACCAGGAGCATTGACCTTGTGACCTTGACCATGACCTTTGACCTACATTTTAAAACGTTTGACATTGGTTATAACATACGATTATGAAAGGTAGGACTTTCATATTTCACATGCATATTCCCATGGGGTATGGTGCATTCAAAATATAGGACATCACAAATTTTTCCTTATTTGGACTTTGTTATGCGACTTGGGGTATTTGTGTTTCACAAACACATTTGTTTAATAAATATATTCTAGTACATGTATATTTCATTATTTTAACAGGTCAAAAGATACAATGAGGATCCATTGGTGATTCACTTTGGAATGAAATGCAGGTTAGTAGAACTTATTCAATATCAATATCTAGAGTAAATATATTGCAAAAGTTTTTAATGCATTCCTCTTGAAGATTTGCTCCTTTACCAACTCTTCAGGATTCCTTCCATATTGATTCCTTCACAATTACTATTTATTCAGGATTCCTACTCAACGTATACCTATTTATGATTTCCTTTCCTATATATTCCTCTTCGGGATTTCTTACCCTATGGACTACTTTTTAGATTTCTTTCCCAGTGCATTCCTCTTTAGGATTTCCTACCCTATGCACTGCTTTTTAGATTTTGTTCCCAGTGCATTCCTCTTCAGGATTTTCTACCTTATGCATTACTCTTTTGATTTCTTTCCCAGTGCATTCCTCTTCAGGATTTCCTACCCAATGCACTACCCTATAGATTTCTTTCCCAGTGCATTCCTTTTCAGGATTTCCAACCATATACATTACTCTTTAGATTTTTTTCCCAGTGCATTCCTCTTCAGGATTTCCTACCCTATGCACTACTCTTTAGATATCTTTCCCAGTGCATTCCTCTTCAGGATTTCCTACCCTATGCACTACTCTTTAGATATCTTTCCCAGTACATTCCTCTTCAGGATTTCCTACCCTATGCACTACTCTTTAGATTTCTTTCCCAGTGCATTCCTCTTCAGGATTTCCTTCCCAATGATTTACAAGGCAGAGATTACCTATACTGCCATGTTACCTGTGGTAGAGTACAGAAACAGGTTAAGCATACCACTTGTCAGTAATTGGTGTATCATTTATTTGTCTGAGGTGGGCACTATTATTGCCTTAATATGCATGTGTAGTAAGCATACTATGATGCTATACATGTTTGTTCTTATCTTGATTTCATTTAAGTGAATTCTGTCATTTGGTTGAGCCATATTTCTTATCACCTTGTCTTTTAATGCCTCAACAAATTTAAATTGCTCCAGAATGTACAGTTAGCTCTTGTTACACTGGCACTTGATATACTGGTGTATTTGGATACTGACAGAAATTTGCTAGTAACAAACGTACATACTTTTATTTCTGTTTTTTAAAATGGTATATTCAGCTTCCAGCACTGGTGGTGCTAATTGGGAACATCTTCCTAAATTTGATAAAGATCTAGATAAATGACCATTGGTAAGTAAATTTCACAGTTGACCGTGCTGAATTGTACATATTGAGCACATATACACCATTAAGCCTGTTATTTGCGTTGTTGATGTACGTATACCTGTACCTGAGGTTTCATAATGAACTGACTTTAAAAGATAATAATGCACTACTTATCCAGTAATTGGAATATGCATATATGACACACATGATCTGTTCATAAATATTTACATTCATTTATTATGGCTTTGCATAGGAAATAAACAGATACATAATGTATTTCGGTAATGACTGTAGTTATAGGGGTATCCAAATAGAATTATGTATTTGTTATAAATTGAAGTACTCTGATTTATTTATCATTTTCAATCGAGTCGTTCATGCTTAGTGATCGTTAAATTATCCTTAACATGGCAGAACCACTAAGATAAAGAGAGGCACTTAACTTTATATTATTATTGATAAAGATGATTATGATTCAAATAAAATACCGTACTATCTGTAGACTTTCATTTTGTATCTATCGTGGCAGACGGAAATGACTGGTACATGTATATGCATCGTAGAATATGCAAGTAATAGTGGCAAATCGTTACAATGACATATTCAATATAACGACAAAATTGTGAGAAACAGACATGGCTGTTGTAACAAGAGTTACCTGTATATGGAATTCTAATATTACTTCAAATTATTTAAGTTATTTGCTTAAACATTACTACAGAATTATTGTGTTGGTGATCTGAAAACTTACTTTGTATTGATAATGAGAACTCAAGTTTGATCTTGGCTGTCATTTCACATTATTCTGTGATTTATCATTTTCTCCCTTTCTATCTGCTCTTTACATATGGAGATTTATCACCTGAGAGTGTCTCTCTGTATGTCCTTCAGATGAGACAGTATGACTTGAGGTCCAGCGTCACGTTATACATTATCTTCTGTCTCTGTATGTCCTTCAGATGAGACAGTATGACTTGAGGTCCAGCGTCACGTTATACATCATCTTCTGTCTCTGTATGTCCTTCAGATGAGACTATAAATCAAGATGCAGCATCATGGTACACATCTTTCTCTCCTTGTATCAGTCGGTTCCTACCACCATTGAGGTGAAATCATCTTGATGTGGTGTAAAATAAAAGCAAAACAAACAAAGTCATGGTTATTCTTTTACAGGTGGGGTGTTTCTTTACTTCGAGCCCTTCAGCAGATAGAGAAAAACTGTGCATCTGTGGAATGTCCTTTGCTAATTCTCCATGGAGATCAAGACCAATATTGTGAGCTGTCTGGTTCACAGAAACTCTTTCAAGAAGCAAGTAGCAAAGACAAAGAAATTAAGGTATTGAGAAACGTAACTTTTTTCTTAAATGTATATGTACATAAAATCAGTGTCCACTAGGCAATTATTAAACTGCAGTTATGGGAGAAATTTAAAGGAATTTGTATGAATGAAAATTAGGATGTGACATAAGTTTCATCTGCTCTTCTGTCTATGCATGTAATATACAAAAGTAATTGTGGTTCTTTGATTGTGGCCGTTACAATGATGTACTGTGGAAGATGTTCATGAGTCTATGAAAACTAAAGATGAAGCCAAGTGTCTAGATGAAGTAAGCATCACCAGCTTGGCTATCAGCAACCACCATCATTGTCCTATGGGACTGATGGACTACATGATTTATTGTGTTCATTGTGTTACCTTGTGAAGCAATGTTATATATTGGGATAACTCTGTTTGGCATATGTTGAGTAGAAGTCCGACTTTCAAAAAATGGATATGTGTTCCTTCAGTCTATTATACTTATTGTTTATAAGACAATTAGTTTATGGGAGTAGCTGTTTTTGTTACTCATGGTGATTTGAAGGTTGTATGCATATTGTCATGTGGTTGGAACACTGAAGTAGTGTGGTATATACCAGTATAATGAAATGTATTGCTATATGATTCAGGTCTACAAAGATTGTTACCATCAGCTGCACAATGAACTCCAAGAAGACAAGGTCAAAGTTCTGAAGGACATTTCAGATTGGTTACAGAAGCGAGTGGAAAGTCCCAAAGAAGAATCGATGGCATTGAATGTGTCTGAGATTAAGACCATGGTGGATGAATAGACAAGCTGAAAGGATTAGAGAGAGAAAACAGAAATGAAAGAAATTCAAGTCAAGTAATTAGTAACGTCAAAATTTAAGTATATACAATGTATATGATACCAAGAGGTTTTTGAGGCAGAAAGAAAAGATAGAAAATCATCGGAGGAAAGACAAAAACGATGGGAAATAAATTTGAGGTAACAAATGAGTTACTTTAGTATGTCAGGGATACATACAAAGAGATGAGGCATTTTTTACAGGAATAAGATGTGTTCTATAGGCTAAATGTGTTCAATGTGTTGTGTTAACTACATATTTATTGTTGTATCTGTTGTTATTACAGTCAAAGCGAAGAGTTCTGTCGGAATTTGAAATGACCTTGATCTTACATTTCATATTTTGTATTTTTATATGGAATTTTAAACAGATGTTTTACTTGAACAGTACAATTTTTATGTCTTCTACTTTTAATAGGCCTTTCTCCAGAGGAGGCTTGTAATATTTTGTTGTATTGTTTGTGTGTCTTCCATATTAATTGTGAACTGGAGATACACAAGAATATCTAATAAATATGATTGTGTTATTTGTAAAGGATTTGTCTTAGTAAAACTTTGGCAAAATTTGAATTTTATGACTCATTTATTTGAGAAGAAATAATGCAGTTTTTTTCACAATGACATGGTTGAAATTTCGTTTACTTGGCATGATCCCAAATTGTTATACTTAAAGAAAAAAGGAATAAAAAGTACCACTATGATTTTATACGAAGTGGACATTGTTCTTGCTATGTATTTCTTGTGATGTTTTTAAACAATGAAAGCATTGCCATGAATATAAGTGTCCAATTTTATGATTTTGTTTTACATGTAATCCATTTTATATCTTACTTTCTACAAGAATTTTCATTCCACAATAAATATCTTCAAGGAATTTCCCTTCATAAAACCTCCCCCCCCCCAAAAAAAAGAAAAAAATAAAAAACCAAAAAAACAAACAAAAAAGAAAATTAAAGCTGGAAAAATTTTACTTCACTGTGTATGGAATATACTTTATTTATTGAATACTTTTTCTACAAATGGTGTAGTATGTTGTAATTTATCTTTCAGTGATTTTTCATTTTTAATCCATAAATTTGTTTTTAATAACCAGTGTTCATTACAACATTTTACCCATTTGATATAATAGAGAGAATGGTGTAATCATATAGCATAATCATTTATTTTCCGGTGATAGTGGCTAACATGTTTACATAATTATTCTCATCAAAGAAAAGGGAAGATCTGCTACATATACAAAATATATGCACAGAATATTTTTGATCACGTGATGTTAGTTCATATTTCAATTTAAAAACATTTTTGATAAGCATTTTTTTCATTCATGCCAATTGTTCCAAAATAAATAGTTATTTTAAGTTTTTATTTAATCATTATTATTTTGAAGAATTTGTTGAGTTTCTAAAAGAACAAATGTATGAGCAACCCCAGTCACAAAGGGGCTTCAAGTCTTTTTGATGTCATAATTAAGATGTTGTTTCTGAATGGGAAATAACATCTGTGTTGAAAGTAATTATGGTAGTAATAAATTCATAATAAGTATTCTTATTTGGATAATAATAATATTTCATTGATTAATTTAAACCTGATTTTTCATCTTTATAATAGCCATTAGACATTAATTTTCATTTTTATAAGTCATAAATCCCCATTTCATTTGAGTAAGCTCATATCTAATTTTATCTCTTTTTTTTTTGTATATTCATTATTATTTTTAACATAACTAAACTTAGATCTGAGCTTTGATTTACATAAATCACAGATCTGAGAATCTCTTTACCCATGTTTGAGATTGAAGTTTGTGTGAATTTAATAGTGGATCTTATTATTAGTCAATTAAAGGTTTTAATCTTTATTTGATGCACATCCTTGTTCAATGCTAATTCTTGGCTCGACTTGAATGTTGAAAATGTCTGATGTACCAAAGTCTGTAATAAAGTTTATACGTATTTGACCTCATCTGTTTTATGCTAAAAGAATTTATTCTTTAAATAGAAGAGTAAGATTTTCAAGAAAATTTCATTAATTTATAGACATTTTATATTTAAATAGATTTAGTGAAATTATACAAAGAGATAGGTATGACCAACTTAGGTTTGAAAACTAGGAAATAGGTTTTCTGATACGGAGTTATTTTTTCAGGGTATTTTGCATGAAGCAACTTATACAAATATGTATCATACATGTATCAGTAATGATAATAAAGAAAACCTAATAGAATTTGGAATGAAAGAGTAATGGACGGTATATTTATAAAACGGATATTTGATGTAATAGTTAATTGCAGTATGATCATATGGTGAAAATGATAATATGATAAAGGGTCGTTTATTGTGGAAATATTTACACCTTGTTAACATTTCCAGACCTATGTGATATTAATCATAATTTCTATCCTGCTTGTTAACATTTATGTTTGATATGTGAGATGCATGTGTTCTGAGAAATTTTTTATGTCATCAACATTTCTGACATGTATGAAACTCCGTATGTCATGTGATGTCTGTAATTTCATGTGACGTTTTTAATTTTATGTGATGATTTTAATTTCGTATGATGTTTTGTAAGTTCATGTTTTCGGATGTGTATTTTTTAAAAAATCTTTTGACATTATAACATTTTCAAACTCATATGCATTATAATTCATGTATATATGATATACCATTCATAATTTTTTTATATACGTGATGTTATATATTTAAGTATTATTATATATGTACTATGTCTTAAATTTTTACACTTGAAGTTTAATAATTGATTCAGATTTCAGCCCACATACAATTATTTTTGTTTGCCTTATCATTTTTGGCTTCATTTATTCACATTTTTTGCCAGTATTTATATTAAGGCCAGAGCAATAAAATATTTTGTTTTTTGTCTGCATGTTGGTACCATTTGAAATAAATGTCAATAAAAAGCAAACATTAATATCACTTTTTACATTTTGATGTCCCTTTCAAGTTTTAATCTTTACGAAAGGAAATCACGATCAGTAAAACATTTACAAATGGAATCAAAAAGAACATAAACATGAATAAAAAGCTAGCAAAGGAAAGCAAACATAAATCTAACTTCATGTGTTGTAATTGTACACCATAAATAAGACAACCTGAATTATTATTTAAAAGTTAAACTAAAAGATTTATGTTCGTCTATTGAGTTGTTATTTCTTATAATAAAGCACTCTGAATATTTTTCAATTATGTATGTTTTGGGGTTTTTTTTTCTGTTTTTTGTCCCCCCCCCTTTTTTCATCTCACCAAGACGAATGTCCAGAAAGCTATTGTCATCCCCTTGGCATCTTTGTTGTTGTCATCTGCAGAAAAAAAACTCTAACCTGGATCATAAATTTAGAACCATTAGAGACCGGGCTTGATATTTCACATGTGTATTCCTTGTGCCAAGACCTTTGATTAGGTACAAAAATTTTTGACCTTGTGACTTTGACCTTAAAGTTTGACTTACTTTAAAAAAAACTTTAACCTTGGTCATAACTTATGAACAATTAGTAATAGAGCTTAAATATTTCATATGTGTAGTTCTTGTTACAAAATCTTCATTACATATCCAAAGTTTTTACCTTGTGACCTTGACCTTGAAGTTTGACCTACTTTAAAAAAGACTTTGGACATAATTTATGAACAGTAAAAGACAGGGCTTCAATATTCCACATGTGTATTCATTGTGCCAAAACCTTTTATTGGGTACCAAAATTTTTTACCTTGTGATATTGACCATGAAGTTTGACATACTTTTAAAAAAGTTTAACCTTGCTCATAACTTACAAACAGTTAGAGATAGTGTGTATTCCTTGGGACAAGACCTTTATGTCAAAATTTTTTACTTTTTGATTCTGACCTTGAAGATTTACCTACTTACAAAAATACTTTTGATGTTTAAATTGGGCTGCCATAAGCAAGCTTTGTTGTTCTTGTTTTTGGCTAGCTTGAGGGTACCTTCTGGGGAAATGACATGGACATTGAACAGAATATTTTATTATTCTGAGCTAAAAATGAATGAAAGAGGTGTAGCATATACATTGATTTCTAAAGTATTTTTCATTGGTTTCCTTTTGATGTATAAAATTGATCGAATTTTACATAATACCTCATACATAACCACTTATAAAGATATTACTACTATCTGAGAAATACTTCTCTTGTTTAAGGTATGAATGTTGACATTATGTTTTTTTTCTACAAATAAATAAAAAATCCTAGAATAGATTTTGTGGAGATTTATGAAATGAACATTACTGAAAGGTTACATTTTGATGTGCAGTAAAGTTAAAGTATTTAAGGGAATTTCTTATGTCTGTGACTTCTGGTGTTTCTTTATAGGTGAATAATATTGCGTACAGGGTATTAATGTTTATTAGGGCCCCACTTCATAGCAGGTGCCTCATAGTAATCACTCTGTCTGTCGGTTCGTCTGTCTGTCCGTCAGCATTGGCCATATTTAATACACTGTCACAGGTAGAGCTTTCATATTTGGCATGTGTCTTCCTTAAGACTAGACCCTTCCATTGTTACTAAAATATTTGATCATGTGACCTTGACAGTGACCTTTCACCTGCTTTTGAAAACTTCAACATTGACCATAACTATTGAACTGTAAGAAGTAGGGCTTTCATATTTGGCATGTGTGTTCCTTATGAGAGGACCTTGCCGTTGACACCAAAATTTTCTTTCATGTGGCCTTGACAGTGACCTTTAACCTGCATTGGAAAAATTTTAACATTGAGCATAACTATTGAACTGTTAGAAGTAGGGCTTTCATATTTGGCATCTGCAGTCCTTATGACAAGACCTTTTTGTTGGTACCAAATTAAAGTCAAGGTCATGGTGACAGGCATCCTGCGGGGCCCCTCTGACTTTGTTAGTTTTCTAGTCAATACTTTTTTTAATATGATAATGATGAACATGTCATTGTGATAATAATTCATTATGGTATATATTTTTAATAATATTTATTTTGTAATTGTTATGAATTTGTTCTTTTGGAGTAAAGCAGCAGAATGTAAAAAGTCTGAAAACTGAAATAGAGATATATTCTATGCACTACACTTAAGTTTTTCCTTTTATTGTATAAGAAGTGTTTTGATTAAACTCACTTAGACTGATATCCAAATGAGGACGGCATCATTGTTGACATTGTCTTTGTACAGTATGGTCAAAATTGTAAATGACTGCTCCAGGGAGGATGTTAATAATTTTCAAATGTCGATCTTCACCATATCTTTAGCAAACATATTTCTTATGATGGTAGTTTGTAAGTAAAACCATGTATTGGTTCCATTAATCTTGATTTTATAACCCACTTGTTAAAAATCTCAATTTTTTTTGTGACAATTTTTTGCTACATGTATCTTACTACTAACCTTGTAATATTTATTACAGGTGACCTAATACGATATATAGTAAAATTCTTGTCTCATATGGAATGTACAAAACCCTAGGTATTCCATATTTGGTTAACAACACAATGTTTAATGGATATATCTTGCCATTTACCTTTATCAAAATCAAATTACATGATTAACAAAAAGTATTTCAAAATATTCAGATAGATATTGGTAACGAGAGTCAATTCTTACTTGAGCTTTTTGTAATTTTTTTTTGTTTCTTGCATATTGTTTGTCCCATTAAAGAATTCCCAGAATATGTTTGCACTCTGCTAGTTTGTTTATAAAATATTCTTTATAGTGTACTCGATTATTGTGGTCAAAGTGTCTTCTTCAGATGTATTAGCATGTCTCTGTTGATTTATATCCATTTGTAAATGAAGATGGCAACAGTGGGAGATAACTCAGCTTTCATGTGGTCATAATTGAGCTATAATCTTCCTACAGCTTGGTTTGTTGGTAAGACATACTTGTATCTCTGTCAGTTTTTATCATTTATGTTTATTGGGTACAAAAAATTCGGATTTATACTCCTATTATTTTTACCACTTAAATCAAATGTGTTTGTAACATTCAAAGTGAATAATATATGATATGTCGTATTCCATGTAAATTTTACTGTAGTGATAATATATAATGGTTGTATGTTGGCTATAAAGTATTATTCACATTGGTGGTTGTCATTACTTGTATATATTTCCATAAACTCTGCCATCATAGAGCTGATAGATTCCAGATTTGACATGTGGCACCACACAGTCAAAATAGAAATAATAAAAAATAACAAAATATGCGTGTTTTGGATAAGTCAGATTTGTCCGTCAGATATTTCATAGTCTTGTACAGGAAAATGTGTTAAGGTCTTTTTCTTCACGTCTTGGTATACAGGATCATTATGACATGTAGATGCAACTGAATCAAATATTTTGATAGATGCTCTTTATTTGACAAATAGCTAGTAATGTACAGAAGTAAAAATTTAAGGGAAGAGTTGTACAAACTTTGTTTTTCTTAATGAAGTAAATCTAGTGAGTGTGACTCATGGACCTCTTGTAAAGTTCGATTATTCCTAAAATATAAAAAAAGAAAGTAAAGGGGGAAAAATACTATAGTAAGTTGTGTTATATCACTGGCATTAACCATAGTGTGCAAAGACTCTGGAAATCTGAGGTCAGACCAGCTGCCTGAGAGGGAGTAAGCATTTCTGTTTATCACCCCATAGTATGTTGTGTTATATCACTGGCATTAGCCACAGTTAGCAAAGATTCTGGAAATCTGAGGTCAGACCGGCTGCAAGAGAAGAGTAAGCATTTCTGGTTATCGCCCCATAGTAAGTTGTGTTATATCACTGGCATTAACCACAGCGGGCAAAGATTCTGGAAATCGGAGGTCAAACCAGCTGCCTGAGAGGGAGTAAGCATTTCTGGTTATTGCCCCATATCGGTATAATGGTGAACCCAAGTTTGATCCCTCATGAACCATTCTTGGCATATATCCAGTACAAAAATGACAGTAGTTAAGGAAAAGATAAACGCATCTGACTCTGTTATCACTGATTTTGTATGTCCTCTGGTTTCATGATTTTTGGACTTGTGGTTTGGATTTATCCATCATCTTTACATATAACACAGAAACCACCCCGGAAATGCACTGTTCCTAATGTAATAATTTGAAAAAAAAACAACAAAACAGACACAACTTGTCACAAAAACTTTCGATTAAGGTGCAGTTGCGATACCGACGGTCAATTGATATGACAGTAGTCAATCAATTGGAGTGGTTATCCGGTTTACGGGTCTTCCTCCCCACTTTTCACAATAGCAGTATAATCAAAGAACATACATTAAAAAATCCTCCACATAGCAAGCAAAGGTAAACAACTTTCAAGTTGAGACTCTGGTCATAAAAATATTAACACGTATAGTAATGCTGAATGAGACCAAAATCTCAAAAATGTGTAAATCGACATCAACATGAGTAAACTGTGCTCTGCCGATCTGGAAGCGAGTTGAGACCCTTAATTAATTGATCTGTAAGAGTCTCATTAACAGTAAGAGGGAATGAGGTTCAGGACCATTTCTCCTTTGAAAAAGGGTTCAACAAGGCCTACCATATAGTCCCCACCCGCCTGTTAGCGTACAGCTTCAAGTAAAATCTCTATATAAGAGTGGAAGGGGTCAATACAAGAATTATTGTCCTTTTGATGATCTCCGGGTTATATTATTGTAGATCACGAAGACCTTTCACATTTTAGGAACTCGACGAGATAAGCTTATTGGAACCTTAGACCCTCTTGAGTTTGTACACAAGATCACCGTAGAAATTGGGATGGAAAATTCCACTGGATACAAAGTAATATTTCCGAATTTTGATAAAAGTTCTGAATAGGACCTATAACAATTTTCGAAGGCTATTCTAAGTTTTAGAATGGGTCAATACAAGAATTACTGTCCTTTTAATGATCTATGGGTCATATTATTGTAGATCACAAAGGCCTTTCATTATTCTGGAACCTGACGAGATAAGCTTATTGGAACCTTTGACCCTCTTAAGAAGTACACAAGATCACCATAGAAATTGGGATGGGAACTTCCATTGGTTAGTAATATTTCCGAATTTTGATAAAAGTTCTGAATAGGACCAAAAACAATTTTCGAAGGCTTTATGATACTTGTAATCCAGAGTTCAAAGTTCCAAAGTTATTTGTATTTTTGTAATTCTTTCTGCATGAAAATCCAAAACATTAGTGCAGGCGCTGGCAAATCGAAGAAACTGAATTTTTTAGATAATGGAAGTCTAGTCTAGGAATATCTGTAACTATCCAACTAAGGAAAATTTACCACAGGAAATCTAAAATCGTCATGTTTATCAAAGATATTGGTATGGATTTTATTGTTAATTGTCTTCATGTATAGGTCCAAGAAACGTTTTTCTGTATCAAAAATATTGTCTTTGTTTAACTGAAGTTCAGGTGGGTATATGTTAGCTATATATCTTTCAAAATCAGGGTTATTGATAACTAAGATGTCGTCAAGATAATGTACACATGTACATGTAACTAGAGGTAGCATCCAACATCTCAATAAGGTCGAATCGTTTAGATTTTTAAATAGAATACATGAAATCCCCCATATAACAATATAGAAACAAATCTGTCATATGAGGTGCACAGTTATTACCCATAGAAATCCTAACTATCTGCTGATCTTGCCATTAAATTCAAGTAACAAATATGGCAGGTGTGTCCAAGATTGAACTGATGAAGAACAAACGATCATAATAACATAAACTCTTGTGTTATTTATAGCTGTGTTAAGTAAAATATGGAATAACTGAGTTTTAACACCAAATCTTTTCCAAAGTATAAATTTAGATTGCACTTATCTATCGGATACAGATTATTGTTTTCATTTTTCACTGTGTGACTGAGCAAGATTATTTTTTTAGTCAAAATCAGGACAAGAAATTTACAGTCCCCCCTAGAATATCAATTAGACGGTGCCTAACAGAATGTGAATTAAATATCTTGCAAAATGACAATGACAATGAGACGTCTTACCAATTCAGATCCATTTATTGGCGTCTTTAAAATGAAAAACTACAGTCAAATACATAACAGACGAATTATGATATACATTATACAAGTACAACATGAAAGAAAGAAGACATACAATATAGTTAATGTATAAAGACAAACTTAAAATAAAATACTCCGCTTCTGTAGTTTTCCGTGAATAAATATTTGCAAAAAGTTGGAATTGTAATATTCTTTAAAACGTTTGACAAATTTCGATAATGAATGTTACTAGTACATAAAGAAATACAATTTTAAATACATGAACAACTGTTTCAAAAAATTAAAAAGCAACAATCATTTAAAGTAATATTAGTCACTTATTCCGAAAATGACCTACACTTGTCAGCGTTTTCTATTTTCTATTTAGCAATGAAGTAACAAAACTATGAATAAAGATTTCTCATTATGTTTAAAAGCCAAAATAGTTGAATATATTAGAAACCTAGCTCGTTGCTAAGGGGTCCTAGGTTCGATTCGCTGACGTCCTGTCGTGTAAATTAGACAGTAAAACCGAGGTCTCGAGTAAGAGATCCTTCACTGCTTCGGGTAGGTTCGTTGTAGGGTTACATTTCTGTGCAGATGAATCAGGTAGATGATATTACCATATAAATGCAATAATATAGGTGAAGCGTAAAACAAGAATCAAAGAATCAAGCGATCAAACACTGTATTCTAGATCAAGTATGACTAAAACAAAATGTATTAAATGAGAGTGCTTGATTTTCAAACAATTTCTATTCACTCAGCAAGAAAAAAGAATATTCTCAAGCAAAACGTTGGAGCAGACATAGCTAGCGTTCTCTTGGCGTCCACAGCAGAACAAGTCTTCATATTAACGTTCTAGGCTAGTTAAACTTCTGAAGAAAATATTTCATATGACATATACCGTAAGCCTCGTCTTCTGTGTACGTTGAATTGCTTAAATATAACTGTGATGTTTCAAAGATTCACAAATGTCAGCTCAGTTTCGGAAGCTTCCTAAATAGGCATCTTCATTTTTCAAATTTCTAAAATTGCAGAGCGGTGTGTATTAATCTAACCAATATGCCATGCTTTCAACGATTCATTCACTGCAGGGATCCCCATCTGATTGAAGCATTGTTCGTCTTAAGTTATGTGGAACACTGATAGATTTAAGAAAATGCCACATTCCCATTCTTTGCCGGTCTAACGTCACAGTCATACATGTACCTGTTACCAAAGTTGAGTCGATATATCTCTTGTTCTATATACCACGAGGACACGGAATCAGACGGGGACTCAGAGAGCGGGGGATACATCTCCCTTCCATCAGGCATCACTAGGTTCGTGTCATGGAGTTTTGACGAAGCACCATTTTGATTACATATTAAACACGTTTCTGGACGCAGCCGGTGGTCGTTTCTCACTTCAGTTTGTCTGGCACTTTCGTAGACACCTTCTGATGTTGCTGACATCGTCTCATTGTTCGCATACTTACCTGTAATAATTACATAGTTTATATTGATGCATTATATGAAATATCAAAGTAACTGGTACCACATTACTATGATTCTCACCTCAACGTACCACAGAGGGCATTCGTGGACCCTCGGACATGTGAGACCAGGTGCCCGGTAGGAGTAAACATCTCCTATCTGGCTGGCTGTACCCGCCATAAACAAGATGTGTAGGTGAAGGAAAAGTTATCAATTTACAATTTCATTTGATATATAATTTGTACATTCTCAATGAAGTTCACTGGATCTTATAAAACAAACTATTTCTTAATCATGTCCACGTGATTCATAGAGAATTTTTCAAATATTTTATTAAGATTGGGTATCTATTAAGGTTTTGTACAACGTAAGATATTAAACTCATTGATATTTGTGGTTTTCATCATATGCAATTTAGATGATTTACAAATATTGGAAAAATACAAAATCACAACGCACTAGTGTTTGATTTTAAAGAACAAGTAAATTATTAAATAGAAATATGTCTTTAAGAAAAGTAAATGCTCATGGTAAAAGTATAGCAGGGATTGTCGTTTACGTTTATATTGTGTAATATTTGTTAATGTACTGTGTAACATACTGATAAAATATGAGTTACCATCACGATGATTGTGTTGTGTATCATTGCTATTAACCACACACAGACGTCCAGAATCTGAAATCAAATCCACAGGCGCATGTCTGATATAGGCTTTGGATACTAGAAATTTTTAAATTAACGTGTCATAAATATATTTTCTTATCATTCCATACAAGATACAACTGAACAAAGAAAAAAGATTTATTATTTATGTATTTAAATGTTTTTTGATATATCAAGTAAAGAATATCTCATCAATAAAGAAATGTTATTGTTGCTCTTTTGAAAACTAAACGACTATGAAATGTGAACTTAGAGTAAATAGAATTCGATTCATCTTTTGAAAATACAACAGTTTTTGTCTATTTACCATATGGTTACTTCACAACACAATATTTGCATTGATCGTTATAATGTAAATAATTTCTTGCAATGTGAATTCGATACGCTAATTTTATAGCGCAATTTTAGGCTGAAACTGTTAAATAACAATTTTACGTAACATTTGGCATGATTTGTTTTCGACGTCGTCATCCTTTACTTGTGGCCAAGAAGTTGTAAACCGATTGTTACCTTTTTATTATTTTGTAGTATGCTAATTTGGATAAAATACCTGTCAGTGGTACTCACGCTTTGCTTTATAGTAGATCACAATACTGACGACGGAAGTGACACATATGATGCTGACGACGATGATGGCGGCAATAGATGAGTTGATCATGTTATTCTTCGTACTGGTAGTGTCCTTGTTGTTGTTCATTTTGGTTCCTTTCCTTGTTGTGGTAGACAATGGTCTTATACTTTGATTTGTGGTCGTTAGAAGGCTGTTATTACTGGGAAATCTTGATGGCACTGATACATTTTGCTTGGTTATGTTCTTAGCTATATCACAATCTGGCATTCGAGAAGGTAGATAATCTATGGTGCTGCATTCCGGATTGGTATAGATTTCTGTTTATTGAAAGAAATTAAAAAATCATATCTTACAAGTGTAAGTTATAAGCTACTGCTCTGTACGTGCATTTAAGAAAAAAAGGAATAATGTGAACCGACCACATGAAAGACACCACAGAAATTCACTCCAAGATTATTTTACTTAATTGCTTTCCAAAAGACATGGCAATACCCTCTGCGGTTCAACTTCACATACAAAATAATTCTATCTGGATCGTGGATTAGCCTATCATCATCAGAGATTCTATCAAAGCGATCTGAAAGTTCAGGAATGACAAGGACAACAATTTTACCTCGTATCTAGATGTCATGATGTCTTGCGATATTGATGGTCCACTGAACAACACACTCTATGACAAACATAACAATTTCAATTCAATTTCAGCATCACAAAGTTTCCTTCATGAGCAACAATACCCACCACCACTATATACTGTAATCACATCTCCGTTAACACGTTATGGTAGAGAAAGTTCAAACTAAAATGAATTTATTTTGAGGGCACAACACCTTTCAGTTATAGTGCTTAGCCGAGTGCACGTAGTAGACTAACAACGAGGAAGTTTTATGGCCCATATGAGGCACATATCATACAATACAATCAATGTGACAATACGTTATCCAGAATGTTACTGATATTCTAGACAACTTTGACACCTTCTAAATCTGACATTTACTTGACTGCACGATTTCTATGGAAAGTTATAGGTGTAACTTGCAGGAAGAATATGTTTGCTCTCCTTCGGCATCCCGTTGGAGTTTCAAGTATGTGCCTAAATGGACGTTCTTTGGTTTTTTCTTTTTTTGTTGATTTTTATGACTAAGGGTTTCATAATTTTAGGAGTACTCAGTTGGGTTTTCATCTTCGAATATCACCATGATAAATTATTTAGAATGTTCTTTTTCGACAGCCGAGTTTAAAAAATTGAAATTTATAGTGATACTACTGGAAACAAACTCTCATCTATAATTCAAATGCCAGTCAGGTATAACCCAAATATTTGAAACTAATGACTAATAAAAAGTAAACAAACACTAATAGGACATGAGGGTTTACTCATAACGACCGAATATATTAGAAATTGTAATAGATTTACTACTGGATGCGCAATCAGTAAAACTTTTATCAACCCACCTTTCACCAAAGCGAATTCTAATTTTGCCGAAATTCCTTTCATTGCACCTGTGGGTTGGGGGAGTCCAAAGACATAAACTGTGAAAGAATCGTCAGTCCCGCCGCTGTATGTGCATTGTAAGAAATATTGTGCAACCTTCAAAAAGACAAGTACGAGATATGCTAAGGTTAAAATTAAGGCATATGTTATCGGTTTCATGATTTGTTGAGAAATTTTCATTTCAAGATATCTCTTTAACAACGACTAAATTATCATCTTTCAAACAATAGTATTATATCGCTACATCCGAAGAGTTATCAAATCAAAGAGCTGGAACATATCCATACACGCACGAGAACTTCGCATCAAATCTAAGTAAATAGTGAGATTAAGGTGGTCAAAAATGGAAAACAGAAACACAGATGATTATTATATATTAAAATTTGTTGATTTAGGATAAAAAGCATCCCCTGTTTGCTAATTATGCTCTTATTCTTTGATTCTACAGTCTGGGTATGGAATGAAGTAGGATTTAACTCCTTTGTTACCAATGGTATTTTGAACAAGCATGCAAATCTTGAAAAGACCTCTGCCTGTATAGTTATGTACGTCTTGGATACCTGCTAAGACCACTGACTATTGTTATACACGTCTTAAGTACCTGGTGTGACCTCTGTCTGTATTGTTATGTACGTCTTAGGTACCTGTTGTGACCTCTGACTGTATTGTTATGTACGTCTTGGATACCTGCTGAGACCACTGACTATTGTTATACACGTCTTAAGTACCTGGTGTGACCTCTGAGTGTATTGTTATGTACGTCTTGGGTACCTGGTGTGACCTCTGACTGTATTGTTATGTACGTCTTGGATACCTGCTGTGACCACTGACTTTTGTTATTCACGTCTTAAATACCTGGTGTGATCTCTGACTGTATTGTTATGTACGTCTTGGGTGACTGGTGTGACCACTGACTATTGTTATACACGTCTTAAGTACCTGTTGTGACCTCTGGCTGTATTGTTATGTACGTCTTAAGTACCTGTTGTCACCTCTGTTTGTATTGTTATGTACGTCTTATGTACCTGTTGTGACCTCTGACTGTATTGTTATGTACGTCTTGGATACCTGCTGTGACCACTGACTTTTGTTATACACGTCTTAAGTACCTGGTGTGACCTCTGACTGTATTGTTATGTAAGTCTTGGGTGCCTGATGTGACCTCTGCCTGTATTGTTATGTACGTCTTGGATACCTGCTGTGACCACTGACTATTGTTATACACGTCTTAAGTACCTGGTGTGACCTCTGACTGTATTGTTATGTACGTCTTGGGTACTTGGTGTGACCTCTGACTGTATTGTTATGTACGTCTTGGATACCTGCTGTGACCACTGACTATTGTTATACACGTCTTAAGTACCTGGTGTGACCTCTAACTGTATTGTTATGTACGTCTTGGATACCTGCTGTGACCACTGACTATTGTTATACACGTCTTAAGTACCTGTTGTGACCTCTGTCTGTATTGTTATGTACGTCTTAGGTACCTGTTGTGACCTCTGACTGTATTGTTATGTACGTCTTGGATACCTGCTGTGACCACTGACTTTTGTTATACACGTCTTAAGTACCTGTTGTGATCTCTGTCTGTATTGTTATGTACGTCTTGGGTGCCTGGTGTGACCACTGACTGTATTGTTATGTAAGTCTTGGATACCTGCTGAGACCATTGACTTTTGTTATACACGTCTTAAGTACCTGTTGTGACCTCTGTCTGTATTGTTATGTACGTCTTGGGTATCTGGTGTGACCTCTGACTGTATTGTTATGTACGTCTTGGATACCTGCTGTGACCACTGACTATTGTTATACACGTCTTAGGTACCTGGTGTGACCTCTGACTGTATTGTTATGTACGTCTTGGGTACTTGGTGTGACCTCTGACTGTATTGTTATGTAAGTCTTGGATACCTGCTGTGACCACTGACTATTGTTATACACGTCTTAAGTACCTGGTGTGACCTCTGACTGTATTGTTATGTACGTCTTGGATACCTGCTGTGACCACTGACTATTGTTATACACGTCTTAAGTACCTGTTGTGACCTCTGTCTGTATTGTTATGTACGTCTTAGGTACCTGTTGTGACCTCTGACTGTATTGTTATGTACGTCTTGGATACCTGCTGTGACCACTGACTTTTGTTATACACGTCTTAAGTACCTGTTGTGACCTCTGTCTGTATTGTTATGTAAGTCTTGGATACCTGCTGAGACCATTGACTTTTGTTATACACGTCTTAAGTACCTGTTGTGATCTCTGTCTGTATTGTTATGTACGTCTTGGGTATCTGGTGTGACCTCTGACTGTATTGTTATGTACGTCTTGGATACCTGCTGTGACCACTGACTTTTGTTATACACGTCTTAAGTACCTGTTGTGACCTCTGACTGTATTGTTATACACGTCTTGGATACCTGCTGTGACCACTGACTATTGTTATACACGTCTTAAGTACCTGTTGTGACCTCTGTCTGTATTGTTATGTAAGTCTTGGATACCTGCTGTGACCACTGACTTTTGTTATACACGTCTTAAGTACTTGG
This sequence comes from Pteria penguin, assembly GCA_035048485.1. Taxonomy (NCBI): domain Eukaryota; kingdom Metazoa; phylum Mollusca; class Bivalvia; order Pterioida; family Pteriidae; genus Pteria; species Pteria penguin. The sequence goes on along the minus strand of CM068588.1, from coordinate 36,977,309 downwards.
TGTGACCTCTGACTGTATTGTTATGTACGTCTTGGGTACCTGGTGTGACCTCTGACTGTATTGTTATGTAAGTCTTGGGTGCCTGGTGTGACCTCTGCCTGTATTGTTATGTACGTCTTGGATACCTGCTGTGACCACTGACTATTGTTATGTACGTCTTGGGTACCTGGTGTGACCTCTGCATGTATTGTTATGTAAGTCTTGGGTACCTGCTGTGACCACTGCCTGTATTGTTATGTACGTCTTGGGTATCTGGTGTGACCTCTGACTGTATTGTTATGTACGTCTTGGATACCTGCTGTGACCACTGACTATTGTTATACACGTCTTAAGTACCTGTTGTGACCTCTGTCTGTATTGTTATGTAAGTCTTGGATACCTGCTGTGACCACTGACTTTTGTTATACACGTCTTAAGTACTTGGTGTGACCTCTGACTGTATTGTTATGTACGTCTTGGGTACCTGGTGTGACCTCTGACTGTATTGTTATGTAAGTCTTGGGTGCCTGGTGTGACCACTGCCTGTATTGTTATGTACGTCTTGGATACCTGCTGTGACCACTGACTATTGTTATGTACGTCTTGGGTACCTGGTGTGACCTCTGCATGTATTGTTATGTAAGTCTTGGGTACCTGCTGTGACCACTGCCTGTATTGTTGTGTACGTCTTGGGTATCTGGTGTGACCTCTGTCTGTATTGTTATGTAAGTCTTGGATACCTGCTGTGACCACTGACTTTTGTTATACACGTCTTAAGTACCTGTTGTGATCTCTGTCTGTATTGTTATGTACGTCTTGGGTGCCTGGTGTGACCACTGACTGTATTGTTATGTAAGTCTTGGATACCTGCTGAGACCATTGACTTTTGTTATACACGTCTTAAGTACCTGTTGTGACCTCTGTCTGTATTGTTATGTACGTCTTGGGTATCTGATGTGACCTCTGACTGTATTGTTATGTACGTCTTGGATACCTGCTGTGACCACTGACTTTTGTTATACACGTCTTAAGTACCTGTTGTGACCTCTGTCTGTATTGTTATGTAAGTCTTGGATACCTGCTGAGACCATTGACTTTTGTTATACACGTCTTAAGTACCTGTTGTGATCTCTGTTTGTATTGTTATGTACGTCTTGGGTATCTGGTGTGACCTCTGACTGTATTGTTATGTACGTCTTGGATATCTGCTGTGACCACTGACTTTTGTTATACACGTCTTAAGTACCTGTTGTGACCTCTGACTGTATTGTTATACACGTCTTGGATACCTGCTGTGACAACTGACTATTGTTATACACGTCTTAAGTACCTGTTGTGACCTCTGTCTGTATTGTTATGTAAGTCTTGGATACCTGCTGTGACCACTGACTTTTGTTATACACGTCTTAAGTACTTGGTGTGACCTCTGACTGTATTGTTATGTACGTCTTGGGTACCTGGTGTGACCTCTGACTGTATTGTTATGTAAGTCTTGGGTGTCTGGTGTGACCTCTGCCTGTATTGTTATGTACGTCTTGGATACCTGCTGTGACCACTGACTATTGTTATGTACGTCTTGGGTACCTGGTGTGACCTCTGCATGTATTGTTATGTAAGTCTTGGGTACCTGCTGTGACCACTGCCTGTATTGTTATGTACGTCTTGGGTATCTGGTGTGACCTCTGACTGTATTGTTATGTACGTCTTGGATACCTGCTGTGACCACTGACTATTGTTATACACGTCTTAAGTACCTGTTGTGACCTCTGTCTGTATTGTTATGTAAGTCTTGGATACCTGCTGTGACCACTGACTTTTGTTATACACGTCTTAAGTACTTGGTGTGACCTCTGACTGTATTGTTATGTACGTCTTGGGTACCTGGTGTGACCTCTGACTGTATTGTTATGTAAGTCTTGGGTGCCTGGTGTGACCTCTGCCTGTATTGTTATGTACGTCTTGGATACCTGCTGTGACCACTGACTATTGTTATGTACGTCTTGGGTACCTGGTGTGACCTCTGCATGTATTGTTATGTAAGTCTTGGGTACCTGCTGTGACCACTGCCTGTATTGTTATGTACGTCTTGGGTATCTGGTGTGACCTCTGACTGTATTGTTATGTACGTCTTGGATCACTGCTGTGACCACTGACTATTGTTATACACGTCTTAAGTACCTGTTGTGACCTCTGTCTGTATTGTTATGTAAGTCTTGGGTACCTGATGTGACCTCTGACTGTATTGTTATGTAAGTCTTGGGTGCCTGGTGTGACCTCTGACTGTATTGTTATGTACGTCTTGGATACCTGCTGTGACCACTGACTATTGTTATACACGTCTTAAGTACCTGTTGTGACCTCTGTCTGTATTGTTATGTACGTCTTGGGTACCTGGTGTGACCTCTGACTGTATTGTTATGTACGTCTTGGATACCTGCTGTGACCACTGACTTTTGTTATACACGTCTTAAGTACCTGGTGTGACCTCTGACTGTATTGTTATGTAAGTCTTGGGTGCCTGGTGTGACCTCTGCCTGTATTGTTATGTACGTCTTAGGTACCTGTTGTGACCTCTGACTGTATTGTTATGTAAGTCTTAGGTACTTGGTGTGATCTCTGATGTCACTGTAATGTTGTTCTAGGTACTTGGTGTGACCTATGATTTAACTTTAATGTTTTTCTAGGTACTTGGTGTGACCTGTGATTTTACTTTAATGTTATTCTAGGTATTTGGTGTGACCTGTGATTTTACTTTAATATTATTCTAGGTACTTGGCGTGACCTATGATTTAACTTTAATGTTATTCTAGGTACTTGGTGTGACCTGTGATTTTACTTTAATATTATTCTAGGTACGTAATGTGACCTGTAATGTTACTTTAATATTATTCTAGGTACTTGGTGTGACCTATGATGTTACTTTAATGTTATTCTAGGTACTTGGTGTGATCTCTGATGTCACTATAATGTTGTTCTAGGTACTTGGTGTGACCTATGATTTAACTTAAATGTTGTTCTAGGTACTTGGTGTGACCTATGATTTTACTTTAATGTTTTTCTAGGTTCTTGGTGTGACCTATGATTTTACTTTAATGTTATTCTAGGTACTTGGTGTGACCTATGATTTAACTTTAATGTTTTTCTAGGTACTTGGTGTGACCTGTGATTTTACTTTAATATTATTCTAGTTACTTGATGTGACCTATGATTTTACTTTAATATTATTCTAGGTACTTGGTGTGACCTGTGATTTTACTTTAATATTATTCTAGGTACTTCGTGTGACCTGTGATGTTACTTTAATATTATTCTAGGTACTTGGTGTGACCTATGATGTTACTTTAATGTTGTTCTAGGTACTTGGTGTGACCTATGATTTAACTTTAATGTTATTCTAGGTACTTGGTGTGACCTATGATTTTACTTTAATGTTTTTCTAGGTACTTGGTGTGACCTATGATTTTACTTTAATGTTATTCTAGGTACTTGGTGTGACCTATGATTTTACTTTAATGTTATTCTAGGTACTTGGTGTGACCTATGATTTTACTTTAATGTTATTCTAGGTACTTGGTGTGACCTATGATTTAACTTTAATGTTTTTCTAGGTACTTGGTGTGACCTATGATTTTACTTTAATGTTATTCTAGGTACTTGGTGTGACCTATGATTTTACTTTAATGTTATTCTAGGTACTTGGTGTGACCTATGATGTTACTTTAATGTTATTCTAGGTACTTGGTGTGACCTATGATTTTACTTTAATGCTATTTTATGTATTTGGTGTGACCTATGATTTTACTTTAATGTTGTTATAGGTACGTCGTCTCTGACTGTATCGTTGTTTTAGTTGTGGTTACCTGGTGTGACCTCTGATCTTACTTTAATGTTGTTCTGGGCATCTGGTGTTACGTCTGCATTTACGTATTTATCATTCTGGGCACCTGTATTTTAGAAATGTTATTCTTAGAACCTTGATTAATATATGATTTTCAGGGTTCCATCCGTCGTAGTGCTGTGTCATTAGTGGCACTGTGACATAAAACAAGTTATTTCGTTTTTATTTGAGTATAAGTAGTATTAGTCTATTAGGTTGGATAAAAGTGAGATAGATTTATCTGGCACATGGGATAAAGACGTAGAACTATGGACTAGAACGTTATTTACCGTACTTACACGGTTTACCACGGATTTACATATATAAAGAATATATTACTACGCCAGACCGGAAATAGTTCTGTCATCGTCTGAATGACACAAATAAAGGATAGAATTAATATATACCGTCAATGTTCTAAATATCGGAAACGAAATTTTACAAAAATTGACTTCGCTGTCATTCTGAGTGTCTGTTAATAACCTACGGAATGCCTTGTCGTTAGTGCCACAGTAACCGGCACTGAATGTTTTACTTTGACATTTAATAATATAACATGTAAAATATGCATGTTACCGCGGCCCCCACAACAAAGTAAGGAACCAACATGGACATTCACAGACCCCTTAGAATCAAAGGAAAGATAAAAAAAAAAGAAGTAATCGTCTCATGTTTGGCCAGACGCCCCGCCATGAATATAAAAATCAAAACCATTTCAACATTTCAGTCATGCGTATTAATAAATTTGTAGTGAAACGCCATTGATCTTTTATACCGTGCCTTGTTGTAAATAAGTTACGGGGATAGGTGTAACTACGCATATTTCCACGTATTGTTGTTGACTTACCCGTACTCTGTTGAGATCACAGCTAGACATTGTAGAGAAGTTGTCGCGGACCACGACATTATAGCTAATCGGTGTTATAGCTGAAGAAGGGAAAAAATTCACTTGGAAGCCCTTCAACTTTTCCACGGATGCTAAATTAATTAAATTGTAATTAAATCATTACAATGAAATTATATGATTAAAATATGGCAAATTTAAGTCCATGTCATACATACATGTATATACACTAAGGTGTATATCACAATCACAGGTATTTGAAGCTCTGTATTTCTACAACAAACATCATTTATGCCCCTACAGGGGTATACACCAAAGAAAAAAGAAAAAAGTTAACGAGCGTGCATGTCATTTACATGGGATGTCCACATTGGCCTACAGTCAGTAATGATTATCAGTCTATACACTACTACAGATATATATTTTCACATTCAAGTACCCATCTAAATACCATCGGTGTGTTATACCGGCACATGCCTATGGTACAGAATACTTTCGGTATATTATACCGGCACATGTCTATGGTACAAAATACCACTGGCATGTCATACCGTCACATGTCTATGGTACAGAATACTATTGGTATGTTATACCGGCACATGCCTATGGTACAAAATACCATTGGTATGTTATACCGGCACATGTATATGGTAGAGAATACCATTGGTGTTTTATACCGGCACATGTCTATGGTAGAGAATACCGTTGGTATGTTATACCGGCATATGTCTATGGTAGAGAATACCATAGATATGTTATACCGGCACATGTCTATGGTAGAGAATTTATATATCAGCAAAGATATCTGTGACTTTAGAAAGATTTCCTTCATTTGAGTGTACATGCATGTATTTATATTATGTTACAGCTGTACTACAACTACGTCTATATTCATTATTAAAATGATAATTTGTCTTGCTAGTTACAATTTAAGATGGCTACTTACAAGCATCGGCTCTCCATTGTAACCTGAGTAGGGTGTAATTATATGACTGCTGATGGTGAATATGGACGCTTAAACACTGAGGTCCGCCCGGGAACGCATCAAGTTCTAAAAGGATTTAAAGGCACACCATAACAAGACACAGTGCATTATAATATTAAAAATGGTAATTAATACCCTTAAATTATAAACTGTTTACTGAATAACAAAAATATCAATAAACACAAAAATATAATTAAGGGAAAATAATAACACATTACAACTCACCCCAAAATATTTCCATTATCACTATTTTTCTTTCGATTTACTATACAGAATATGGTGGCGTTTAGAAATATTACATACGCTACTGTGGCACGTGCACAATAATAGGTGAACCTTGTATACCGGTTGCCCGCTTCACTAACAATCGTAGACGTAACCTTAAACGTAAACGTAAATCGAGCATTTACGGAAAGCTTTACATGCGCGTAAAATGCGTCTCACTAACAATCGTAAACGTGGTCGTAAACGTAAGAGAATTCGTAAATTTACGTACAGATTTACGTGCGAACTCTTCTTACTGGAGGAGAAAATCTCCTTGGTGTCTCTTTTTATAGACACTGGACAACTCATCCAACATCCACAATACTCAAAATGACATGAGGAAGGAAACGGTATCATACCATGAGTTCATCGTCATTAAAAGTGCACAGGGGCTAACTTCTATCTCTGAAAACTCGTTCACGCAGTAAAAATCGCCGCCGCCGTCTCAAGAACAAAAATGACGCCATATTTACGTGATCTCATCCGCTCAAAGACCGAGGGCGGTCATATTTCGTTGTATTCAGTCAATAATCTTTTTATTACATATTTAACCGTCCATGTACATTTAATTCTATAAATCGAAGTATTTTCGTTAATAGTACTGTCCGCCATGTTTGTTTGCGTACGGTATGACGTCAAATATAAGTATGACGTCACGTAACTGAAAATAGCACCCGGGCTGATATGAAGTTTGCGGGCATTTATGACTCTATATCAGCCCGGAAACTTTCTATATAAACTATTGATAAAATTTCAAAATACGTAATAATGTACGATAATATCTTGCCATTATCATGTTATGTACGATAACGTCACGCCATCACCATGTTATGTACTATAACGTCAAATCAACATGTTGTAAACGATAACATCACGTCACCATCATGTTATGCACATGAACATCTCGCCATCATCGTGTCATGTACAATAACATCTCGCCATCATCGTGTCATGTACATTAATGTCATGCCATCATTGTGCCATGTACATTAATGTCATGCCATCATCGTGTCATGTACATTAATGCCATGCAATCATTATGTCCAAAATTATTGAGATTTTTTATCCCATTGTCGGTGAACAAGTTGAATCTATTAGAAAAGTGAAGGCAATATCGGTAGGACTATTCAACTTTGCCATCACAAAACATAATTAATAGAAATATACAGAATTAGATATAGAAATATAGAAATGAAAATCTTATTGTTGATAGTCCTGGAAAATGAAGTTAGTATGCAAAGTGGAGGTTCTCAACAACAAAACAAAACTGCTGCAGGGTTCATAGAATACATACAAAACATGCTGGCTTCATTTCCCATGAACACTAACAACTGGGTACTCCTTATTCTATACGTGTCACGTTCCCATGTGATAGGTAATTACACTATCAAACTATATCTAAAACTTCTTAATAAACTGTATATACGATGCAAATCAGAAATACGACAAAATGCTCTGAGCAGTAAGCATCTCATGTTGACATGCTGCATCCACTATACACATTCATATAACGATGTCACTGAACATTTCGAGATAAAAATTATACTATAACGTCAGAATTATACTGCACCGTCGACATGATAATAAGTCACCATGGTTCTGACAACAATTAACATGAAGGTCTAATTATGTTTAAGCAACAGACAGAAGTGTAGTGATTAAGTGCTTGGCTTGAAGTACAGGGGATTGGGGTTCGATTCTATGTTTGAAGACTAGGCTACCTACTGCATTCATGTCGGAAAATATTGCTGAAAGCGACGTAAAACATTCATCAAGCAACCATGTTTGATATAACCATTGTACCATCAATATTTGATAGGAAGCAGAAGCACATGAATCTGTAGGTGCAAGTGAAATACAAATACCATGTACACCTCAAAAGGGAAGGAAAGAAAACAACTGCAACATTTATGAAGATACCGGTTCCAATATCAATTGGTATTACCTGGTAAATGTATTTATCCAGGTTTATTTTAGGTTATAAATGAATAAATTTTAAACGTACTTTCCGGAGGCTGTTGTGGTGAAGGTTTTGTCTCACAAGATATACCCTGAAAAAAAGAAACAACTTAAGCATTGAATTTCAACGGTCAAACATAGGAAACCGCCATTAATATCGTGTTATCATGTACATATTCCAAATCTTACACATGCGGTGTGAAGCATTTTATACGGATTGAATTGCAGGTGCGGCAGATCAAACAGGCGATACTTATTCCTCATGAGGGCCTAGTCTCATCACTAACAGGAGACGCCTACTCCTCTTGAGGACCTAGACTCATCACTGACAGGAGACGCTTGCTCATCATGAGGACCTAGACTTCTTACTGACAGGAGACGCTTGCTCATCATGAGGACCTAGACTCCTTACTGACAGGAGACGCTTACTCCTCATGAGGACCTAGACTCATCACTAACAGGAGACGCTTGCTCATCATGAGGACCTAGACTCATCACTGACAGGAGACGCTTACTCCTCTTGAGGGCCTAGTCTTATCACTGACAGGAGACGCTTGCTCATCATGAGAACCTAGACTCATCACTGACAGAAGACGCTTACTCCTCTTGAGAAACTCGACTCCTTACTGACAGGAGACGCTTGCTCATCATGAGGACCTAGACTCCTTACTGACAGGAGACGCTTACTCCTCATGGGGGTCTAGACTCATCACTGACAGGAGACGCTTACTCCTCATGAGGGTCTAGACTCATCACTGACAGGAGACGCTTACTCATCATGAGGACCTAGACTCCTTACTGACAGGAGACGCTTACTACTCATGAGGACCTAGACTCATCACTAACAGGAGACGCTTTCTCATCATGAGGACCTAGACTCATCACTGACAGGAGACGCTTGCTCATCATAAGGACCTAGACTCATCACTGACAGGAGACGGTTACTCCTCATGAGGACCTAGACTCATTACTAACAGGAGACGCTTGCTCATCATGAGGACCTAGACTCATCACTGACAGGAGACGGTTACTCCTCATGAGGACCTAGTCTCATCATTGACAGGAGACGCTTGCTCATCATGAGGACCTAGACTCATCACTGACAGGAGACGCTTGCTCATCATGAGGACCTAGACTCATCACTGACAGGAGACGGTTACTCCTCATGAGGACCTAGACTCATCACTAACAGGAGACGCTTGCTCATGATGAGGACCTAGACTCATCACTGACAGGAGACGGTTACTCCTCATGAGGACCTAGACTCATCACTGACAGGAGACGCTTGCTCATCATAAGGACCTAGACTCCTTACTGACAGGAGACGCTTACTCATGATGGCCTAGTCTCATCTTGGGTTTCAGAGGGTCCATAAATGTCCAGCGTTGTTGTGTCATGTGCCATCATATATCTCCGTATTTCACATGTATATATGTAGATTGAATGGTCAAGAAAATGAAACAACAGTAACTGTACATGTACGGTAAAAAAAAAACTGGATACCACCCCCGCGGCAACAAAGTTGAAACATGTAATAAGTATAAGTGTAATGGATTGTCCCATTTGTGCATTTTGGGGTATAATCAACAAGGTTATAACAATTGTGCCTATTGTGACCTTGACCTTTGACCTATGACCTTGGTTCAATATCATGATATAGCATTGGATCCTAAGCAGCAATTCTGTAGAATATTATTGAAATCTGTGCAAAGGGTGAGAAGTTATGTCCCGAACAAAGTTTTACTTATTGTGTCTATTATGACCTTGACCTTTGACCTATGACCTTGGTTCAAAGTCATGACACACCCTTGGATCCTAAGCAACAATTCTGTGAAATATTATTGAAATCTGTGCAAAGGGTGAGAATTTATGGCCCGGACAAGGTTTTAATTACTGTGACTACTATGACCTTGACCTTTGACCTATTACTTTGGTTTTAAATCATGACACACCCTTAGATCCTAAGCAACAATACACCGATCCACTTTACAGCATAGAAAGCGATGTTTGGCGGACTTCTGATTGTTATAGTTATGACGTCATAATCAAATGTCCGACTTGTCCAACCTTACGTGACGTCATCATAGACGTATTTTGCGCTAAAGTACGTAACATTCGACTAAAGTGGATCGGTGTATTCTGTGAAATATTATTGAAATACGTGTATAAGGGAAGAAGTTATGGCCCGGACAAAGTTTTTCTTATTGTATTTATTATGACCTTGACCTTCCACCTATGACCTTGATTTTAAATTATGACACACCCTTAGATCCTAAGCAACAATTCTGTGAAATATTATTGAAATCCGTGCACAGGGTGAGAAGTTATGACCCAGACAAGGTTTGGTGGACAGACAGACAGATAGACGGACAGACAGACAGGATGATTCCTATATAACCCCAACCCAAACTTTGTTTGCGGGGGTATAATAATATCATATACCTAGTACTGTATTTGCCCTGAGAACACTGTTTTACTACCATGTGGAACAAGCACCGGTGGTGTTGCCAGTCTCATAAACCAGGGCCGAGTGAGGAGTTGATCTCGGCCCTGGTTTGAAACTAGTCTCATCCCTTCAATTTTAACAGCAATTTATGAAGAAAACAAAGAGTTTCCATTGCTAATTCTTATCAAAAATGGTTTCAAAACGTGTAAATATATATACATGTTTGTATAAAATATATTACTACAAAAATGGCGCTAATTAGCACCTTTCAATTACTTCCTGTGAAAATAGAACAAAATCACGAGATTTAAAAATCAAAATGGATCCGCGCGAAAGAGTATTGAATTCACTTGCTAGAAGAATAAATGAATTGGATAATGATCTAATGGGCTTCGCCGCCATTAGCTGCGGTCCTAATGTTAAGGGAGGAAATAAAACGTATTCCCGCAAAGATGATGTAAAGAACAATGCAATCGCACATTCTCGGGTCTGTGATCACATTTACCATGCAATATTATCTCGGTCCCTTGAGCTAAGATCACATTTACCATACAATACTATCTCGGTCCCTCTGGCTGAGATCACATTTACCATGCAATATTATCTCAGTCCCTCAGGCTGAGATCACATTTACCATGCAATATTATCTCGGTCCCTCTGGCTGAGATCACATTTACCATGCAATATTATCTCGGTCCCTCGGAATGAGATCACATTTACCATGCAATATTATCTCGGTCCCTCAGGCTGAGATCACATTTACCATGCAATATTATCTAGGTCCCTCGGAATGAGATCACATTTACCATGCAATATTATCTAGGTCCCTCGGAATGAGATCACATTTACCATGCAATATTATCTCGGTCCCTCGGAATGAGATCACATTTACCATGCAATATTATCTCGGTCCCTCAGGCTGAGATCACATTTACCATGCAATATTATCTCGGTCCCTCGGAATGAGATCACATTTACCATGCAATATTATCTCGGTCCCTCGGAATGAGATCACATTTACCATGCAATATTATCTCGGTACCTCGGAATGAGATCACATTTACCATGCAATATTATCTAGGTCCCTCGGAATGAGATCACATTTACCATGCAATATTATCTCGGTCCCTCGGAATGAGATCACATTTACCATGCAATATTATCTCGGTCCCTCGGAATGAGATCACATTTACCATGCAATATTATCTATATATATCAAAACTCAATAACGATAATGTTATTGTCAAGAAAATATCTTCCATCTCAATACTGTCTTAATCTGACTATATTTAAAGCAATATGATATCATCTAATAAGGGTAGCATTCACTATGATTTTTATAAAATGGACTTCGCCCTCATTAACTGCGGTCCTAATGTTAAGGGAGGAAATAAAAGGTATTCCCGCAAAAATGACGTAGAGAACAATTAAACGTTTTTATCACATCATAAGGTTGCCAACGTTCAACGTCGTTTCTAATTCATAGTACACAAGCGCCGCCTAAAAGATGATAACGGACGGCGAAGCCCATTACTATACTCGCAATATTTTAAAATGCAATGGTTATTAGAAATCAATCAAATGCATGTAACGGACGTAGGAGGACAACAGACTGGGAATATGAAATACACCACAATATCGTATAATACATAGAATTTTAGGAACAAATATACTTTTATGTAAGATAGGCATCACTTCTTCAAACTTGTGCACTTTTTGCCATATGTATCCAGAAAGTATTTCTCATCTGTTGTATAAATGTCATTACTCCTATAAAGTTTGGAATGACTGTAAAGTATGGTTATATAACATCTTTCATACCACCATAGATTTAAACATTAACGAGATTATATTTGGTTTTTTCAATACAAAACACAAAATATTAAATACAATAATGTGTCTTATCAAACAATATATTTACAAAAACAAGTTGCTAAAATGCATTCCCACTTTTGACGGTGCGAAATGGTATCTTTTTTATTACATCAAGACAGAAAGTTATATATACAAAAAGAACAACAACATAAATGAATTTAACAAAAAATGGGGCACCTTTGCTAATTTAACTGACTAATACATATAAATATTTACATATATATATATATATATATATATATATATATATATATATATATATATATATATATATATATATATATATATATATATATATTATGTAATGTAATACCTGTTTTTATTCAAATATACTTTTCTAAAGTTTTAAATAATGTTTCTCTTTGTGCAATAATTTCTTATTTTATTTATTCATTTAGTTATGATTATTATTTGGGGGGAAAACACCTTACATGATTATTATTGCAATATGATTGCCCATGATGTGTCGTGTCTCCGTATATTTTTGTGTAATGTTAAAGCTAGTATGTAAGTTATACAGTAATGTCTCTTGTTCAAACTCTCTGATGTACTACGTTATAATGTAGTCGGAAGTAGATGTTACTTGTATTTGTATGTATGTGTGTATGTTTGTCTTTCATATTATAAAAAAAAAAAACAAAACAAAAAAAAAAAAAACAAAACAAAACAAAACAAAAAACTACACCACGACATATCAAATGATAGTTTTAGAATAGAATTATAAATTTCGAAAGTTTAGTGGCACGATTCTGTGTACTGGGTGCTTACTATACGGGGTAACGAAGCACCTGCTTTGTTGTTAGTTTTGTACATACATGTATTCCGTAATGATGCATACTTTACCTTATCAGCACACGGGTGATGCATATCACATGATAATGTCATCCCACTGCATAACACAGGTACAACAAACAATAACACCCAACTACAAAATAGGGGTGCCTCAAAAAATAACATCCCACTGCAAAACAAGGGTACCACATTCAATCAACAAACTACCACCGCCACCAAGCCAAACAGGAAGTTGGTGAACTGTCATATTTGTATGAGATATATTGGATTGATTTTAAGATAGGAGATAGTGCAGATTGACCCTTTATCAATGAATACCGAGCTCCTATCAAATCGCGAGAGGTGATATCAAAATCGGAATTAAAGAGGTTATTTTTATCTTGTTCTTCAAGTGTTATGGCGGAGAAAGGGGTGATTGAGACATTATGGGATAGATCAGGTTTTATCATCTAAACGATCTCGCTGGCAAATATTAAGGATAAGAGAAACAACGTCATAAATAACCAAGTATTAAGCTGTATCCGATAAGATGATAACACCGTTTTGCATTAATCTAAATTGATATTTCCAATAAATAGCAATACACTTGTGACTAGAGATGGGATCTTTTCACTTACGATGTGTAATTGTTGTGTTCCTTTTCTGGCTGAGTAGCTTCCCCTGGACCCTTGGCCTCTCTTCTGTTTTCCATAAAATTCCATGGTTGTACTTGATACCTTGATGTGTATGCCACGATGAGGTAGCAGCAATTCCTCTCGTAATTCTATACACTAGTTCAGACTAAGACGGACATTGTCTCTATACATGTTTTGTTCCTTGGTAAATCCTTAAAGTGTATGATACGGAGTAGAGCATTTCGGAATGGTGAATGGGAACAAGGAGTTGTTATTAAAATTCAGCAGACTGATGTACATCGACCAGTAACTGTACTAATTCTAAAAATTTGCCATGGCGTCCACATGTTTTTCCACATTGGAAACAATATTGGTCTATTCAATCTTGATAAAAAAAAATTGGAGAAAACTCTGGTATTAGCAATTTCAAGCATCTTATTATTTGACTGCAAAAGAGTGGGTGCTAATACCTTTGTTATGTTCATATATCTTGAGTTGACGCACATAATCTTGAATACAGGTATCTAAAAATCAGCGAAGATATTTAATTTTGATATTAATGATTAGCTTTCAGCTGCACACTTAGGACTAACTGGATGTTATTTTATGGGTCATTTATTTTTCAAATTTAAAAAATCACCCGTTTTACACCAAAATTTGACTGCATTTGTATATAGCGGGCATATTAAATCGGCAGTAGACGCCCACTTATCATTATCATCCATCACCCTATGTAATCCTTGTTTAATTCTATTTGAAATTTTAACGAGGTTGTCACATCCGAAATAGCAACGTACGAGAATCTGGTATCGATACAGGTTTTACTTTGCTGTTCTGATGATGCCATTCACTTTACCGAAGCTTCGTCATATTCTAGTCTGTTGACCATTTTTAATTCTTAATAAGATATTAGCATTTTCTAAACATTCATATGAAATACATGTATAATTTCTTTTTTCTGTTGAGACATGCTTCCATTAAACGTATGCTGTGCTATATGTTATGAGATGCTGGATATGTTCGGGTAATTGAAAATCATGTTCACGTCGCAATAAACTTTAAAGTTGTTTTTTAATATTTACAATCGGTTTTACGAATTATTCTTTTGTTCTTTAAACTCACAGGGGTAAAGCTGGCTAAAGATGTATGCTTCTGTGTCAAGAGTAAGCGGATCCAATATTTAATTTTCTACATTTCTATAAATAGAACGATAAAACAAAACCAAAATTGCTTGTTACATAAAAATGAATAAATAGATAAATAAAATTAAAAATAAAATAGATATAAACAAACAAATAAATAAATGAATTAAAAGGAACTGGTTTTTTACATTTGTTAATTAAAAATTGTGCAAACACGACGCTATTGATGAAAATGCATATCAATAATATCGAGTTAATTATCTTTCCTAGTATACCTAATCAGCGTCTTCCAGAAGCTTGATCGAAGTCTTCTAATGATGTGTTTATGAAAACTTTGGTCGCATCCTCTTGTAAAGCAGATACCCTATGTAAATAGTGTGTTTACAAATACCTGCAATAATCTCTATTGAAATTAAAACCGACAAGTTAAGGTAACCACAGTCCATTGTGTTGCAGTTGTTGCTATAAAGAAGAAAATAGCTTATATGATCAGACAGTTAATTCTGTCCCAAAGCCGATTGATACTTCTGCTCATACATAAATAAGTAACAACAAAGGAAGGGAACCTAGTACAAATCCATTGATAATGCATTTAGAATGAGTATTAACTACCTGTTCATTGTGTTTCGTGTGTAAATGGTCATGTACTTGCTATTTTTATGCAACGTTAATAAACGGATTTCGAAATACCAAGGTCACAGAAACATTAAAAAACAGTACTGCGATGACGATGCTTTGTGTGTGACATAGCCCCGTTTACCTGCGTCATAATGAGATTATCCTGAGACCGTGTGGATTATAGCCAGGCGTTAGGGAGATCAGTGGCCACAGTAAGTAGAGGATTATTGCTGCGTCCAGCGGACAATGACTGAGGTAGGAATGTTAGTGTTTGTTTATTTTCTTTGAACCTCCGACAGAGGTACCTGTATTGGCCGAAAATCCCATTAAGGTTCTTTATAACGAGTTGAAAAAATAATTTATCCAGCATTTTGCATTTTGAAACGGAACTTTTACTCTCAGATATCAACTCTCATAATGTTTTATTTGCTTCGTCATCCTTAAATGCGTATACATATGTCATGTGTAATATGTGAAGACGTCCAAACCTTTTGTCTTCTGTCTACAACTATTCGTGTGTTTGAGTGGTGACCTCCTGATCCTGTACCAAGCACTCTACTTGGTACGGGACAACGAATTCCGTGTATAGTCAAAAGCTTTGAAAGACTGCTCTTCCTTCCAAGAAAAAAAAAGTTCAATATGATTGAATAATGATTTGATTGGAGTTTTATACTTATTTTTTGTTTTAAAGTATATCAGGTCGAGAAATGTTTGATCATTTTTGATAACAGTAATGATACCGACAATATTTCAGTATCAAAATGAACGTTATTAAACGTTACAAGGTACACATCCTTCCGGTAACGTCAAGACATGGTCAACTTACTGTCCGCGCCACCCACTCTGGAAATCGGAAAATCTGGATTTTCAGTTTTTCATCTTCAGAATAATTTCAAAAAGGCAAAACCATTCGATAGATCTTGTTTAGTCGTAACTTTTGGTGTATGCTATATGTTTGTATGAAGAAGCGTTCATATTTTATAGAAAAAATCAGTTTTAGATAGGGCGATTCCCATGTTAAATTTTGACGTGACGTCGCCAAGTTTCCCATAGACTCAATGTTAAACATCGGTGACGTCACGTCAAAATTAACATAGAAAATGCCCTATCTAAAATGATTTTTCCCTATAAAATACGAATGCTTCTTCGTAGAAACATATAACATACACCAAAAGTTACGACTAAACAAGATCTGTCGATTGATATTAATTTTGTAAAACTATTTTAAAGATAAATAAGTGAAAATCCAGATTTTTCGGTTTACAAAGTGAGTTGCGCGGACAATTACGTATAGGTATGTATTCATAATAAACGAGTGCCTCGTATAGTCAGTGCACCGTTATGATACAAGTATTGGTATGACTCAAACAGAATTATGCAGTTTACTTACTTTATTTTCAGTTGTAATTAAATGTTTTAATTCTAAACATAGACAGATCCTTTGTCTAAGCAATACTTTGAAGTCTTATCTTTCCTGCATTTGTGTTATTCTGAAGGCAGTTTAAATGCTTTTCGCATATCCTTTTCCTCCTACAGAATATATGCGCAAAAAGCAGAGATAATAGCTAATGCAAACTACGTCACCTAGAAGGATATATTCATAATATACACAGATGTAAAGACACTTTTGTTTTAATTAAAATTTGGTCCATTTTGTTGTGTAAAATATGTTTCTTTTATTTCATAATTTGTAGAAATTTAATGCAGTGTATGGTTGCTGACAGAAAGATGAGCACTTCACCTTCAAAACGTCCGACGTCACGTGACAGCATAGCATCTATATCATCCACAGTCTCTCAAAAACATTCCCTTGCGAAAGTGCAAAATACACATAAAGCCACGGCTAGTGCAATATCAGGGACAGAGGACGCAAAGTATTCCAAACACAACATCCAAACAACGACAAGGTTAGGGGATGGCAATAGACGTATTACGAAGAACGCGCATAATGTTCGGATCGATGCTCCTTCTACATCTTACAAAGCATCATCTACGTTAAAAGACAAAGCAAACGACAGCAGAGCATCATCGGTTATGACTGCAAGGTCAGGTAATAAGCCGGAAATTAGAATAGACGGCAGTGACGACAGCAGAGCATCATCCGTTATGACTGCAAGGTCAGGTAATAAGCCGGAAATTAGAATAGACGGCAGTGACGACAGCAGATCATCATCGGTTATGACTGCAAGGTCAGGTATTAAGCCGGAAATTAGAATAGACGGCAGTGACGACAGCAGAGCATCATCGGTTATGACTGCAAGGTCAGGTATTAAGCCGGAAATTAGAATAGATGGCAGTGATAATCAACAGACAAATAACGACAATATACAGGAGTCTGAACCCATCGCGGAGTTCACTTCGATGCACATGACAGGAGAGGAACCGGATGTGAAATCAAACTACGTCACACCTGTTCACTATAGCGTCATGCAAGATCATTCTTACATCAACTATAACAATCACGGTGCTAGGTAAAGTTTTGTTGGAGTAGGTATACACACGAAAACAGACGGAATTAAGTTTTAACTTTTAAATTATTCATAATTAATTTCTTTATAGACATTTCTCCTTAATATTATTAGACCCTTTCACAATAAATGCGAGACTGATTTCTTGGAAGCGGGGGGGGGGGGGTGGGGGAGGGGGTAGGGAATTATCACTGTTCCCGCACAATAACGTATGTGACAATCAATAGCTGATTATGACGTCAGAAGTTTTACGGGGAACGTAACTCCAAAACGTCAATCCCGCAGTTATTGTGGAAGGGGCTATTTCGGGAATGGAGGTTTGTAATAAAATTGGTAACGTTTCACGTCGAATTTTAAGGTCATTAATGACATTATTTAATCTTCTCGTTACACAGACAGTGTGTGAAACTAGGATTATTGATGGGATAGCCCCTGGGCTAAAATGAAATTTGGATAGCCCCATTAAAATTGGGATAGCCCAAATGTCATTTGTTAGGTATGATTGAACAAACAAAATTACAAAATTCAAATAAGGATTTAATTCTCATATTCCATTTCAAATTCAATTTCCATGTCTTGCAAGTTTTTACAATTTTCATTGAAACTCTTTTCATCATCTGTGCTGTCACTGTTAATGTCATTTTAATGGAATCTAGCCTAAAATTCGAACATCCAGTAAGTCAAACTTGGTTACCAGGATGTAAATAGCCCGATCGTTTACCCCAAGACTCTATACATATAGTACAAGACATTTTTGTATTCTCAAATTTTAGCCAGTCACGTCTGATTTTCCAATGCGATTTAAATTCACGCACTCTAACCTCTTTTTCATACTTTTTTCTTTTCTATTTCTTCTTCTTCCGTTGTTGTTTTACGTTTCATAGAGGGCCTTGCTCCCTCAAAATATTTCAAAGGTAACATGACCGCTACTTGATACAATGTAAATGGTGCGATGTTATTCATATGCTTACCTTTATACTTGACACAGCATACTTTGAAAAAACGTTTGAGTGATACAGAAATCTGTCTCATTCAAACGTTTTCGTGAAATATGCTGCGTCAAGTACAAAGACAAGCCTATGAATGACATGGCATTGAAAAACGGGATAGCCCAGTCGGACGCGGTCAATTCGATCTGGGATAGCCCCACGAGTTTTGGGGTAGTCACGGGCGGCGGACTACCGCTAATTTCGCACACTGCACAGAGGTACATTTGGGACGGTATCTGACATAAAGTTATTGTTACGTCATCAAATGTTAAGAAAACCTGTCTAAAACTCAGACAAAATCAAATGGTGATTCAAAAATGACGTTTCAATAGGATATTTATGGCGTGATCATTACTTTCCCTAATGGGAAATAACTATGTTTAAAAAGACTCAATAAAAAAGAACGGATTGTTACTTACGTTATTTTGCGGGAACAGTCTCGCAGTAAGTTCTGTTTAACATCGTAAGAGGATTTTCACGAACTTTTACTAAGTAGTGGGATAGATAGTCAGGTGAGCAATATCCTACATGTTTGTGTGTTCTAGAAGAAAGTATACATGAATATTTGTTATAGAAGTACAACGATGTAAAAAGTCTTTTGTTTCATTTAATACTGTTCAGGGCGTTCCTTACCGTTATAACTATTTGCTTTTAATATTCTTTATGTTTGATTTGATGTTTCACTTATGATACATCACTAAATGTTGCCAAAATATCTCAATTGATATGGAATAATTTATTATACTTGAACAAATTGTTCTCCGAAATAGACTAAATCTCCAACGTTACGTCATTTTATGACGTCATTACGTCAAAGAGGAGGTCGAAGTTCGTGCCTATTGAATGAGTGGATAAAGGACATTCAAAACAATGTAATTACACGGCGTTCTGTCTTCGATAAATTAATGCATTTTACCAAGTAAGTAATTGCCTCCCCCCCCCCTCCCCACCAGACACACATGGTCCATAGTCATGTCTAGATTAAAAAGAAAAATGCAAGGAGTGGGAAGATACATAAAGGGAGCGTAGTAGAATGCTCCATGCTTGCTTGTCACGAAATTCCTTCTCATTATTAACTCTTCGGATTTACAGGTTGAACTAGCAGTGCACAGAAAACGCCCTCTTTCCATAGAGTTGACATAGATTTAAAATCAAGTGTTGTTTCCTTTTATCCAACTGAATGACATAAGGGTATGGAACAACGCATTAAATCCCCGCCATAGGAAAATGACTGACATTCATTTAAATGTCCTACTATCATAATATTATGTCCCTGCAAATGATCACCAAGAGAATGTTGTGAATTGTAGGACAGAATTTGACAGAATGGACACTTCGGACATGTCCCCCCGGAGCTCTGGACCTCCCACGCCAGTCGATATACCCCTACAGATGCCAGACAGGTAACTTTATCGCTTACGTATCATACAGGGGAATCCCCGCTGTAGTATGGATTTATCAGTTGTATAGCGTAATGTCTATATCTACTGATAACGACTTCAAATCAGTCAATGCTGTACTTGAACTACTGACCATTCATTAGGTTGTGTTTTAATACATGTATTAATTAAAGTATGTCTTAACACTTGCATAAAGGTGCAAGATTGCAATGTTCAGCCTGCTGTTCTTCGTACTCTTTTACGACGACAAACATGCACGTGTACTTTTCATTGTTAAAGTGGGCACTGAAATAACTTATTTAATTTTCGGGCACGTTTTGGAATTAACAACCTTCCCGCCCCAGTTCCAAAAGATGACAGTATATACAAGACCGAGCAAGTGGCGATAGGAATGCTTCGGTGTATAGCGAGAACGTGCCAATGTTAGTATATCTACCTAATGTACATTACCAATAAACGTTTATAGATTGGTGTTTTACGTCACTTTCAACAATTCTTAAACATTACATCTGCTCTTTACTATAAAGTGTATGAATGAATTTAGATTAAAAATCAAACAGATAAAACACAAAAGGAAGCAAGAAACACAAGATAAAATAGAAGTTGGTTGTGTCTTTATTTGCAGACATACGTAGAGCGCTAAAGGCCAGGTCATTTCAATTTTTGCTTTATTGTAAGTAAACACTTGTCATGTAAATCAAAACAAAGCGACACGCGATAAACATTTAGAGGAAAACATTTAAATGCGAGTCGGAGTTTTGTTAACCCTCAAAGGTTTAGATAAGTTAAAGTGGATTATGGAATTTGCTTGAATTGCGTTTTGTTGTACGTGAAAAAGTTGGAAAACAACTTGTCCTTTACATAGGCGAGTCAATTTGGCAATCTAGTAGTCTGAGATTCTCTGCCCTTCTCCAACGTATGTCATCGGTTTGTGGGAGAGGGTCAGAGAGACTATGTTCATCAAAATATGGAATTTCAGTGATCCCAGCCGGTATCGGGATGTACAGGCCTCTAGCGATAAATAAATGTTTGCACTGCAAACTTGCAACCTACAGTACATGCATAATCCATTTAATGAACATTTAACTTACTCGATCATAGCGATATATTTTCCAAATAAGATCTATAACCTTTGCTAGCTGATGTTTTATCTGAAAACACGGAACGGTAAGATTCTCCACTTTGCCATTTACGTATACAGTATGACGTAAGATCTCACAGAACATGACAAATGCACTGGCGGATCCAGAGGAGGGGTCGAGGGGGTCCCGACCCCCCCCCCCCTTTTTGAGATTCCTATAAATGACCTTCCAGAGAGAGAGAGAGAAAGAGGGAAGGAATCCACGCATTATAAACAATAGTATAATATTTGTGTTATGCCATCACTCAGAGCGCCGGTGAATGCTGTCTACAGCTGCTCGCCGGATAAGGTTTGTCGTTTTAACGGTTTAGAACTGTCAAATTTTATTAATTGCTCTGCGAGATGCAATGCAACATAACAAAACTCCCGATCAATGAGGCAAGTTTACACATGGTGAGTGGCCATGTTTTGCAATTATGTCACCGTCAGACGGACATAAAGAAAATATATGCATATAAAATAATATAAAAGTGAATGAAAATGGTAAGTTTAACTTTTATACCCCTTGATGGTACATATTCAGGGGGGCGAATCAAATGGTCGTTTTTTATGGAGCAGACTCCTTGAGTGGACAAAGAGTCGCTTCGATAAGTTATATTTCTTTTTTTTCTGTTTTGTAAATTAGAGATTTCTATTCAAACCACGCCTATTCTTTAATGATATTGATAAAGATCCAATTGCCTTAAAACTTGGAACATGACAACCTCCCTATAGGCGTGATGCGTCGACAAATGAAAAAAATTCGCCCGAATTTCCTCTAAACTTTGTGAACTTTTATGAACAACGCCTCAATTTGTTTATGCATATTATACAATCTAATTACTTATTTGAGTGTAAAAATGAGATTAAAATTGGTAAATCTAGACTTAAAATGTACAAAGTATTTTCCGAATTTTGTAGGACTAAGACGATAAAGTTAAGATTAAGAACATTTAAGTAAATATTTATAGGAGTTTTTTATTTATAGCACTAAAATGTTACTGCGCCCTCTTCATATGTTGTGTGTGGCTATGACCTTTTCTTTACAGTGTTTCGTCGTATTAAATGTTACGTACAGAGGGTAACATTATATAAGCTTTTATGTTTTGGACATTCGTGGCGGTGTGGCTAGTTAAACAGGAGACGTTCACTCCCCCAAGAGAACCTTTATAAAACATTTTAGAGCACGACTCGGTACTCAAAAGTGACTATGTGCTCGAACTAGAAGTTTATCGAGGTTATAGAATATCTGGAGCATGACAGCGTGCTCCAATGTCGAGTATGTTCTCAAAACTTTCAAAATCGGATAGGACCATATTCAGAACCGTGCTTGTATGCACTCACAGGAATCGGGATCGAAAGCGTAAAGATTATAACCTCACCCGTACTCATACTCAAGAGAGAGTAGGGGTTTGGAGTTTGAATAAAGGCTTAGAATCGAACACGCGTAAAAGTTTTTTTAGCTCGGGTGCTGGTCTCACCAAATTTCAGGGACCCATGCATGATCACTGTGGTACATTGTTGTGAGTGCCACAGATACATGACTTTATTCACTTTCGTATTACGTTTTGAACATTTGCAGTTAAAATGTCAGTAATCTTAATGTATTGTACATTATAACTTTAGATACTATTGACCCAAAAGTTTTAAGCAGTATCCCAAGCTATAAAAAGACAAAACCGTACAGGGATTATATCACAATACGAATTTTGAGCAAATGCATCGCAATATGCCATACGATATGCCGATGCACGATTACTCAATAATTTCAAACATACACGTTTAAAGTACATGTACATGTTCTAATAAAGCGATATGTAAAGCTATGTGTGATAAGGATGCCTCCTACATTTTTGGGTTTAACCGTTCTTGCTCCTAGAATTTGTGGATTAATGTCAACTAAAAGTAGCATTTTAGATAATTACATGCAATATTCGTACTTTCTTTTTATGTGTTGTTGATTGATGAAGTGCATTAAAGTCATTTCTAACATATGAAATATTCAAATAATGTGTAAGAAATAATTCTCAACAATATGTTATGTCACTCAATACCCGACTTGATAAAAACAGTACAGTTGTCGACGGATCACGTCTTTTTGAATTTGCTGTATGTAATGAGGTAGAGAGTGTTCGAAAGGCAAATTAAATAGCCTTAGAATGAAACCATTTATATGTTATATTGTTACTTAAATACTCGAAAATCTTAATTATTGTATAGAAAACTCGGCATTCTCTCATAATTTTTGGCTTAGTAACGGACTGCTCCTATAAAAACGACTATTTGATTCACCCTTCTGATATTGAGGTTCTTCTTTACGTGTAAAGTGAGCGGATTTACCTAAAATAAAGTATTGTTGATTTTGCGGGAAAATGCCGACCCCCCCCCTTTTTAAAAATTTCTAGATCCGCCCATGCAAATGGCACAGAAACCGAATTCTAAGTTGCCTCGTGTTTTTGTTAATAAAAATGTGTCAGCTGCTGAAGTGTCAAAAGTGGGAGAAGGACGGAGAATCTCTGTCTAGCAACCTAGATCAAACATCCTTAGGCAGATCAGTGCCCCGTATAATCTATAAATCGTAGAATACCTATGGGTCCGATATTCCCATAAGTGACCATTGAGCAGCTGACACTGTGACCATACTGACCTCGGTCACCGGGAACAGTGACCATTTGGCCACCGAGATATGTGCCCATTTAGTCACTGAGAAATACAGTCATTTGGTCACCGAGAAATACGACCGATTCGGAAACAAACGCATCTATAATCAGTTTGAGGGGAGCAAGACTCCGTTCCTCCTATTAACTTACTGCTTGCGCTTTTCAGCAAGGTCATGTTTAAATTAATGACTACGCCTTACTTCAGTTTGAGGGCTGTATAAATACACATGACAAAGATGTGATTTGCAGGCATTTTCACAAAGAATCATACGTAATTTCTCTTTAAAAAATAAATCCTTAGTCCGAGACTGGAAATTTTTAGCATGAAAAGGATAAATTACGACAATATCTTATTTTTCCTGTATTACATAAATTATAAACTTTGTGTTAATTGCAAAATGCAGAATGGTTTAATTCTATATTAAAAATTATTTGAACGTTTGATAATGGAATAAATTAAAATGAAATTTTTGACTTAAGTATATTCTCAGTTTATGGCGCCGGACCCAGAACACATTTAGAAGAAAGTTTGTATTGCGTGATTGTTTACAAAACTGCGATGTATTGAGATTGCCCAGATTCCGTTATAACGAGTTCGGTAGAGTTGACAGATATCTGACTTCACTCAATATTTTCAGTGATTTTTACTTTATTAATTTATTCTATCGATCTATACGGTTTTCTATGTATACCCCATGCTTCCTTTGCTTTTAATTTTCATGAGCTGTTTCTTTCTTTTCAATATCCACTCTTTCACTGGTGGTCTACGTTTTCGCATTGGTCTACTTTCAGTTTTCGTACGAATACACATGCGCCCATCTATTCAGATTTTGTTTCAAATGAAAATACATCATATGAAAATACTTCATAAGAAAATTAGCAGATTCATCACACATACATTGCTGACCATATAACTTTAAGAACAGTGGGACATCCAGAAAAAAAAATGCCTTCTCTCCGAAGAATTATTTGATTTTACATAATTGTTATATATATGCTATCTACATAAGTTGTTGCTTAAAATCGCATATATCATCTTAAATCCATGTAGCACTGTGACATTCCAGCCAGAAATTATGGGTTCGAACTCCACCGATGACTCCCCAGTACCCTGTTTTTTTATATTGGACTGTGAAACCGAGGTTCCGTGTCTTTGCTTCTGGTTGGTCCGAATTTTTAGCAATACATCAGAGAGAGAGATATTGGTCACAACGTAAGGGAAAGAATCAGGACGTTTTTGTACTACATCATACAACTTTTTGTAAATTACTTCTTTTATGCGAGAAATGCATGTATGTTTACGTTATTTATAAATCGCAGTGCACATGTTGTTTTAGGTACAAAAGAATCAAAGGAAGTTGGATGTTTGCCCTAATCACTCAATACACTTATATACATGTATAACTTACTTTATTATCCGTGATTAATACAACATTTATTCTGCTTTCAACATAACATCGTAAATAGAATTCAATACACGTGGTTCGAGGGTGATACAATAAGCGACGCCATACATTCAGATCGACCCATTCATAAACATACGGAATGGAGCAGAGTTCCTGTGCGAATTGATTTTAAAGTACTGTTCATCACGATATGGACTTTTTGTTGATTCATTTACAACCTGATCCATTACATGTAATGTGTGTATTTCTGTAATTAATATACGGTTTTGATGAGCACCATGGTTATCCTTTTAAGTATCCCAGAATCTCCGGTTCCTCACTCTGCCAGGCCGGACACTTCAGTGTCCCTTCATCTTCGCTCCAACTCTACAATGTCAGGGTCGACGTTTGGAGGACAGTCGAGGGCGCCCTCTGTACAGCGGGTATCTAATCTATCCATGCAGTCCATGGTAGAAATCACCATAGAAACGCCACAGCCAGAACACCTAGACGAGAATCACCCACACACTGATGTCATCCGTAAATCGGTAAGTCATGTATAGAAATTACCATAGAAACGTCACAACGAGAACGCCTTGAGGAGTCTGTCACCCACTGATGCCATCCGTATATCGGTAAGTCATGTATAGAGGTTACCATAGAAACGTCACAACGAGAACGCCTTGAGGAGTCTGTCACCCACTGATGCCATCCGTATATCGGTAAGTCATGTATAGAAATTACCATAGAAACGTCACAACGAGAACGCCTTGAAGAGTCTCTCATCCACTGATGCCATCCGTATATCGGTAAGTCATGCATAATGTCGAAATCGACAGAAACATCACAACCAGACGCCTTGTTATCTGTTAATCGTTAAGACTTGTAAAGAAATTACCATAGAAATGTCACCACGAGAACGCCTTAAAGAGTTTTTCCATCCACTAGTGTCAACCGTAAATCGGTATAAGTCATGTAAAGAACGGTTAGAGGAGTCTCCTACACATCGATGTCCTTCGTAAATTAGTTATATACATAGAAATGAGCTTGCAGACGTCACAGCCACAACGACAGGAGGAATCTCCAGTTTACTGACGCCATCCGTAAATCGTTATGTATAAAAGTTACCATAGAAACTTCACAACCAGCATGCATCGAGGAGTCTCTCGCCCACTGCCTTCTGTATTCCTCAGAACCAGAACGGTTGAGAATAAGTCAGAATCACTCTATAGATAAAATGATCCCATGCAACAACACCCCCACCTCCATAAAAAGGAAGGAAGAAAGAAAACCAACATGAATTTCTTGATAGTTATCAAAATATGTGATTTAATAAGAAATATTCAATGTTTATTGTATTAAAATACCGATTTAAGACAAGTTACCTTAATAAGTTTTATATGTTGTGCACTAGTTAATCCTGTCTCTAAATACTTAATATTAACAACATACGGATACATTACTCACTTTCCACCAGAATGTATCGTATGAGAAAGATTCATGAATTCATAATAAATTTCCAAAGACTTACAAAGTATAAATTTATTTCAGCTTTTCCAGGCAGCAAGAAAATGTGATTTTCAGTCGACTTCCAAACTTCTTGGTGAATGGAAAAATCTGGAACTGAACTTTACAGATGATGTAAGTCTTAGTCAACTACAAGAAATTGCTAGACAGACTAAGAGGCGTTATTGTATATTTATATATATATATATATACAATAACAATATCCATTGGTACAAAACATGTGCATGACTATCCGTCTATGATCTTGGTGATTGTTTTATCCAGTGCATGATCTTGGTGATTATCTTATCCCGTGCATAATCTTGGTGATTATTTTATCCCGTGCATAATCTTGGTGAATATCTTATTCCATGCATGATCTTGGTGATTATTTTATCCCGTGCATGATAATGGTGATTATTTTATCCCATGCATAATCTTGGTGATTATTTTATCCTGTGCATGATCTTGGTGATTATTTTATCTCGTGTATGATCTCGGTAATTATTTTATCTCTTGCATGATTTTGGTGATTATTTTATCCCGTGCATAATCTTGGTGATTATTTTATCCTGTGCATGATCTTGGTGAATATCTTATTCCATGCATGATCTTGGTGACTATTTTATCCCGTACATGATAATGGTGATTATTTTATCCCGTGCATGATCTTGGTGATTATTTTATCTCGTGTATGATCTCGGTAATTATTTTATCTCTTGCATGATCTTGGTGATTATCTTATCCCGTGCATAATCTTGGTGATTATTTTATCCTGTGCATGATCTTGGTGAATATCTTATTCCATGCATGATCTTGGTGACTATTTTATCTCGTACATGATAATGGTGATTATTTTATCCCGTGCATAATCTTGGTGATTATTTTATCCTGTGCATGATCTTGGTGATTATTTTATCTCTTGCATGATTTTGGTGATTATTTTATCCCGTGTTTCGTCTTGGTGATTATTTAATCCGTCTATGATCTTGGTGATTATTTTATGCCTTGCATGATTTTAATTATTATTTTATCCCGTGCATGATCTTGGTGATTATTTTATCCCTTGCATGTTCTTGGTGATTATTTTATCACGCGTATGATTTTGGTCATTATTTTATCACTTGCATGTTCTTGGTGATTTTATTATCCCGTGATTGATCTTGGTGATTACGTCATATATCCGATTAGGACGAGGAGGGTGCGTTCTCCTATATTTCATATTCAATTTTGAATATAGAAATGTACGTAGCGGGGTTGCTAGCCGGTAGGAGATGCTTTATCTTTCTGGGCATCTGATCTCATCATCGTTTGATGATCCGTGTTTCCATTAACGACATCCGATCAGCTCCATCTAATAATATCTTACTAGAATTGAGGTCGTGTATTTCAGTTTATTGTCTGATGGGGTTGTACCAGTTACTAGGTTTCATTTATTTAATTGTTTTATTTTGATAGCTTTCGTCTTCATGTTGAGTTGGTGCAGTGGTTGAGCCCTCAATCCGTGGCACTGATGGTTTAATCCAAACTGTCCAGTGGTGTGACGAAGTGAAAATCGTAAAAAATGACGTTTACCACACAATGCACCTCAGTAATGGCTGTGTTCAGATTCATTTATAGCTGGTATTTTCGGTACAAGAACATTTGTATTCATGTTCATATATTACTGGGGTTTTTTCATCGGTTATTTTTATAAATCGTATATTTTATATACCAAAGAAAATCATTCACTAGAGGTAAGACCAGCTGGTTACTAAAGGGAAGACCAGCTGGTCAATAGAGATAAGATTAGCTGGTCAGTAGAGGTAAGACGAGCTGGTCAATAGAGATAAGATCAACTGGTCAGTAGAGGTAAGACCAGTTGGTCATAAGAAGATCAGCAGGTCAGTAGAGATAAGACCAGTTAGCCAATAGAGGTAAGATTAGCTGGTCAGTAGAGGTAAGACCAGTTGGTCATAAGAAGATCAGCAGGTCAGTAGAGATAAGACCAGTTAGCCATTAAAGGTAAGATCAGCTGGTCAGTAGAGGTAAGACGAGCTGGTCAATAGAGGTAAGATCAGCTGGTTAGTACAAATAAGACCAGCTGGTCACTAGAGGTACGATCAGCAGGTCAGTAGAGGTAAGACCAGCTTTTCGGATAGTAAACATATCGGGTTTGATAGCCAAAGAAGCATAATTTCACCGCCAAATATACAATAATTCAATAATACTGGTAGTATGAATATTGCAGATGGGGAAGACATTGCTACATCACTGCACAAACTCTGGAGATAGGACTAACGTGGATATTTTATTGCAGCGTGGAGCGCAACCAAATAAAGTAGACAAGGTAAAAATTATATACACATGACGTCATCTCATAGCTACATGTACAACAATGGGTTTTCTTCATACGACATTGTTGACACAGTTAACATATGGATTAATCTAATAGAACCTACTGGCGAATTCTAATGTTATTTATTTACAATTTATCTTGTAAAGATTCTTTTGATGTGATATGTATGACATAGGAGAATCACTAATGTTTTATTGCACGAAGTAAAAGAAACATCTTCAAACATCTGCCAGTAATTTAATTATTTAAAGCACAGCAGTGATTGTATTAAGTTAATAGCCAAGTCAACTAGTGCATTAACCTGCTATATAATGAATGTAAAATTCAGTCACCATTGACCCAGAGTCGGCTTAGCTAAGTCGATTTAAGTTCTTGGCTTGCGACCGAGAGATCCCCGGTTCGACTACCGCCGGTGACTCGTCGATGCCCCGTCTATCAGATGGGACCGAGTATAAACCGAGGTCCCCGTGGCAGATGGCGTCACTATCTAAAACAAGAACCAAACAGACACACTCTTGACCCATTGACCTATAGTGCATGTGTTTGCATTATATACAAAATAATACGATCCATTGATTGAATTAAGTGAACGCTCATAGGAAGGATATATAATTTTATCGCACCTCGGACAAAATTGTCGCATTTCATTGGTAAATACATGACAGGTGTTGACCCCCTGTGAGACTATAGGTGGTCAGTAAAATTTCTTAGGGGAGCAATATGGCTGCCGCCTGTCCTTTTCGTTGCCTCCAAGTATATAAACAAAAAAAAATCCATCCACAGTTCTTCTATTAACATTTTCGAGTTACCTCCGTCAGTGTGCGTGACGTCAGATAAATTGAAAGCGTCTCGACGATCTAGTTTGTTGACAAGTATGGATCAGTTCTTGTTACTGTTTCATTGCCTTTGTTCATTCATAGGGTATAAAAAGGTCCTTCGTGTCTTCAGCCTCACCTCTGTGGATTTTACTAACCTTCTATGTTTCCGTGGTAGGTCAGTAACAAATCATATAACTAATAATAAAGGAGAGGTACATTCAAAAATACAGATATGGAAAAGAACCGTAATCTCAGCTCTGCCTTTGTTCATTCATAGCAAGGTATAAAAAGGTCCTCCGTGCCGTCGGCCTCACCTCTGTGGATTTTACTAACCTTCTATGTTCCCGTAGTAGGTCAGTAACAAATCATATAACTAATAATAAAAGGAGAGGTACATTCAAAAATACAGATATGGAAAAGAATCGTATTCTCAGCTCTGCCTTTGTTCATTCATAGCAGGGTATAAAAAGGTCCTCAGTGTCTTCGGCCTCTCCTCTATGGATTTTACTGACCATTTACATGAATGGTTCCGCGGTAGGTCAGTAACAAATCGTATTATAATAAAAGGAGAGGTACATTCAAAAATACAGATATGGAAAAGAACCATAATCTCAGCTCACAAGTAATTCTTGAATATTAAGCTAACTTACACAATACGCGAGTTTCCAGATCTTATCTGGACTGACATTTTTCGAATTTTACGCGCTCCTCGTGGCAAAGGTGGGACATGTTTACATCCGTCTCTGTAAAGTTAATAATCCGCTTTGTTTAAATGCGAATAAATCAACAAAGATAATACATTAACATCTAGGATACTTCATTTTGACAATAAAACAGTAAAACATAAATACAGAAAATTGACGGATTGTATTTCGGACTGATGTATTGTTTTCTGTTTTGTACAGAGAAAAGGTGCACTAGTTAAGAGAAATGCAAATAAAAGATTTTATATCAACAGGAAAAGTAGGGTATGACAGTTTATAAATTCGGCTATGACTTCACGCGAATTGAACTTTAACTGTGGCAACTGTAAAATAAAAGAATCGTCGTGATCGGTGATATAAAAACAAACTACCTTTCGTCGTTGATTGCTCCCAACGTAATTATTATATCTCATATGTAGCTATTTCATTAGCATTGTGTGACGAATATGGGAAGGGGGAGAAGGGAGTGGAAAGAAACGTTGTTTACATGTATAAAGAGGTAGACAAGCGAAAGATATAGAATGGGAGAGGGAAGGGTATACCATAACACCCCCTTCCCGTCGTGATCGGTGATCTAAAAACAAACTACCTTTCGTCGTTGATTGCTCCCAACGTAATTATTATATCTCAGATGTAGCTATTTCATTAGCATTGTGTGACGAATATGGGAAGGGGGAGAAGGGAGTGGAAAGAAACGTTGTTTACATGTATAAAGAGGTAGACAAGCGAAAGATATAGAATGGGAGAGGGAAGGGTATACCATAACACCCCCTTCCCGCTTCTCTCTTCACAATCACACTCACAAATCGGATGTTCTGGAAATGTACGGCATTGAAATCATAGCCTTACTGTTACCAAGTACTATACTAAACCTATGATTGAAATGTGTGACGAAGCTGATCAGATTGTGGTTGGTCGCAAGGTTTCTTGGAATTTTACTATTTGAACCAATAATTTATATAGGGTATAATAGTCTCTTTACAATTTCGAAAGAACACATATCTAATACGAGGCAGGCTTGGTGTAGTGGTTAAGCGCTTGGCTTGCGGCGCCGACGATCCGGGTTCGATTCCCGGGTTGCGTCACTATGTTTAAGAGGTTGGTAACCTCCTGCTTCCGTGTCGGGATATAACTGAAATATTGTTGAAAGCGACGTAAAACACCAATCAACCAAACAACCAACATATCTAATACAAGGCTGATCCGACACTTTGGTCAGCAAACTTTACTGCGAAAAACGTAATACTAGTCTTAGATACATTAACATCTATTTAGAAGTATTTCTTCTGCCTGTCTTATTGATATACGAAATAGAATATATGATTTAACTAAATGACGATTCCCAAAGAAACCAAACAAAATAGATAAATAAGAATCAAACACGTGTAAGTCTCCAAGAAAAACATAATTGCTTACTTTCATTTTGTACTATATAGTCCGGACTGACCCCTCTACACTACGCCGCTAAGAAGGATCATGTGGATATCATAGAGATGTTGGTGGTGCATGGTGCCTCTCTGGACTTCCCGGAAGCTGTAAGTAGCCACTCATCAGATACACTAATTTAGTGGGAGAGCATCGGCCCAAGCGTGGAACTTGGTTCTGATTTTATTTTCATATAAATTAATCTCCCTTATTTCTTGATAAAATAAAAAATAATAAGTAAGATCTACAAATATTTCTTTAATTCCCGACAACTCTCTTTCAGGTAAGAATTCAAACAAAGTTCTGTATCTGATGTTTTGGTCATAAAACACATGCAAATGGCCAAACAAAAGAAAGAATATTTCAGGATACACATTGTCACGTTGTCATTGGAACCACGGAAACTGATAAGTTGTGGAATATCATAAACAAACAAACAAAAAAAAGCATGTACATGATAAAGTAATGCTAATAATCCTTCACAATGATATTGGGTCTTTTGTAATACCTAGTTATTTCCCATATGAGAAGGTATCTGACGCCAAACTATTATGACGTCAACTAGTTCTCTGGAAACTGGTGTAACAATACGGGAAATGATATAGAAATTGTATGACGCCACAATGGTTTGACGTCAAATATCTGCTCATATGGGAAACTCTGTAACGAAAAGGCTCCGTATATATACAGGGTATTATTTATGTATTGTGCTACCTGAAAGAATAACTTGCATAATACGTGCGCAGATCTGGGTAGGTGAAGGCTTCCATGGTCCTCTTCTCTTGTGGTCGTTTATTTTGAAAGGCACCTTTGTTTTTCACAAAAATTTCGAAGCTCTTTTTTCTTTGAAAAGCATTTACCTCTAAAGTGCGGAATACGTTCGTCCTCTTTAATACTGTCGCTGGATTTTATATATCATTAGCCTACAATTTGTAATTGCACTATTTATTTGGGATTGCGTACTATAACTGACAATTAATTTCTTGCAGAAAACTGGACAGACTGCTATTCATTTTGCTGTGATGAAGAATTATTTATCCTCCGTCCAGATTCTCATGTTCAGTGGAGCCGATGCCGGTATTAAGGACAAGGTCAGTGGGAGATAGATTCACGGGCCGGGGTAGCCCAGTCGGTAGCGCGTTTGATACGAGACCAAGGGATTTCGGGTTAGAAAACCTGTTGGCCACTCGGTGGTGACCTGTCTTTTGGATGAGACAGTGAATATCGATGTCACGTGCGGCTGGTGGAGTCCTTAAAACCCTACCCATTCATATATATGTATATAACATAACCATGTGTGTATCAAATTTACAGATTCTTATAGCTGCACTTTTGTATATACTGTTACACGGGAAGTTACATCCCTAGTTCAAAAACGAAAAACTCACTTGTACAGAATCTGCCACCTCTGGATTGTCCATGTTCATTCTCCTGGTCAGTACAGGTTGCCACTTACCCATGGAGGGCCGGTAGTTTTGCCCTAGTACTTTGATGTCCTTCACTACTAGACACTGGCAGCCACCATAGATATGTACATGTATGCCAAATAATTCTGACGTGGCTGGTCGCCACCCGTGTTTTAAAGGTTGCAAAATACCCCACAGCTATCTTTTGATTTTATAGTGTACCTGTAACAAACAAGTATATCATTGATATTGTATGGTTTGTTTGAACTTCCATTGCATGCAGATGTGTGTACACAGTTAATATATGTATGTGTGTGTTCCGTTAAATCTTGATTTTTCATTGTGAAAAAGTGACAAAGCAAGTGACCTTTTTTGCGCGATATACTTATACACATGTATCGTGAATGTCTTGCGAGTGGAGTTGGGATATAAAGTGCTAAGCTAATGCGACATGGATCCGGAAACGTCGTCCGACGAGGATTTCCCATTGGAATATGAGGAAATAGAAGATTTACTTCCCGAAAAT
This sequence comes from Pteria penguin, assembly GCA_035048485.1. Classification (NCBI taxonomy): domain Eukaryota; kingdom Metazoa; phylum Mollusca; class Bivalvia; order Pterioida; family Pteriidae; genus Pteria; species Pteria penguin. The sequence goes on along the minus strand of CM068588.1, from coordinate 36,943,169 downwards.
ACAGTAACGCATGTATGACTTGTATGACCGCTTGTTTTCTATGGAAATTGTACTAACAGAATTAATCTTACTGGTCAAACAGACAGAACCAATATAATAATGCTAATGATATGCATTGCATTCATTTTCATTTCAGATCCTGCTTTGAATAAAGACATCTTTAAATATTCATTGTATATGTTAATGTTTATTTTCAGCAAGGAAGGACACCTCTGACGTTTTGCCGTTCCAAGGAGATGCGTACGTTACTGTCAATGAATGGAGGACATTCGGGCCATGGCAATTCATTCGGGTAATTATGTCCATATATAACATAGCACTCTGTAAACAACAATATCATTGATTCATTCCAATATATCTGAATTTACCACAATTTGAAAAATACTTTAGTCCATTCCAAGCTGCATGTACTGTAAGGAAGATTTATTTACGTTGAAATCGACCCTAATGAATGATTCCAATTCTAAAACTTTAGTGAAAAGTTTATGTGCTTTCGGACTGAACGGGTATATATAAGGAGTAATCGGACAATAATATTTTATCTACAAGAATTTGCGTCTAAATACATAAAAAGAAGTGAATAACAGTTTTTTTTTCTTTTTGTAGTGAGGTTCACATACAAACGATTGATGTTCAGGGAGGACAAAAGATTTATTGTGATAGACTTGACGTCACGCTAGATTTTACGACATGCGCAGTGAATGATAAGTTTTCTATGATGTGCAGACGACAGTCGATAGAAATGAGTGACGCTAGATTTCACCTCAAAGACAACGAAGAAATATTCAGTGACGTCATCACATATCGTCTTCCACGTAAAGGTCAGCCTACTCCCACGGCTATTTCCCTTCCTCTGTTTGGTCGTCTTGGTGTTAATGAAGAACTCATGCTGAAGAGCAATCAAGGTCATTTAGTTGACGTCACTTCCTTGTCGGAGGAGAACGCGGTAAGAGCAAGTTTTGCATTAGAACAGTGAAATGAAATTTATTTTTATTTTAAATGCTTGGATATGCATTCGCCATTGCATGGATCGTAAAAGAAATTGACGCTCAGAGTACTTTGAATTGTTATATTTATAACGGCATAAACAAATACGTCATTTGTCGGAGGGTGTCGGACCTTCTGATGACGTCATCACAATGGAAAATTACGTTTTGTAACATGCAGGGTGAATACACCTTCCTCCAATTTTACATGATGTAAGTGGCAAAATCCGACATATTATGTTTTGCCGCTCAAATTTATAGGTCAAATTATTATGGCGTCACGATCAAAGCAATCTCAAAATGAAAATTTCCGTAAAAGTGGTTTGTTGGACATTCGGGTGCTTATGTCTTGTAAAATCGGAGTAAGGTATATTGTTCTGGTTGTGTCGGGAATGAAAATTTTTCAAAATAAGCAAAAACAAGTTGTGATAAATATACACATTAATGGAGGGCCAATAAATGAATGAATTTGTCAGCAATCGCTAAACTCTTTAACACTTTAACTATTTAAATTTAGTAAACACAGACAAATCAAATATAAGTAAAATACAGTGTGTAAATACAGTAGTTCTAAATGCAAGACATTTCGAAATAGTGAAAACATATAAACTTTTTATGTACATATACAAGATCCCTACGTCAGGTATAAACAGCGAATGCTTCTACTTATATGGGTATTTTTTGCTAACTCTTTAGTCATATTTTATTTGCTAAATAAATGCGTAAGTCATATGTAATTGGGTAATGCTTAACTAATATGTATTAAAATTTGACATGCTGCTCTTTTGACCTAATCAGTTGTCAAGTTAGTACTACAAGACCACCCATATACATGGATAAAATTGGTTGTACTATCTGTGAAATCTCATGTGTACGGTGAAAAAAAAACTTAAGAGACGGATAGGACAGATAATGCTGTAGTAAACGTATTAAAGAAATACAGCATAAATATTGAATTTACAATTATGTACGCATTAATTTACGATAAAAGCTTTTGGGGGACAAATATGGAAAATAGGTAGAAGATATCCTGACAGGCAGTTTTCACGGCCAGGTGACAAGATGGTTTAGTCTTGACTGTTACATTATTCATTACTGTGACGCAGTACAAGGAATCGTGGGACGAGACTATAACTGGCTATGAACGGTAATTTCAAATCGCTTGATAAGACTGCAAGTGGATTATAAAAGATTTAACGGGAGTTATAAAGGGTGACTGACAGGAACGGTAAAATAGAATATGACTTGATAATGTTTTATCGTAATAAAGATAAAGTTATAAGAAGTTTTTATTTTATTTCGAATGTGAATCATGTTAACTCTGTGCTGGTTAACCCAAATCCCACAATTAAAAAGGGGGACATTATTTATAACATACATAGAAAATAGGACATAACTTTGAACATTAAAATTGTTTCAGATTCATTATTGTCACGTAACAGCCGACATTTCCAAGTTTGACGCTTTTGTGATCATTTCTCGTGTGAAGCACGATGCGTTCAACATCTCAGCTGAAGCTGTCACAGTGACGTCTTCGGTAAATCGGAAACTTCAAATCTCGTTCCCAGAAGGAGCAGTAGAGGAACCTACTAAAGTACATCTGGAGGTATAAGATACGTAAATGTGCAGTTTTGTTAGTTACATAAATGGACAGATCTAGGGGTGAGAATGGGGGTCCGGATCCAACTTCAGTTTCTTTTTTTCCGAATGTTTGCTATTAACTTTCTACAAAGTGCTTAGACTACTCTCGCAAATTTGTTTATGACAGACCCCCACTAAACTTCCTGGATCTGCTCCTGTCATCTTACTGTTGATCAGTTACTACTATTATATTACTTCCACGATAAACTCTATTTGACGTAGGCAACCACCTCACTCGAAGCGGTGAGACTTCTTTCAAATGTGACATTGAATTTTACTTTCTCATCTAGAGGGTAGGAAAGGGTTCCAGTAGGATTCCATCACAGGACCTTGCGATCATGAGCTCAGTAACTTTACTACTGCACCATAACCTCAGTCTTTTACCGTTTCATAACAATATATATGATGATGTGTATCTAGTGTGTATTTACATGGATTTGTTTGTATACATTACAGATCACAAATGCACCCAATCCGGATATCTTTGAGTCCAGTGACATGGCAGACGTATACTCAGTGACTCCATTCTGCCGATTATATACAGAAGATCATTCCGGACCGAAACGATTAATACAAATAAAACTTCCGCTTCCTGCTGAATATGGCGTCGGTGGCAACATCAGGGTATTTACCTCCAATGTGTATGAAATCGATGATGTCAATGAGAATAGTTGGAGCATTATTGAAAACAAACAATGTACCAAAGACTCGGTCTCGTTCAACACGAGATCTTATTCCATGTGAGTGGCATTGTGACATGCTGACATGCATTATTTACAGTTTCAGAAAGAAACATTAAGGAAAGTTCTTTGCCAAGAGTTTGACATTCAGTGTTACATGCAAACTTGATTTTCTTCAGTTTTATAACTGATTTCAGTCTTTTTCATTCCGAAAACTTATTTCAAAATGTGTTGGTTTTTATTAAAGAAATACGAAAACAACAGAAGTTTAATGTTAACCCCTCTTTGTCAGTTTTTTCTGCATTTTTCAGTTTTTTAAAATCATTTCAGTATATTATATATCCCCCTATTTGATGTTGTGTGACTGTGACATGTCCTGTAGTCTACACGCATTTCATGTGTGTAGTGCCATGGTCGTCTGTATTTTATTCTTATTGCAATTATGGTGGGTACGGATATCCATCCTGACACACTCGCTTCTCCCGGTCACCTGACATCACCTCTTATTTCTTAGGGCTCGTGGAAGTTACCATGGTACGGAGTGGAATAGTACCACGGTGAAATTGCAATTTACAAACACCGTCGTATTTATCATTGCTTGATTTATAGTTAAAGCTGTGTGTATAATTTCGATAGTGGAAGGAATTAGAATGTAATAGTAAAAGGCAAGAGTTAAGTTTTATACGTATAAGTCATATTACTTTTCTTGTCTAAGGAGGTAGTGTTGATTAAGGCACATCCAATACTAATATGAGTGACAAATGCATTTCCATCAATAAAATTAAAAAGATTTTTATGATTATTTCTACAAATTGAATTTCTTTATTAGAAAGTGTGCAGTGGAAACAAAGAAGGATGTGGATGTAGACAGATTAAGAAGACAAGTGCACAAATTGTTCCTCAAAGCTAGACTCCGAGAGTACTCTACTGGCTTCATAACCATGGTGAAACAGATCGGGACAAGCGACGAGTTCCGCGTCATTGTCGAGTGTTGTCCTATAGATGTGATAGAAGAACATAAGACCAAGTGGTTACAGGAGGGATACGATGACCAGACATTGCTGTCCTCACCGGTTATTGTGCGATCTAAACAGAGTTTTAGGATCTGTCCCGGCAAGAACCTTAAAAACGCTTGTGATATAGATGATCTTCTTTTACAGTTTCACCCAAAGCGTCGTAACTTTGTGTGTTTGGCAGTGACTTTACCAAACTCTACTAAACATTTAAACGGCAACATACAAATACAAGAGGCACTTCCTGAACAAGAGGCGGATAATCCAGACGAAAGTAAAAAGACCAAACCTAAAACCATCAAACAGCTCAGTGTAGAGTTTTCTAAAATCAACGAGTTTAAAATGGACACTTCTATAGTTATGGCGCCAATACCCGACAAGTCACGTGATCGCCCTCTGAGTGAGATGTCGCGTGCACCTAGCGTGTTACAGAATAGACGGGTCAGTTCACGTGGAATAGACTATGCCAAGGAAGCCAAGGGAGACCCATCCTTTAAAGGTAAATAATTGTGCGTCATTTCTTTAAACTTACCAAAATGTTTCTGCACGGAAACTGGCGGAAGCCAGCAGTAACTTGGGCGTCTGTGGGAGTTTTCGTCACGTAAAGTGGAAAAAAACCCCAAACAACAAAATAAATAAATAAGTGAATAAATAAATAAATAGATAAATAAATAAATAAATAAATAAATAAATAACATAAAAAACAACACAGATTTGTAAAGAAAAAAAGGAAAGTTACCGACTCAGCGGTATGACAGAAGTCACCAAAGAAATATACAGGCCTGTTGTATATTAAGATAGCAAATTCGCTATGAGAGTGCAAATGCAAACTCCATTAGTACTAAGAAACAATATTAAGACACAGTTCTACTCTAAATATTGAGATTTCTAGAGATAAATCTTATAAAATGTTCACAATTTTTTGAAGATTTGCTTACTACAAAACTAATTCATTTCCGAATATTAACGATAACACCCGAGAGACTTTCCTACAGAGGAAAAAAGGCGCGGCTACTTTCCTAATAAGGAAAAATGAGGCATGGCTTTAGAAATTTTAGCGGGAAAATTCACAACTGCCCAAATAGGATGGTTTTAAAAACCAAGTAATTCCTATTTACATAAAGCAATTTGGCTTTGTGACCAACATCTTGAACCTTTAAAGCTATTCCGATTGCAGCCTAAGCTTTTAAAAAAGCTGTTATGAAATAACATATATGGACATTAAAAATATTCGATTGTAGTGCAGTTGTAAATACAAAAGTATTCGAAGAAATAATATGCACGTTTAGTACCTTCACAATTCTTTCCAGACAATACAAAGTGCAGACTATTTAACATTTGTGATAGGTGTTGAAAAATAAGTCCAAAGCTAAGGTCAGTATATCAAGTCAGTAACAATGAAGGAGATTGCTGACAAGTAATACCCATGAAGTATAAAAACACATGACGCATAAAATCCCTTCTGAAAATCACAATTTTATTATGATAGTTAAATTAAAGTAATGCAGACATACACATATAGTATTGTATCCTTCGAATTTTTTATGATTATGGTTTAAGCGGTTAAATATCTCAAAAACACACGTGACCTTATCTTTTTAGGGTTTACAGATGACGCGTTCCTACGGGAGATGACGACCGAGATGGATAATGAGTGGTATAAGATTGCAGTACTCATGGGATGGTCGTACTCGTTCGTAGAGAGAGTCATTGAGGATCCAGGGGGATCCCAAGCTGAGAAGATTTGGCATGTGAGTCTTTAGAGTACCATTGCTTCCCACCCGAAAAGTATTGTGTGAATTTAAATCTAACCTGTTAAACACACCGGGTAAGACGTTGTTAATCTATAAACAGTATCAGTCTAATGTGACCAGCTTATGTTTGTTTTATGTGTACAGTATATTACTATGTGCTGTACAGTTAATAAAGTACTAGTGTTTGTTATAGTCGACATTTGAATAAAAAAAAAACAAAACAAAACAAAAAAACCCCCAAAAAATAAAAACAAAAACAAACAACCTAAAAACAAAACAAAAATATAAAAAAAAATACAAAAATGTTATGTAGTAGTCTCTTTTCATACGAAATATATACATATACTTTTATAAGCTCTCCACAATGAATATTGTTATGAATTTATTCTGCAATCATGCGCTTCTTTGATGTTTATGTGTACATTTGATTATACTGCTTTTATTACAATGGAGAAAGTATAATTCATAAAGCCGTTATCTACACCAATCAAAAATCCATGTCTTTTGACATTTAAATAAAGGCACAGTGCTGCTGTGTAAATATAATTGTTTTTATGTTTATGTTTATTGCCTGAGCTTCCTGTTTGCTTTGCTTGGAGGTCAAAGAACAGTAATTAAAGAGAGTCGTGATTTGCTAATGTGATGTAGGGCGAGAGGGACTATTATTTCAATTTATCAGGGGCTGTGATCGGATGAAATTATTTGATCAGTCTATAAATAAAGATTTATTCTGCTGTAAAATCATGATTTTTTCTCATTTCGCTAATTTTGGCAAATTTTGGGGGGGTGACCCCCTTCCAGCATGATTTTCTCAAAATTAAGGTAGATAACCTATGATAAACTGTTAAAATTCTGATAGAGGACGGTCTGACAAACATTTTCATATATGGATTATATATAGCTAAAATGTAGGATGTTGTGTAAATCTTGCAGGAAGTTTGGTAATTTAACATAGGACCCTATGGGAAATGGAATTACTATGCTACTTGGAAGTCAAAGCACTGCAGTTTATTTTCACAATAGGGTCCCATATTAGATCACCAAACTTCCAGCAAGATTTACACAACTTTCCTTCTCAATCTCCAATTTTTATACAACCCATATATCAAAATGTTTGTCAGCTCTTCCTCTGTCAGAATTTTAACAGTTTACTATGGGTAATTCACCTTAATTTTGAGAAAAACTTGCTGAAATGGGTTCACCCCCAAAACTTGCTAAATTTCAAATGTAAACAGCAACACTTTTAGGTCATAAAATGTTTACGATAGCGAAATGAAATTAACATTCATGATTTCACATCAGAATCAGTCTTTATTTATAGATTGATAAAGTAATTTTATCCAATCAGAGCCATTGGTATTTTGAAGAAGTAGTACCTCTCTCTCCTTCCAGCATATCAGCCAATCACACGTCTCGTTAATTACCATTCTTTAACCTATAGACTCCCTCGTGAATGTGGTTGGGTTGCGTTACATCTTTTTCTCTGTGATGTAATAATAAGCTGTTGCTTGCTTTACCTATAAACAGTGCCTTCTTAATTTCTTTTAAAGTTTTTCCTCCAGTGGCGTAACATAAATAGATCACGCGATGACCTTGGAATGGCTGCCTTGGTAACAGCTTTCTCTAAAGGCGGGAGAAGAGATTTGTGTACAACTGTTCAACTAAAAATGAGAGAATGGTTAGTTAGAGTGTTAATTGTTTGTGTAGTATTACATACTCTGATAGCTCAATGTTTTTAAATCATAACAAAATACATAATAAGAAATTATAACTGTTTATATACGCAGCATTATTTGTTTGGATTGTCGGTATGCTTTTAATGGACACAGGGCATTTAATTTACTCCATCAAAGTCCAGGTTCATGTAACATTATCTGGATCCAGAAATTTTATTAAGAGGGGATTTTTTTGTTCGAGAATTTCAATATCGGTAATAAGTTGAATAACATTGCCAAGTGTTTTATAGATATGTGTATTTTTAGATTCCGTATATATAGTTTTTGTTAGAGTCCGTATGTATGGCACGGTATAGCACACCAGGATTTGTTATATTCAATATGTATGATATCCCTGTCAGGTCCTCAATGGAATGTAACCAGAAGTCTAAGTTCTACAGATGGGTCGTGAAAGCCTTCAAAGATCCTGACCTTATGAATCCTGGAGGTCAGTATTTATTGGCCGGTTTATGCTGAAAAAATACTGTTTCGCTTCTCTTTTAGTAAAAATGTGCGGTAAGCGATATATTTACATTTATTCCTCAAAGACGGTCTGAAAACCCCGTTTGTAAAACAATAGCTAGAATAAAAACATAAATATCGACAGTGTAGCAAGGTTTCTATCTTGAATGAATTTTCTAGTTTTAAGAGACGGTTCTTTAAAGTTATCTTTATCGGGTATTTCAAGTATTCTGCATTAAAGTATGTTGTATTTCAGACTATCCTTGCCCTATATCAGACCAGTTTCTCGTTCTATTAGTGGAGAACACAAGAGCTCAGTTCGAGGTTGTAGAGGCGCTTGGCATACCACAAGCAGACATTGACAGAGTAATGTCCGAACATAACTGTCCGGTACCCGAACAAAAAATGTTAAAGGTATAGTAGTAAAAAAAAAATTGTTGAAAGCATTCCATAAAATTTTAAAAGTATGTCCATAACTGAAATGTCAAATTTATGTCCATAAAATTTCAAAAGTATATTCATATAGTGTTAAAGATATGCCACTAAAGTGTTGAAAATATGGTTATAAAATTGCTGGAAGTATGTCCATACAATGTTAAAGCTATGTGGATAAGAAAAAAAATACATGACATTGTACTTGACTAGTTTAAGTTATCTCACAAAAGATAATACTTATATATCTCGGATCACCAATATTATGTTCGTATTCGTTATCAAGCCGGCGTGGCCTAGTGGTATCGCGTCGGACTCCTGATCGGGAGGCCGGGGTTCGAGTCCCGCTCTGGTCATGCCGGTGTCATGTCTTTCGGATGAGACAGTAAAAACCGAGGCCCCGTGTCGTTGTATGCATGGCACGTTAAAGATCCCTCACTGCTGCGGGTGGGTCCGTTGCACAGGTCAAAATTTGTATGCCCCGCATCAGGCAGATGCCGTCACCATATACGTGAAATATTCGTGGTGTGACGTAAAACAAAAATCAATCAATCAATCAATCAATCGTATTCGTTATCTGCAAACTTTAATTTACTCTTATTATTTTATCAGACATATTTTTGGATTAGGAGATACTCTAGATAATATTTCCATATTTATGAAGTTTTCATCACTTTATTACTGAATCAGAGTACCTGTATTTCAAAGCCAGGATATTTCCTTGTGATAAAAGTAGGTTTAGCAAAGCTGTGATACAATATTTGGTTTAACTGGGCATATGGACAAATAATTCTGACATGTTCACACTGTTACCTTAGAAAAATGACATAATAATAGGACATCCTTGTAATACCTATCAGTGATTTGACTTCATAATAGATATCACTTGTAGCAGGACCTCAAAACTTATATTACATGGGGTAGGATTTTATACCATATATTACCTTTAGGAGGGCCTCATAACATATATTACCCGTGACAGGACATCATAACATATATTACCGGTGACAGGACATCATAACATATATTACCGGTGACAGGACATCATAACATATATGGGGTAGTACCTCAAAACATATTACCAGTGCTACTACCTCATAACGTATATAATATTTGGTAGGACCTTAGACCATTAATTACATTGGATATGACCTCATAACATATATACGGTATTATATGTACATGTACCTGTGATAAGACCTCAAAACATATATTACCTAAGGTAGGACTACAAACATATATTACTTTTGGTAGGACCTCAGAACATATATTACCTGTGATAGGAACTCAAAACATATATTACTTGAGGTGGGACCTCAAACATATATTGTGGTAGGACCTCAAAACATATTACCTCTGATAGGACCTCAGAACATACATTACCTGTAGAAGGACCTCAAAACGTATATCATCTGTGGTAGGACCTCAGAAAATATATTACTTGAGGTAGGGTCTCAAATTATATAGCACCTGTGCTGGGACTTCAAAATATCCAAAATTTAGTAATTTATGTTAACATCTTTAGGACAATAGGCGATCTTACATGATATAAGATTAAGCGGCCCAAGACCCGACATGTTACTTTTTGCTGGGGTTTTCATTTTGACGTAAAGGACTAGATAGTGACGTCACAATTTAAACAATAATGCCAAAATAAAAATCCATGCAAAGAGTTGCATGTTCAGTTTGGGCCGCTTGTATCATATAAAATATAAAGATCGTCTGTTGACGCAGTTGTTATCCGTTGTTTGGTTGGTGGAGTTTTACGTCATTTTCAACAATTTTTCGGTTATATCGTGACATCGAAGCAGAGGATAGCTAACTTCTTAAACTATTGCGCAATTTAAGCCAAGCCCTTAACCACTACCTTAAATTTGTCCCCATTTTCGTTCAAACTATGCCATATTCTTGAATTACTAATAGTGTAGCTTTCCTTTCCATAGTTATTGTTGATGTCACGTGATCTAATTGGTGACAGGAAGGAGTGTTTGATACGTCTTATTCAAGTCCTTGAGAGGACGCATATAATCTCGGGAAAGCGCTGGATAATAATGGCTTGTACCAAGTGGTAAGTATCACCAATTCATACCATGCAGTGTGTCAACTACATGTAGTAAGCACCTACAAGTGCCTGTACATATAATGCAGTTTGCTAAGAACTCAGCTACTTGCAATGCAGTGTAATAAGTGGAAAATCTCATTAAGTACACACCAAGCAGTGTATCGAGTGGTATAATTAAGTACATACCATGCAGTGTATCAAGTGGTAAATGCCATTAAGTATATACCATGCAGTGTACCAAGTGGTAAGTATCATCAGGTACATACCATGCAATGTATCAAGTGGTAAGTACCATCAAATACATACCATGCAGTGTACCAAGTAATAAGTATTGTTAAGTACATACCATGCAGTGTACCAAGTGGTAAGTATTGTTAAGTACATACCATGCAGTGTACCAAGTGGTAAGTATCATTAAGTACATATCATGCAGTGTACCAAGTGGTAAGTATTGTTAAGTACATACCATGCAGTGTACCAAGTGGTAAGTATTAAGTACATACCATGCAGTGTACCAAGTGGTAAGTATCATTAAGTACATACCATGCAGTGTACCAAGTGGTAAGTATCATTAAGTACATATCATGCAATGTCGCAGCAAGACGTGGGTCTATTTTGATAATAAGGCTACACGGTCTTCCGTTTCGTAAATTTCTACTTTTGATAAACGGATCTGCTGGCAAGATTCAGTGCATTCCAGCATCAAGAAGAACACTTAATAAACATTTAAAGATTGGTCAAACGGCCACCTTTATTACTTTAGTTTCAATCTACAGCTTGCATCAAATTTGCCATTTTGTATATACATATCTCCGTTTATGATTATAGATAGCCTAAATTCATAGCAATTGTTTAATACTTATTTTCATTTTCTTCTATTTTTTCATATTTTTATGAAAAAATTCATGGAAAAAGTCCTACTGATTTTGATTTTGGCTAGAATTAACAAATGAGAACTCCTATTTGTCAGATAATGCTTATCTCAGTAACGACCTAGTTGTTTTGATTTCTAGACAATTTTTTTGACTATATCTTCAGAAATATTCAGACTATCCCGGTTTTTCGGGGTTTCAGGCGCACGGATTTGGTGGCGAGGAGAAATAACAGTGTTGTTTGCTTTGTATGTCAATTTCATGAATTTTGTACTTCTCACATGGCGACATTGTATGTGTATGATACTGAATTTTAGTTTGCTATGGAGCACGCTAGACAACGCCTGTGTCTTTTATTCGCAAAACTATGTGTTGTGACTTCTGAATTATGTAATTTGAATAATTATGTATAAGCGTTACATTACATCAGACATGAATCAGATTTGCGTCTGTGTTTTTCATTTCAGGTTGGAAGATAATAAAAACAAAGGTGATCCTTTCTGCAGTGAATTACAAGACTTTCTGTCTAAAGTAAATTAGAAGAAATGCTTTTTGATAACGTGTAGATACGACTTTGAGAGTGCACAGCTGGTTCTGTGAACATCCCCTCCTGGCAGGATCAGGGGAGGAATATGTACGCTTCTGCTTGGATCAGGAAATCAACACATCCTGTATACGCCACTGTAAAAATATTTACATATTCCGAATACGCCTTTATATACAATATTTCACGTTGATCGTGATACTTACTCCATGCTCAGAAGAAATGGCCACTATTTTGCGAAAGATGTAGGTATGATAATGTTGTTCGTCTTCATAGTGTAACATGCCCAGTCTGACCATGTCTAACAAAATACAGAGTATATCGAGAGGTAAAACTTAGTACATATGTGATGTTGTTGAACAATTTTAAAAAGAAAAATACGTTTGTTTGTGAGCTGCATGTTTGTGAGTTGCCCTTTCATGTGTCATCTTTCAAATAAACGCATATAAAAACAATTCATATCCGACTTTATTGTGTATTTGACTTCTTTCATACTACAGTAAATCTTTGCCAACCAAAGTCTGTTGGAGATATGAAACCTTCCAGATGACAAACAATAATAGCAGCATATCAGCCTGTACCAGTTATTTGTACTAAACCCTTCCAGTGATATACATTGTACCTAAGTATACGTATCAGCCCGTACCAGTTATTTGTTCTAAATCCTTCCAGTGACATACATTGTACCCAGGTATCAAACCCGTACCAGTAATTTGTACTGAACTCTTCCAGTGACATACATTGTACCTAAATATCATTCCTTACCAGTTATTTGTATTAAACCCTTCCAGTGATATAAATTGTACCCAAGTATCAGCCCGAATCAGTTATTTGTACTAACTCTCTTCCAGTGATATACTTTATACCATGGCCAGGTGTCAACCTAGTATTTTTGAGATCCGAAATCCTACCGAGATATATGTAAAGTACCAGTCCCACAGCGACATTTTACGAGCCCCTTGATGTCAATCCTTTCTAGTGAAATATCTAGGTAACATACCCCATTAGAGACTTACTGTATCTGATAATTACCAATAATTCCAGCGATATATGATTCTCTTAATATCAACGCATACCAGATTAAGATACCAAACCCAACCAGAAATGGAACCTTTTCCTCTATATATTGTCTCAAAATACAACTTCTTATCATAACCCTCTAGAAGCCAGTGTCAATGACTGACGCGGGGACATGGTCCTCAAAGTACTTCATTGTGACGACGTAATGCATGGTGGCACGACGTTTTGGGTTAAAGTCGATAAGTTTTTCTAAAAAGAGCAAGATACGACGGCCCAGCCCGGCTGACTTCCTCCTCTTCCAGCAACGTATTTACTGGCCGGTTCTGGTGAACGATACAGTCATCCAAACTGGTGTTGTCAAAAGGAAACCTTGCAGTCAGGGTGTAAAACAATATTATACCTACACTCCAGACATCTATTGCGCGTGGGTCATAGCCATCCGGAAGTGATTTGTATTGACGGACGTAGAGTTCAGGAGGCATATAATCATCCTCTATGTAGTCTACTATATACCCATCCTTTGCAGATGCAGACCCGAAATCGGATACTTTCACCGTGAGGTCCGCATCCAGAAGAACACTTTCACAGGTTAGGTCGCCGATGACTATATCCAAAGTATGAATGTATTCCATGGCGGTAATCAACTCTCGCTTCCACCGATTGCGAATATCTTCTTCTGGCGGATCTATACGATCTATGACGTAATCAAACAAGTTGCCTTTTTGCGCATACTCCATTTGCATGAACACTCGCGGATTCTCGTTGTCCGTAGAAAATTGGAATTTAAGCGCCTTGATAATGTTGGCGTGTTTCAACCCACGTAGTACCCTGTACTCACGAAGTAAGATGCTCTTGTATCCCTTTTTAACTACTTTAACTGCCACCAGATGACGCTGACTGTTGGGCAGTAGATGGCGTTGTTGAGTTCTGACATACCCTGCATAGACATCGCTGGTGGCGCCTTGCTTTAACTTCTTTGTAAGAACAAGACATTGAATGTGATCGTGTCCATCTCTCACGTAAACGGCAGACTGACCATCTACCTGTCAAATACAGATAAAATGTATAAGCATATTTCTTAGGTGTAGCGGTTGAACATCGAATCGGTTCAGTGTATAAATAGGCAGTGAAAATGATGTTGCCGGGCTTGGATTCCTGCCTAGGTCTTCCGTTTACCGTGCAGAGACCGAGCTCCCTGGACAGGTGTCCTGAACTTAGGTCGTAACAGATTAATAAATAATCACGAGAACTATTTATTAATTTTAAAATAGCAATTACTATATACATTTTTGTCGTTTCTTTAGCTCCGCCTTAAATGTCAGCAGATACCGATAAGTTGTAAATGTCATACTAAAGGTCAAAGCATAGTAATTCCATTTCCCATAGGGTCCCATGTTAAATTACCCAGCTTCCAGCAAGATTTACACAACATTCTACATTTTAGCTATATATGTTCTATATTTATTATAACCACTAGGCCGGTGTCACTGCTGGTGGACTGATAGTTCCCGAGGGCATCATAAGTCTAGTTTTCAGTGCTCTTGTACTGACATGATATATATACTTCAAGTTTTCAGTCATCAATTTAGTTAATCACTCTAAAACTAAGGAGTATCTCCCTCATGCATAGCTCTGTCCTTGGATAGATTCTTTGGTTCACTTTTCGGTCATTTTGGCTTCAACTTTGCTCTTCAAATATTTATATATTATGAGAATTCCAATCATTCGGCCACGAGCATCACTGAATAGTCATAACTTGTCGAAATGCGCATATGGAGCACAAAATTAAATGGTATATATGCTCTATATCTACTATATAAAATCCACATATCAAAATGTTTGTCAGACCCTCCATTATCAGGATTTTAAGAGTTTACCATAGGTTATCCACCTTAATTTCGAGAAAATCATGCTGGAATGGGGTCACCCCCCCCCCTCTCAAAAAAAAAAAAAAAGAAAAAAAAATTTGCCAAAATTCAAATGTAAACAACAACCACTGTTTAGGTCATAAAATTTTTACATTAACGAAATGAGATAAAAATTCATGATTTTACAGCAGAATCAATCTTTATTTATAGATTGAACAAATAATTTCATCCAATCACAGCTCCTGATAAATTGAAATAGTAGTCCCTCTCACCCTTCATCACATCATCCAATCACGACTCTCGTTAACTACTGTTCTTTGACCTAAACATTTAATGCTGTCTTGCTACATTTCCAGTTATATAGCAGATATGGATACCGCACGGCACAGATAAGTCGGTTGACAGAGCTATATCTATACAGAAGCTGAAATGGAGCTAGTTGATGAGTGGTTTGCCTCCTGGCCGAAGAGACCCGGGTTCGACTCTCGACGTGGGCACCCTGGTGTCATGTATTTCGGATGAGACCGTAAAAATCGATGTCCCGTGTCTCGGTAGGCGTGGCACGTAAAATATCCCTAACTGCTTCTGTGGGTCCGTTGCAAAGGTATACATTTATATGTAATGCATCAGACGAATGCTGTTCAGTACCATATATGAGAAATTATCGTGGTGTGGTCTTCATTTCCCAAACACATTTAAACGAGTATGCATCGTGTACTTACCATCCTGATTGGTGGATAGTGCAATGGCTGATCTATTGGATCTACAGAGAAATGTCCACATAAGAGAAAATTCTTCAGTTTCTTACCAAACGGCATGATCTTGACGTCTTTTGTTAATATATCATATTGTGACGTCATAGATTGGTCTCTGACGTCACAACACATCTAAGGCGACTCGAACTCTCATTATTCATTGTTATAGGAGTATAGTACTAAATCAATAAATGGCACAAGCTATGGACCAATCATCGTGGTGTGACGTTAAACAGTAATCAATCAATCGATCAACATGGAGCTACATGATATAAATATATCATCATCATAATCATCATCATCATCATCATTATTATTATTATTATTATTATTATTATTATTATTATTAGGGACAGGCTTGGTGTAGTGGTTAAGCGCTTGGCTTGCCGCACCGACGATCCGGGTTCGATTCCCGGGTTGCGCCACTATGTTTAAGAGGTTGGTAACCTCCTGCTTCCATGTCGCGATATGACTGAAATATTGTTGAAAGCGACGTAAAACACCAATCAACCAACCAACCAACCAGTATCATTATTATTATTATTATTATGACGTTTGCACTTTAATCATTCCAATCCATTTCGTACAATAATATTAAATGATTATTGTACTAAAACTGAGATACATTACAATTTAATTCTGGCTATGTGCACGATACTTTGTTATTCAATGGGACATCAAAGTCAATAACTTGGACCATTAAAGCACGTTTTCCTATGATACCATGCTGTGCACTCTGCATCGTGTTTATAATACATACTCATGAACATATTTTACGATTCTAAAACTAGCTACTAACTCACTGAACGGAATTAATATCATCTGGACAATATCGAGGTTTTTTGTTTCCTCCTTCGCACAAACTCATGACAAAATTCGTAATTGATAAACTGGGCTTGCGATTTTTCAAGATATTTGATTGGTTCCAACTTCCAAGTGAATTTACAATGTTTTCAAATTTTTTTTCTAAGGTTTCTGTGCCTTTCCATTTGGGAAGTTTTCAGTTGACCCATTTGCATGTTTTGG
Source organism: Pteria penguin (assembly GCA_035048485.1). NCBI lineage: Eukaryota > Metazoa > Mollusca > Bivalvia > Pterioida > Pteriidae > Pteria > Pteria penguin. The sequence continues at coordinate 36,926,339 of CM068588.1, read as the reverse complement.
GCAAATTTGGGGGGAAATCAATGAAATTTCCATTTAGAAGGGTCTCTAGAACGGACCTGACTTGAAAAACAAACAAACAAAATCAAATAATAATAATAATAATAATAAAAATAATAATAATAATAATGAAAAAAAAAAAACCCATCAAATGTTAATAATAATAATAAACAAAAAACCCCCAAACAAACAAAAACAAAACCCCTAAAAAACCCCAACAAAACAGAACACCCCCCCCCAAAACCCCAAAAACCAAAAAACAACTCTGACATACTACCTTAAACAGTTCTGATAGTTTCCCTTCCTTACGAATATATGTAAATATTTTCATACTAGGTCTTCTGTATGAAGAATTACATAAAAATTGTGAATGAATAATATTGATTTGTGTTCGACATCCTTCACATTGTCAAGATGAATTGATCATAATTTGATATATGAATTTGAATCATCATAATATAGAGTGAAAAATTAAAACATTAAGGAATTGTTTAGAAAAAGATAATTTGTGCTTAGCTCATAATACAGTATGTGACTTTCCTGAGTTCAGCTTGGCGTCTCCTGAAAAACTGATTCCTGATGGGTTTCACTTGGAACCAATTATTTATTTTCATAAACAAATTTTCCGGAGCATCATGATAATTGACTTTTTTTTTTAAATATTAGGATGATCCTGTTAGCTTCAGGGAAGCACCAGACCCCTTGAGGATTTTGAATACACATAATTTGGGGCAGCTACATATATGCCACTGTGTCAAATTCCCAGCCAGGCCACATCCCATACCTGGGGTGTGTTCAGAATCGAAGCAGCTAGCTTTGCTCGGTAACTGACACTGCTTCTTGGGAATTTTGTTAAATTTCTATGGTATATTCCATCAAACTACAAAACAGCTCTCTCCAGTTTAAAAAAGCAGTAGTCGCAATAAAGAATATATTTTAACTATCAACATAATTATGTGACGCTTTCATCTTTGTTTGACACATAAATTGCAAGTATAGCATTTAACGGGTCAGAGGTTTGGGAAACTCACTCAGTATTGGCGAATCCCTGGTAAGGGGAGGGGATCATGCAGAATGAGGAAGCGTAACTCCTCGAACCTCAGCGAATTTAGCATTTTGACATAAGCAAATTCTATACAAACAATACGAACTAAAATTTTACAAGAAATGTATAGATCTACATTCGAATACATGCAAATTTTAATCATAAAAGACCTACCAATTTTTTGTGTATTCATTTGCGTTTTTGCTTAAAGTAAAGGGCGCTAGTACGCCACTGGCCATGGAGATGGGAAAAGAATTAGAGCGAGGGAGACAGGGGGAAGGAGATGCAGTCATACCATCTGCTCGCTTCCTGAATTTGTTGTGGTCATGGAAGTTTTATTTTACGTCATTGAATTTATAACGCAAGTATAGGTGCTAGATATACATGTTAATTGTCATATATATGTAACATAACTTCGTGACGTAAGCTTACCTCGTGAAAGGTCGACAATGGAGACTTCCAGGATAGATACCAGCAATTGGATGTCCCAGTTACCGGAAAGATTGCATACAGCCCCCCTTAATAACATCGCCATACCAGGTAGGTCTTGATAAGCATATAATTAAGGGAGAGAATATTTACTTTAGTCCGAATGTCCTTTATCCATGACAATTTACGGAATTTATCATGTATCTTTATAATTACAATACTGTGGATAATAAATACTAGTTATTTATATTTGTTACAAAGCGGATAATGTACTTGAGTAGACAGCAATATGAATTCCTTGTGATAACTAACGTGATGAGTCATCGATTGTAAGTATTCAGAATCCGTTCTACTTAGTGACCGATCATTTACTAACCGATAATATGCTCGCATGCAGGGGGTCAGGGGACAGTAACATCAAGGACTTATAGACAAGTTTATAAGTCCTTGGTCACCCACTGACACACACACACACACACACACACACACATAGTCTCTGTACATGTACGTGATAATTGTGATTTACAAATTGAATGCATTGGGTGATCTAGAAGACCTCTTTAGAGGTGTTGTTTTTGCATTGGATAGAAATGCTAAATGTTGCTATCATTGAAGTATTTGTATGTTTTGTATTGATAGAAATGCTAAATGTTGCTATCATTGAAGTATTTGTGTGTTTTGTATTGATAGAAATGGATTGACTTCATCACAATATATTTGTTTTCAATGTTACCTTCAAGTGTAATGAAAAGAAAATCAATTTATTTCTCCTTATCTGGCGGAAAGTAAAAAGCATGTTTTCTTTTCTTTTTTTCTTCAAGTTCTGTATCAGAATTTTCCTTCTAATTAAAATTAGATCTTTTCATATCGCTATGTTACTCTCCACTTTCCTAACATTGACTTGAAATTGTGTTTTATCATTTTTTAGCTCACCTGAGCGTAGCTCAAGTGAGCTATTGTCATAGTGCAGCGTCCGTCGTCCGTCCGTCGTCCGTCGTTAACTTTTCTACATTTTCGACTTCTTCTCCAGAACCGCTGACAGAATTTCACCATACTCCATAGGAAGTAAGTACTCAAGGTCCTCTACAAAGTTTGTGTTTTTTATGCCGATCCGTGATCCAAGATGGCCGCCATTGGCTCTGATTGGTTGACACATTTTCGACTTCTTCTCCAGAACTGCCGCACAGAATTTCACCAAACTTCATAGGAAGTAAGTACTCAAGGTCCTCTACCAAGTTTGTGTTTTTTATGCCGATCCGTACTCCAAGATGGCCGCCATTGGCTCTGATTGGTTGACACATTTTCGACTTCTTCTCCAGAACTGCCGCACAGAATTTCACCAAACTTCATAGGAAGTAAGTACTCAAGGTCCTCTACCAAGTTTGTGTTTTTTTTGCTGATCCGTACTCCAGGATGGCTGCCATTGGCTCTGATTGGTTGACACATTTTCGACTTCTCCTCCAGAACTGCCGCACAGATTTTCACCAAACTTCATAGGAAGTAAGTACTCAAGGTCCTCTACCAAGTTTGTGTTTTTTTTTGCCGATCCGTAATCCAAGATGGCCGCCATTGGCTATGATTGGTTGACACATTTTCGACTTCTTCTCCAGAACTGCTGCACAGAATTTCACCAAACTTCATAGGAAGTAAGTACTCAAGGTCCTCTACAAAGTTTGTGTTTTCTATGCCGATCCGTACTCCAAGATGGCCGCCATTGGCTCTGATTGGTTGACACATTTTCGACTTCTTCTCCAGAACTGCCGCACAGAATTTCACCAAACTTCATAGGAAGTAAGTACTCAAGGTCCTCTACCAAGTTTGGTTTTTTTTGCCGATCCGTACTCCAGGATGGCCGCCATTGGCTCTGATTGGTTGACACATTTTCGACTTCTCCTCCAGAACTGCCGCACAGAATTTCACCAAACTTCATAGGAAGTAAGTACTCAAGGTCCTCTACCAAGTTTGTGTTTTTTTTTTGCCGATCCGTAATCCAAGATGGCCGCCATTGGCTATGATTGGTTGACACATTTTCGACTTCTTCTCCAGAACTGCTGCACAGAATTTCACCAAACTTCATAGGAAGTAAGTACTCAAAGTCCTCTACCAAGTTTGTGTTTTTTATGCCGATCCGTACTCCCAGATGGCCGCCATTGGCTCTGATTGGTTGACACATTTTTGACTTTTTCTCCTCCAGAACCGCTGCACAGAATTTCGCCAAACTTCATAGGAAGTTGGTACTCAAGGTCCTCTAACAAATTTGTGTTTTTTATGCCGATCCGGGATACAAGATGGCCGCCATTGGCTCTGATTGGTTGACACATTTTTGACTTTTTCTCCAGAACCGCTGCACAGAATTTCACCAAACTTCATAGAAAGTAAGTACTCAAGGTCCTCTACCAAGTTTGTGTTTTTTATGCCAGTCCGTGATCCAAGATGGCCGCCATTGGCTCTGATTGTTTGACGCATTTTCAACTTCTTCTCCAGATCGGCTGCACAGAATTTCATCAAACTTCATAGGAAGTAAGTACTCAAGGTCCTCTACCAAGTTTGTGTTTTTTATGCCGATCCGTGATCCAAGATAACTGCCATTAACTCTGATTGGTTGACACATTTTCGACTTCTTCTCCAGAACAGCTGCATAGAATTTCATCAAACTTCATGGAAAGTAAGTACTCAACATCATCTACCACATTTATGTTTTTTATGCCGATCCGTGATCCAAGATGGCCACCATTGACTCTGATTGGTTGACACATTTTCGACTTCTTCTCCAGAACCACTGCACAGAAATTCATCAAACTGCATAGAAAGTAAGTACTCAAGGTCCTCAACCAAGTTTGGTGTTTTTTATGCCGATCCGTGATCCAAGATGGCCGCCATTGACTCTGATTGGTTGACACATTTTCAACTTCTTCTCCAGAACCACTGCACCAAATTTCACCAAACTACATAGAAAGTAAGTACTCAAGGTCCTCTACCAAGTATAGGTTTTTCATGCCGATCCGTAATCCAAGATGGCCGCCATTGGCTCTGTTTGATTGACACATTTTCATTTTCCTCTCCAGAACCCCTGCACAGAATTTCTTGCTTGCTTCTAAATATGCACTTTGTGCACAGGTGAGCGATAAAGGCCCACTTGGGCCTCTTGTTTTCCTAAGTTTTTATATACATTTGCAAAAACAAAAAATCTATATTGATGTATACATGTATATTCATTATACATTTTTTACTGTTTAGACGGTTTAACAATATGATTTTGGTAATTTGCACTCTATTAGAATTTTGAGTTTTTAGCTCTACTGGTCTCGACCAGTCGAGCTCATGCGATGGTCCTTCGGCCGTTGTCCGGACGTCCGTCCGTAAACAATTTATTTGTTCCCTCTTCTTCTCTGAAGGTATATGTCCCAGAGACTTAATTATGGTTTCATCTTGTTCGATTGGTGGTCTAGTTGTGCATGTGCAATTTTGGTCCAGTTCGGACCCCCTGAGGTCCCACAAAGGGGCGTGGTTCCAAAATCTTGTTCCATCTTCTTCTCTAAAGGTATTTGCCTCAGAGACTTAATTATTGTCTCATCTTGTAAAGTAGATGGTCTAGTTATGCATGTGCCATTTTGGTCCGGTCCGGACCACTTGGGGTCCTAACAAAGGGGCGTGGTCCCAAAATTTTGTTCCCTCTTCTTCTCTGAAGGTATATGTTTCAGAGAGCTAATTAGGGTCTGATCTTGCTGGGTAGGCGGTCTAGTTGTGCATGTGCAATTTTGGTCCAGTTCGGACCCCTTGGGGTCCCACATAGGGTGTGGTCCCAAAATTGTGTTATGTCTTCTACTATAAAGGTATATGTTCCCGGGACCCAATAACATTCTCATATTGTTTGGTAAGTGGTTTAGTGGTACATGTGCAATTTTGGTCCAGTTTGGACCCCCTGGGTCCCACAAAAGGGGTGTGGTCCCAAGATGTTGTTCCCTCTTTTTCTCTAACAATATATGTCCCACAGACTAAATTATAGTCTAATCATGTTTGTTAGGATGTCTAGTTGTACATGTGCAATTTTGGTCCAGTCTGGACCACTTTGGACCCCCACAAAGGGGTGTGGTCCCAAGATTCTGTGCCTTCTTTTTCCCTGAGGGTATAAATCCCAGAGACCTCTTTGTGGTTTCTTCTTGTTTGGGTGGTCTAGTTGTGCATGTGCAATTTTTGGTCTAGTCTGGACCCCTGGGGCCCCTCAAAGGGCGTGAGTTACCCATACAGAAATGACCCCAATTGTTATTTCACTACAGTGTACTGTAATTTGAAAGGGGGGTTATAGCTTTGTAGACATATGTGCAACACCTCAACATTTGTATTTCATGTATGTATTTTTATCTTTCAACTATCTTCAATTTCCTCTCTTAATTATTTCCTGTATGGTTGACTTAAGATCACAGTGTTTGTATGCTAGTCAGAATTGATTTTGGGCGAGTTGTCTTCTAATGTTTATATAACAGCGGCCATTTTGAATAAATTATTGAGAAAAGATCATAGTCCTAGAAAATAAATAAGCACTAGATAAGAATGGAACAGTGTGAATAAAACCACCAAAAAGATAAATTGTGTATATTTGTAAATAAAATAAACACATTAGCCTACAGTGCGTTTATTATACTATGTCAAGTAATCGCCAGAATTTCCTCTGACTCATGAACTTTATGATGGCCTTATATATATATATATATATATATATATATATATATATATATATATATATATATATATTATATATATATAATATATATATATATGTTATAAAAATTTTTACGACACTTTTACAACCAGATATTGACAAAAAAGAAAACAGACAAAAGACATTATTAAACATATAACAGTGCCGTAAACTCCTCTTGAAATAGTATGAAGTCATTTCTCTAAAGCATTGACGGGCAATGAAAAAAAAATGGGATAATGATTTATATATAGATGTATATATGGCTAGCAAAAAAAATTAAGCTAGTCGGAAGAAAAACTAGTGTTTGCATACTTTGTTTCTACACTTGAACCGACATTGGAAAATATCGAAAAGGGGGGGGGTGTTACAAAAATACTTCATCCCATCCCCTGTTTTGAAAAAAGAGGGGATGGGGCACGTGCCCCTTTTGCTACCAGAAGAAAAACTAGCGTTTTACTGCTTTGTTTCCACACTTTAAATTTGATTTGAAAGAGTGGCACATTCCCCTGTTGCTGCCCCACCCTTTTAAAAGATAATAAGAGGAAACCAGTAGAGCTTCAGTCTCGACAGAGACTTCTGGTTTAGTCTTAATTTTATGTAATTATTTCATTATTTATTAATTAACTTTTATTCAAGTTTTAATGTACATGTCCACAAATCATTAGTGAAGGCTATATATACATACATATTTATCATACATTTTTTACTTTTTAGATTGTTCAACAACATGAGTTTGGTAAATTGCACTTACTTAGAATATATATTTTGAGTTTAATCATTATTTTTCTTATTTATTTATTTATATTTATATCTATTTGACCAAGAAAATTGGTAATTTGAAGCCTGCATGTAAAAAAGTCAAGATTTTTCCGATTTATAAATGAGACAAATGAATAATTCTTATGGCATCTTTACTGAATGTTATGCTAGTTTTAGTAGCCAGAAGGGATCTGTCTGTCTGTCTGTCTGATTTTCTCATTGTAGATTGTTGTAATTTTTTAAGGTTTATATTAGAGTAGATTTTAATCTACCATTGATCTTACCCTGGTTGATTTAAAAAGGAGGTGGGGGGCATTATATATACATGTTAATATTTGATACATACAATGTATTCGCCAATGAACAGCGATTGAGATGAATTGCAGTAAAAATGAGGGCCTGCACAAATATTTCCGGACTGGTTTAAACTTAGAGTCAGTATATATACTGCCCTGCAGTGCCTCATATAAAGAGGTATTCATACGACGAAAAATAAGAAAGATACATTTGAGAATATTCTCACTGCAATTTTGTGCTGGAGAAGCTCCATCAGTAAGGCTAATGACCGAAAGATATCGGATTCGAGTCGCGCCAGTGTCTGTACTTCCCGAGGTGTCCAGCCTTGATAGATGTGTCATGACACATGGATAATTCCTCTCTGTTTCCCTTTTGATACGATTATTTGCAGAATATACTCTCGGATGTATTAACTCAAAATTAAACATAAATGGCGCTTGTATCACAAGCAAATAGTTTTATGTAAACAAAACAAAAACAACATAAAAGAAACGGGAGAAAAGACAGGTAAAATAAAATAAAGAAAGGCGAAATTCATCAGTGTAACGCGTTTATGAATTTATAACAGAAGAAAGACCTATTTTGTTGGTTGGTTGATTGGTGTTTTACGTCGCTTTCAACAATTTTTCAGTTATATCGCGACATGGAAGCAGGAGATAACCAACCTCTTAATCATAGTGGCGCAATCCGGGAATCGAACCCGAGTCGTCGGCGCGCAAGCCAAGCCTTTAACCACTACACCAAGCCTGCCCCTAAGACCTATTTTTGTGACTGCATAGTTTAGCAAACATTTACATGTCTTATGATTGTAAACGCCATATTCTTTACTCTCATTCTACCAGTAAAAATAATGCATATACATGTATCTCAATAATCATCTTCCATGATTACTTTTCAGTAATTTGATTATTTTAATAAAACAATTGAGTTCGGCACACCAAATTGTCTATACTACTAGTAAATGTACATAATGTTTCTGTATTGTACATGCCTCGTCACGATGAATGTAATTTACGTGCAAATCTTTTATAGCCAGAATCAGGATTGTCGATCTCATCATTCCATTGAGAAATTGCTTTGACCTCCGTAGACTTAGAGTAGTGTTCTGATGTAAAAAGTTGTCATACCTCAAAAGTCTTTACAAGGTACAATTGTCGAAACGTGTTTTATACCCCAGTCGTTTAACGGGACGTATATATTATGTTACAGCGAAATCTCTCCGTCCGTCCGTAAGACTTTGTCCGAGGTTTTGTCCATAGTTTCTATAGGTCTTATTGGAGTAATATCATACTTGGTAGAAATTGTCATTAGGGGAAGGCGGTGTGCCATGACCTCGAACCAAGTTCATATTTGCAAGGTTAAGGTCACAGTACATATAATGACTAAATTTTGTCCGGGTCATACCCTTGAATCATGGGCAAGAATTCTGTGAAATACATGTATAATCAAATTACAGTGCGTATGATGGGTAAATTTGTGTCCGGGCTATACCTTTTAATTACTTGTATGAATTTGAATATTTTGCAGAATTGTTGCTCAAGACCCAAGGGTGTGTCATACCTTTGAACTAAGGTCATATTCACAAGGTCATGGTCACAGACAGTGTATATGTTGGGTAATATATCACAGAATTGTTGCCCATGACCCAAGGGTGTGTTAAGACCTTAAACCAATGTCATATCTTCAAAGTAAAAGTCATAATGCATATGATAGGTTTGTCCCGGCCATATATTTATACCCCTTGCATGGATTTGATGATATTTTACAGAATTGTTGCCCATGAATCAAGGGTGTGCCATAAACTGAACGAAGGTCATATCTACAAGGTTAAAGTTACTGTGCATTTGATGGGAAAATCCTTCTCCTGGCTATATTTTTTTCCGTGTGTGAGGATTTGAACAATGTTTCACAGAATTGTTGCCCAGGACCCAAGGGTGTATCATGCCTTTGAATCAAGGTCATATCTGCAAGGTCATGGTCACAGTGTTCATGTTTTATTACATTAATTTAAGCAATGGACGTATTATGCAACGGTAGGCGTAGCCTTTGTTAAGTATTTAATTATGGAATGGAAACTCATTCCAGTGATGCGAATGTACACAAATTTTAAAAGAGCTTATAAGAATCATTTTTCGAACTGGGAATAATTGTTTTCATTTGCCGTCATCTGTGATATGCATGTCTATTTATATGCAATCTTAATTATTGGGAAAAGTTAGAGTGTTTTTCATGTTTTGATTAGCAATTTCATAATTGTTCCCTTTAAATGACGTCCAAGACAGTCAAGTTTAGCCGACGTCAATATTTCACGGAGAAAATTAACACAAAATTTAGCCAACTATTTAAATGTCAATCATGCACTTAATGTAAAAGGGTCAATGATGTAAAGAAGAAAAAGAAAAGACTTATGTAAATTTATAGAGTAACGATCTCCTAAGTACACTTGTTTAATGAATGATATCTGTTGTTTCAGGGTCACATGACAGTTTGAGTTACAGTATTGATGCTCATCATGATATATCCCCGGACAACTCTCAGCAGTTACAAGCTATCATAGCCATGTTTGGGAACTGTGGGAAGGAAATCGTATATAGATGGTCTGTGACCCAGAACTTCACGGTTACCCAGCAACTGACGCATGGCATACGTTACTTTGACCTTAGAATAGCGCGCCACAAGAAGAATCAGACGCTGAATTTTGTTCATGGATTATACGGAGCGGAAGTGATGCCAGTTCTCGACGAAATTAACTCATTTTTAGAAGCTCACCCGAAGGAAATTGTTCTGTTGGATTTTAACCATTTCTATGAAATGGAAGCGGCAGATCACCTTTCGTTAATGGCAATGATCACGGATGTATTCGGAAGTAAAATCTGTCCCCTCTTAGACATTGAAGGCACTACGTTAGAATCTCTATGGGACAACGCTCTGCAGGTAATAATATTCTACCAAAATGACGCTGCTAAAGACGATCACATGTTCTGGCCAGCTAGTGCAATTAGATCACCATATGCGAACACTGCCAATTTGCCACAATTAATGGCCTTTTTAGACTCTCATTTCAAGGAGGGTCACGAGGAGGATATATTCTATGTTTGGCAAGGTATCTTAACTCCAGGAGTCGACACGGTTGTGACACATTTTTGTAGCAGTCTGAAAGATTGCTTGTGTAACAAAGTTGATCCGATCTTTGTCTCCTGGCTTCGGGAAAAACACATCGGCAAGAACGGTATCACAGTGTGTATTATGGACTTTGTAGAGAACGCAGACTACATCACGGCTGTCATTGCTCTTAATAGATAAAACAATACATAATTTGAAGACGTTTGGTGAAAGATGGTAAAATGAAAACTCATAAAAAGCAAGGTTCCAAGGTTGCCTTTGGTACAACCGTATGGATCTGATGTGGGGATTGAAAAGTTATCTCTCTAGATCATGGTCATCAAATTATTTCCATTTACTGTTGTTGGTGTCAGTATTTTTTACTTTCCTATTATAACTTCTACCTGTTCTGTTGAAATATAGCTAGGTCTATAAGTTTAGCCAGCATGTCTTCAACTTTATTTGTAACATAAAAGAGAAAGAAAATCACATGTTAGATTATTTTATTATTCTCTCATAAACATCGAATTCTGTCACGTGTCCTTGATTTTAACCAATCTCAATGGAGGAAAATGTCTGAAAAAAGGAAAACTGATTATTTTTTATTATCATAATACAAAGTTTTGACTAAACTGAACTTTATACTTGTAATGTATCTCTACCTAACTTAATACACTATCATTAAAACATACACTGTATTCTATTTTGCACCTATAATGATTAGTGAATAGCCAATATGATATGAAGATTTTTATATAATCACACCATCTAATTTATAAAAATTGTATTTTACTGTATCAAAACATATTGTTGTTTCTTGAAATAAAGTTATACACGCAGATTTAAAAGTGCTGAAGAATTATTACCGTGCTGTTCGGATGGAATGAGTAATTTGTACCATACAAAATTTACTATAATGTTGTGTAACACTCACAACTATCTGCATGTACCATAGTTGACATTCATTGACTGAAAATCAGGGCGAGAACAAGGCTAAAGTGTTCTTAGAAAATAAATATCAGTATAATAATATGAAAAACGTGACTAAAAGATGATTCGTCTCTATAAACCATTGGCGTCATTTCTAATTTTTAATTTTGTATTGTTAAATGTTAGCACATTATTATTAGAATTTAACTCTTGATTAAGTTCAACAGTTATGAAACCTTTGTACAACTTGGCCCAGGTTCCTCGGTTGCCATGGATATCCAGAGCTGTGTTCTTTCCATATGTATAATGGGTCATCAATTTTCTCTATTTTAATCCTTTCTTGAATTATTAACTAAGTAGAAATATCATACCTTCTGTACATCCGGGCACTGAAATACGTCCGAGAGTGTTTGCGCAGTTCTAGTCCCCATACCTTAACCTTTTATACAAAAAAATAATCAATGTATTAAAGACTAATCAATTATTCTTACAATAGTTATTCATGTATTTATTTTTCAATTATGGCTTAGGTGAATTATTGTCATGTACCTCTCTTGAAGTTTTTCACACTCGTAGTTTTTACAAGTTACATTCCAGTAAAAAGAGCTTCAGTACTTGTAAGGGACGTAGAACACAATATTTTTCAATATTCTTCTATAGTTGTATCAAATCCTTTAATTTGTCCTGAAGAAGCCCATTAAAGCTTTATTTAGGTCATGTATAACAATTTTTCAAATCCTTTCCTTTTTTTATTGAGTGTATATCGCTCATCTGAACACATGTATCTTGACTTTATTGAATTATTATCGTGCTTGTGACGTCATGTTTCGGTGTTACACTTCTCTTTTTGTGTCCCGCTTTTCGCGAAAGCGTAGGGACATAAAATCTCATTCGTCTGTTTGTCCGTCCGTCAGTCTCAGAAACTTTAACCTTGGTCATAACTTTTTAACCGTAAGACGTAGGGCCTTCATGTTTGGTATGTGTGTCCATAACTGCAATACCTTTCCGTTGGTACCACAATTTTTATCATGTGACCTTGGCAGTGACCTTTGAACTACTTCATTGTAACTTTTTGTACGTCCGTCTTAAGACGGGGCGTATTATGTTATGGCGTTATCCGTCCAGCGCCCGTCGTACGGCGTCCAGCGTAGGGCGTCCAGGATAAGCTTGTCCGGGCTATTACTTCTTTCCCTGTGCACAGATTTCAGTAATATTTCACAGAATTGTTGCTTAGGATCCAAGGATGTGTCATGACCTTGACCAAGGTCAAAGGTCAAGGTCACAACATGTAAAGTAAGTAAACCTTGTCCGGGCCATAACTTCTTCCCCTGTGCAGGGATTTCAATAATATTTCACAGAATTGTTACTTAGGACCCAAGGATGTCATGACCTTGTCTCAAGGTCATAAGTCAAAGGTCAAGGTCACAACGTGCAAAGTGAATAAAAACCTTGTTACTAGGATAAGGTGCTATGGAGATGCTATGTAACGCGATAACTTAAGTAAACCTCAGTTGTTTTTCATGAAACTTATACAGAATACTTAAATGTAGGGGAAGCCACTTTTCAATTTTGAGCAAATTCCATTTTGTTGTTACAGAGTTATGGGACTTGGATCCCTCTTTTTGGATTTCAATATTTCATAAAAGTATTACCAGATACCTTTGTTTTGGGGTAATAAAACCATACTTTCACATTGACCCCGTCCAAAGTAAGCGACGGGCGTATTAAGCCACGCTATGAGTTGCTCTTGCTAACTGTAAGACGTAGGGCCATTATATTTGGCATGTGTGTCCCTAATTGCAATGCCTTTTTGTTGGTACCAGAATTTCTTTCATCATTTGACCTTGACCATGACCTTTTACCTACTTCAGTGTAACTAAGCGTAAGACGTAGGGCCTTCATATTTGGCATGTGTGTCTGTAGAAATGCACAACCATGACAATACCGGTATGTCGCATATCACTGCGCCCTTTATGATATAATTCCCAAAGCGGGGGAACACAATTCTCTGAATTTGCTTGTTGGATTTAAGTCGTTTTAAATATTTCCCTACATTTGTTGTGACCAGTCCTGACACGCTTTGTGATAGCATTTCAAAAGCCTCAAAAACGTTTACACCAAGAGTTTCTAAATGTTTTCCAGAATTTTACACGGAAACATAATCATTTGAGGGAAGAAACCAAACAAACCGAATGGCACAAAAAGTTCGGACTTCGAATTTTAAGCTCTGCTGAGCAGAAAGCTCAAATTACTTATTGTGATGTTACTTTGAACGTCATCCGTCAACATTTAACATTTTTGAATGGATTTGAATGAAATATAATCCACAGGGAAAAGAGATGCAATTTTGATATAATTTTGGTATTCCCCCTTTACAGATAAAGGCAAAAAAAATAAAAAAAAATAAAAAAAATTGGGGACAAGTAGTTCAGTGAATTCGTTTTTGGTTTATAGTTTGTTCAAGGGAAGGCCATGTGAGAATAGTTTGCTCTCCATCAGGGGTCGATATGATGATATGTGAAAGAAATATCTTTTTCAAAACCAGCTGACCGTAACGTCTTTAAATTCGATGAACAACATCAACGTGACAGGGAGTTTCAAGTTTATTCAATATCTGGTCCCATCCAAGAGGCCGACTTACTTTTTTACATTGTCATGTATGGGAATATCTTTATAAATCATTTTCTCAAGAACCACAAAGACATTTGGTACACAGCATCCATACAGAACATGTATCTAGGTTGTTCAGAAAGGCCATTTGGAAATTTTTTTCTCACCAAAAAAACTGACTTCCTACAATTGATCTCATTGGCTGTTTACTGTACTTCAAGAATTGAAAATAGGAAGTGTTTATGGTACTTTAGATTTCGCGTGTATTTTGACATTATTTTAGTTGCAATATTCTGTATTATGGGCAATAACCATGTGCAAGAGTAATATAGAAATAATTCCTATTTAAAGTTAGATTTTTTCAGATTCATTGTAATGTACGAAATCATTTAACTCGAGTGAACAGTATGACCTTTGGACGTATTGTTCTTCATACTTGTGTCATTTTCTTGATTTGTTCAATGTAGAGCAGCAAATGAGTATTGATTTGCTATATGTCATTAAAATCTGCGTATTTAAGAGTTTTTAAAAGTTTAATGTCAAAATTAAAAATTATAATTTCCCTTTAAAAAAAAAAAAAAAGAATTTTCCAATCTGTTTATTTAAGTTAGCTCTGGCATGCTGATGGCATTTCTCTTTTCATTTCATTTATCGCCAAAAATAAGTTGTAGAACATTTTGTTTTCTGTAAATTGCTAGAACCCATGAAATTCAAGAATAATTTAAAAAATCATTTTCTAATTTGATTTTCGTGAGCTTTATATTTATTTATTAATTAATTTATTTATTGTTATATATATATATATATATATATATATATATATATATATATATATATATATATATATATATATATATATATATATATATATATTATTACTATTATTTCAATTTTGCCTGTAAATTAAAAAGCCGTTTTTGAGTATTCAAAACGCATTTAACAAGAGAATTTATGGTATCAATGTACCAACTGACCCTGACTGGAGTCATGTAAGCGTTTTGGCTATTCTAAGTCCTGCTCGGGATGAAAATCCCAGCTTCTGATATAAATACTAGATTCATCTTTTTGATTGAAATACTCTTTATGGTCTATCTGTTGATAGGTGACAATATCAAAATTTATGTAATGGGTCAGTATTTTTCATTTCAAGGGTCAAGGTATTTTCAGCGAGCACATTTTCTGCGGACTGAGGATAAGTTCAAACAAGGCAAATTTTGAAAATGAAAAGCCACGCTGAGGTATATTTTAGTATAGTTTAGTGGGGGACCTCTCTGTTTATTGAAATGTAAAGGAAGCTTCAAATGATCCTCCTTTTATAGAAACTTCTCAATTCATTAACATGTAGCCCCATGGGAAATAATTGCTACGTTGATACCATATGCATCTATTTTTTTTCAAGCGAGGTCGGTTACTTGTGAATGAACAAAATGTGCTCAGGTGAGCAATGTAAGATCCACTTGAGCCTCTTGTTAAAAAATTTAGGAGGTCGTCTTTGAGAAGCGACTTTTTGTAAGAGTATTGATTTTACCAAGATATGGTGGCCGCTGAAATCACTATATATAACGTATATTCATATTGAGAGCATGAATGCTCTTATGGGATGAAACATAAACTTCAACACATCCAAAACAATACAAAAACGTTTTGTTTCAATTATACTGAATCAGATACAATTCTTTCACTTGAGATAAGGCCACATAAGTTAATGTGTAGATTCTTATGTGCATATCCTAAAATACCTTTGACTCCTGGAGTACCATTTTTAGGTTAATACATGTAAAATTACGACTAGGTTCGGTGTAATCATGGATGCAAGATATCCCACGTATATATCGCCAAAAGAATTTGTTAACTAAACTCCAATAAAGAAGAATGTGGTAAATTATGGAGAGTTCCTAAGAGATGTTTTAAACATTATCCCCAAATTGATTAATATGAGCAGTTGAAACCTATGGGCAAAGGATATTCTTAATAGATAAGAAATAAAAGTTTGGAAAAAGCTCTTATCAAGAGATCTGTAAGATTGTTCTTTACAATTTGGGGTATTTAAATGAATAAATCACCATGGATTTTTATGAAGATTTTTTTTTTGAATTTATACAGGGGGAATAACTCATTATTAACTTCGAAAGGTAATTAAATTAGTACGTTCAAACATTTCGTTAATCTAAGTTGTTCTTATTTTCTCCACCTTATTTCGAGCATTACTTTACTCAGATATCTACCTTACATTTACATTTTCTAACGGCAAATTGAAAATAACAGAAATCGGGGAGAGGAGTTAATTATATATATAAATGATGGACGCGGACAAGATTCTACGAATTAACTTGACTAGGGTTACATACCTTATTTTTTATGCAAATACGATAAAGATCTATGCATAGTTTCCTGATGATGTCATCATCTACGTCAAACCTTTCTAGCAGTTGTATGAGTGCTCCCGGTGCGAATGCCGGGAGACGATCAGTCGATATCGAAGTTCCTATTATATCAAGGATAGAGTCTCGATCCCTGGTCTGGTCCATTGAACATTGATGAAATTGATATTTATTTATCGTAAAATATTTGCTCCAGTCAAAATCAGACGAGATGCCGACGTTTTCTTTTTGTAGTGGTAGTGCCGTGTTCTTTGACGCCGTACATGTATGGTGACCGCTAGGTTGTGTCCTTCGGTCGTCATGGTCATCCTGCTCGTTGTCTTTGAATTTATTCGCTATTCCTTTAAAAATAGATACAATAAGATCGTAAACATATCAATGAGTATTAGATTAATCTCCTACATTTTGATAAAGGAAACGAAATGTAACATTAGGTTTTTCAAGCAGAAAGTGAGATAACTGCAATAATGTACTCATACCCTATTTTGATATTTTTTCGAAATTCTTATGGTTACATCATTATCTTGGCATTAAGATATCAAGTCAATTTAAATCTTACTCTTTCTGAAATGATTCCTTGAAACTTTTCAAGTGAAAATTTTCATTATTCCAATGAAATTTTGCATACTCCTCTTCATGTTTTATCCAGACGATTTGAAATCGGCCATTTTGTCAGCTGACCGCGGGAACTTTCGGTAACAATGCTAGCTAGATTTTTCGTATCTGGAATGATACTCCCAATATTGAAAACAAGTGTGAAATCGTATGTACATCGTAAAATCCCATGTGCACAAAATAAGACTCAGAATAGCGAACAACTTCACCATCAAATGACAGTTTGATAAGTGTTATAACAGTGGTAGTGAATCTGAGAAAAGCATACTCTTGAAGTCTGACTGGTCACATGACCATATTTGCATAATACTTGTTGGGGGATAAGTCTCGGGATTTCTCATCGCTTTATACGAAGAATCCGATATTTTGAAATCTTATTTTTGCAAACTGCGGTCATATAAAATTCGAAGAAGGAAAGAGAGTCAATCGTTGTGAGATTCCTCAATGATTTTCAAAAGTTTTAACACTCTCTGTTTAGCTCTTTTGCTCAAAATACAATTGAGGAAAGTTGCATTACGGTCTATGATAAACACCGAGTCTATCCCCAGGTCATCCTCAGAATGTTTCGGGGATTGGTATTCCATTCTAGGATCATCGTTCTAAACATGGAAAAGATACAAGTTGAAAGAGTTGTAACCGGAAGTCCCGACGGTCAGGTGACATGATAACTGAAGACGATGACTTCAAATTGTCTTAAGACAATCTGCTAGACCGTCATAACATCTTACTTAAAAGCCATTGACTTAGTTAAAAACCATAACATCAAGGGAAAGAACAATTAAACAGAGCATGAGTGTATACCATACCTAAGTTTGGATTTTGTAATAAAGCTCGAAGGATGCCATACAGCATGATGGTCACGATCAGAGCGCACATGGCCGCCATGGCGCTGATGGGCGGTGACATCAGGGCAACTATAAACCTTTTGGTGTATCCATCATTATTTAACGCTATCCAAGCGTGCCCCTGGAAACATACATTTTGATAGCAAACCATTATAACACAACAGATAAAGCCACATAATCAGACGGGATACAATCTTAAAATCTGGCACACATTTTGGATATATGCCACTTTCAAGATAAAAGTTCATAATTTATTAAAAATTCCAACATGGTGATCATTATTTCTACCATGGACGTATATATCTAAATATATACGTCCCTGTTTCTACATAGTCACTAAAATTATACAAAATAAAATCTAAATGACAAATTTTCCTTTAGATTTCTCGGGTAAGTGCTTATTATTCCCTTACTAACATAGCTCAGTTTAATTCAGTTTATTTTCAAATGCCAGTACATCATATAGAAAACATATAGAAAACACAAACAAAAACATGATATATACGATATAGACGTATGTATGTATGTATGTACATACATACATACATACATACATACATACATACATACATACATACGTAAAATCTGATAAAACATGTTATTCGATCAGCAAAATACCTAAAATTCTCTGGGCAACCTTGACATCATAAAGTTATCAGTAATATTTTCTCATTTGCTGGAAATCATGATTGCACGTTTACCTACTGACAATGAAAAACAACCCACAAGACAATTCACGGGTCTCGGTAGGCATTGGGCTGGTTGTAGGATAAGTAGACTCTTTTCAATATTGGAGGGTTTCGTAAGGTCATTAAAGTATACAAAACCCTTGGAGTTGGTCCTACGTTACGTACTTCATGCGCTCCGTAATGTAGGCGAGACAGATTTCTTTTCTTCTCTCTTGTTTTGCCTGTGTGAATTCTGTCATGTGGATGAGTCAGATTTTTTTACCTTTTCTCTTGTTACGCTTGGGTGGATTCTGCCATGTGGATGAGTCAGATTATTAATGGTCTCTTTTCTTTTATCTTGGTGGATTCTGTCATGTGGATGAGTCAGATTTTTTAACTCTTCCTTGTTTTGCTTGGGTGGATTCTGTTATGAATGTGGGTAAGGCCTCCTCATACGTTTATAATCTTCTTTCGGAGGAAATTATAAATATGTATTGCTTAATTATATTTGAAATACAGAATACAGCATGGTCGTCATCTAAGGATTTAACGTTGAAGTAGCAGCAGCAGATACTGGCATGACCTTCACCTTTGATTTCTAACTTCGAAAATTAATGGGTGTTTTAACTGTTTTTATTTTCTTTTCACTCCATAAAGGATGAGTACACCAAGTTAGATGAATGTTTGTTACAAAATCTATCCTTTAAAGGATGTACAGTGTTAACAAACTAAGTGACGAACGAACGAACATTGGCGAAGCGTGGTATGTTTTTCGAGTGTATGCAAAATGAAGCCGAAGGTTTCACTGAGGCGCAACGCGCCGAAAGGGGTAGGCGCAGGAGGGGTCTCCCCCTCCCGCTGATAGGGGTCTGGGGCCTCCCTCAGGGAAAGTTTTGTAATTTCACACAAAATAATGCAATCTGAGATCATTTTTCGTTGCATATTACATGTATATACATTGTTTCGCTTTCAGTTTTTCTCTCATATAACTAGTCTGAATGTAACACGAGTGTCAGTAAAACTGATGGATGCTCCCCGAACGGCAGCTATAATGCAGGAAATCGATGTCTCAGTTCATATACAAGAATCAGTAAAATGATGGATGCTCCTAGAAGCACAGCAATAATGAAGGAAATGAAGGACTCAATATATAGGAAATCATTGTATTAATTGATGACGATTTCAAATATCAATATACCGGTATCATATGGATATCCAATTGAGTCAATTGTAGAACATCAAGTGATCACAGTATTTTAAACTAAAATGAGTAAATTTGATCTTGATTAGTTATGAAATAAAACTTTTCATCGTGACCTTGACCTTTCATAAATGACCTTGAGTGACCTTTGTCTAAAAGCCCTAAACCTAAATAACATTTTGGTGAAGGATGATTAAATTCTGATCAAAGGTGTAAGAGATATACGTACTTCATGGTATGTTAAATGATAATTATAAGTGACCTTGAACTTTCAGAAATGACCTTGAGTGACCTTTGTCCAAAAGCCCCTAACCTAAATAATATTTTGGTGAAGTATGATCAATTTCTGATGAAAAGTGTAGGAGATATAATTACTTTATGGTATTTTAAGTCATAATGAATAAGTTCAGTTCAGTTCAGTTCATTTATTTCTTTATGCCATCTGGTAATCAGATATTACAAATATAAATAAATAATTCAACTTCAAGATGAACACAATATATACATAGATTAAAATATATGCATAGATTATTATATATACATAGCAAATCTCTAATAGTATGGTATTTTACACATTGAATAAATATGAGTAAAACGTGAAATAAATACAAGTGAAATAATAAGTGACCTTAACCTATCAGAAATGACCTTGAGCGACCTTAGTCCCATAAATAATATTTTGGTGAAGTATGATCAATTTCTGATGAACGGTATAGGAGATATAAATATTTCATGGTATTTCAAGTCATAGTTAATAAGTGACCTTGACCTTTCAGAAATGATCTTGAGTGACCTCTGTCCCAAAGCCCTCAACCTAAATAATTTTTGGTGAAGTATGATCAAATTCTGATTCTTTTTAGATGTTTACCGTTTACATATCTGAAAGAGAATTTACACGCATTTTCATATATGTATTCGTGTAAAATGCCATGATGAATTGACATGTCATGGCAATGATTTGATAACATCTAAATTTCACAGAATGCATTGTTCCTAATGCTTAGACGTAGAAATTGATTGGTGATTTGTAGTCAACCACACTTGGCCCTTTTCATTTGACCATAACGTCACTGAAATATGACACTAAATTTCTTACAAATTTTCTTAACTTTACATAAAATTATGAAACTTCAGAAACCCGGAATCATTTTATTATTTTTTTTTTTTGGTTTTATACAGTGGTTTCTCATATACCACATAAAAGTAATATCTAGTCAATATTCATAGTGTTATGCGTATATTATTACATTAGCCGGCGTGGCCTAGTGGTATCGCGCTGGACTCCTAATCGGGAGGCCGGGGTTCGACTCCCGCTCTGGTCATGCCGGTGTCCTGTCTTTCTGATGAGACAGTAAAAACCGAGGCCCCGTGTCATGGTATGCATGGCACGTTAAAGATTCCTCACTGCTTCGGGTGGGTCCGTTGCAAAGGTCAAAATTTGTATGCCCCGCATCAGGCAGATGCCGTCACCATATACGTGAAATATTCGTGGTGTAACGTAAGACAAAAATCAATCAATCAATTATATTAATACATAAATAACTAAAATAGACCTACACGTTAAAAGGAGATTTGGAATAAGTTTTGTGAAATTGGATGCTGTTCTTTAAATAAACATTGTCATTGGTAAAGAAAAAGAATTTTCCTGCGAAACTAATCCTAACCGAAAAATAAACAAATACGTATAAATTATCTCCATGTCATATACGGATTCCTATTAGATCTCTAGACTCTACTAACAAGAGATTCCAGTGGCGGTCTCTGAGGAGGTGGAAGTTTTGTTCGCCCCCTCCCCCAAATGCCCCCCCCCCCCAAAAAAAACCCCAAACACCCCCCCCCCCCCAACAAACAAAAACAGAGAGAGAGAGAGAGAGAGAGAGAGCAACTGTCTACGAGACAAACTAGACGAGTCGCTTGCATTAATCTAATACTCGTTCATCTAATCGACTTCTTCGTGTCATTTTGCCTAGATTTAGGGTTTCAACCCTAACCTTTCTTCTTTCCTGACTGAAAAAAATTATCATAGCAGATCAGAACTGTCCACTAGATATATTGTATGTGAGAAAAGGCAAGAGATAATGACGGATTTTGCGAAGCAGCTGAGACAGATTTATTAAAAAAAACCCCAAAAACATAAATATTAACATCACAAAAAAAAAGCTTCGATTACCAGGCGGCTGCAGTAATGAATCTGTGCGGTTTTAAGCCAGTTAAGGACATAAAACCGTCAAACATACAGATCTACCGATTTATTAACTTTTCAGTACATAAAGCGATGTTTAGCGGACATTTGATTGTTCTTTTTATGACGTCATAATCAAATGTCCAACCTTGGATGACGTCATCAAAATCGTTTTTGCGCTATTTAAAGTGCTTGATATGGGACGAAAATGGATTGGTGTATTGCATGCAGCAGAGCTAGGAGCTTCCAAGAGTTTCGGCCCCTCCCCACCAACTGGGGAAGCTCGGCGGTTCCCAGACCCTCGTTTGACTTCGACTCCTAATCGGAGGTACCGTCCGTTAGGCGGCGCTTGTGTACTATCAGTTAGTAAAATCGTTTGGAGTTAGCAACCTTATGACGTCATAATAACGTACCATTGTTCTTTACGTCATTTTTGCGGGAACATGTTTTATTTCCTTCCTAAATATTAGGACCGCAATTAATAGCGGTATCTCCTATTCCAAAATCTGGATCAACCCTTGGACGCTGATTGCACATTCATTCTCATAAAGTAGACCAATCCGTTTTTCTGCAGTTTTTGCTTACCGTATAAAAACCGAGTGGTTCCAGTACGAGTTGTTCTGGTCTGTTGTCCGTATTGTATGTTACATACATCTCTTGTTTCGGTTTTGAAAGTGATCAAAACACCGTACTGTCCGCGCCACTCACTTTGTAAACCGAAAAATCTGGATTTTCATTTATTTATCTTTAAAATAGTTGTACAAAATGAATATCAATAGACAGATCTTGTTTAGTCGTAACTTTTGGTGTATGTTACATGTTTCTACGAAGAAGCATTCGTATTTTATAGGGAAAAAATCAATTTAGATAGGGCGTTTTCCATTTTAATTTTGACGTGACGTTGCCGATGTTTAACATTGAGTCTATGGGAAACTTGGCGACGTCACGTCAAAATTTAACATGGAAATCGCCCTATCTAAAATTGATATTTTTCTATAAAATATGAACACTTCTTCACACAAACATATAGCATACACCAAAAGTTACGACTTAACAAGATCCATCGAATGGTTTTGCCTTTTTGAAATTATTCTGAAGATGAATAACTGAAAATCCAGATTTTCCAGTTTCCAGAGTGAGTGGCGCTGACAGTAGTTGCAGATTCTACGTTTTGGAACGAGAAAGGTGCTTATGATATATCCAGGTATGTTTTATAGTCAATCATTGTTTGCATGAATTGGTTTGTACTTGAACTTGGCTTATTCATATCGCTTTTTAAAGTGTTTAAACTAGATCTATTTCGGGGATTTCGATTAACCTAAATGTAAATCTACTTACGTTGTCTTTTTTTCCTAATGCGAATGACAGACACTAATTTTTTTCTGTGACGTAATTGAATTACGTGCAAAAAGGTCAAATATGTGTAAAACGGTCAACTGTGCAACTTCAAAGTACAAGATACAGTACATGTACATGTTGAACACAACATTGAATAGATATCTCCGTGTATATGCCATAAATTATGGACTCAAAACTTGGTCACATAGGTTTTATAAAGCGTCAACAATAAATGAATAGATATATAAATAAATAAATAAATAAATAAATAAATAAATAAATAAATAAATAGGGCCTAAATAATTTAAAATCACATTATTTAATTGTTATTTATGTCCATACTTTCTTCTATTTAAGTCTCCAATTTAAATAATCATATATTCATATATATATATCCTAGTCTTATAGATATGTTTGGTGATCGGTGACAAAGTGTAACGATTTTGTAGTTCAAGTTTTATGACATACTGATCAAATATATCTTAAGATTAAAGTTTAAATCTGTAGATTTACGTAGCAGTCGATTACTTCATGTGTGTATAATCCCTATATCGCGTGTGACGTACACCAATATGTAATGTATCAACAGTACAAGAAGAAGATAGAGGAAATTCGCCACAAGAACGCGAAAAGCGGCGACCCGCCCATTTTCATTCAGCCGGAACAAAGCAACGATAAACTTCCTGTTTTGTGCAAACCGACAGCAGAGAAAATGGCTAAGAAGGGCAGCCCAGAGAAAGTGGACCCCATGTCGTTATTACGGAGCGATTTGGAGTACGATGACAACAAGGCAACACATGTGTTCATTATTCTGGGGGCATCCGTAAGTATTGTATATAGTTTGTCGTCAACTCTCATCTCCGAATGCATGTGTGAAGAGAAAGTAGACCTAGGGTAAATGGCCAATGTCAACAAATAGGACATAGATCCTGTGGTCAGTAATATACCAGCATACACATGTGTCATCACGTGATACATACTGCTTTCAGTTATGCAATGCAGAATTAAGTGTTATGTTGCATACAATATGCAGAGGAATTAGGTGCAAAATATATGATTTACATAGATATTATTGATACATGTAGGGATTTTATACTAAAATTAGGCTCAAATAAGGAATTATTTGATTTTCTTTAACTCTCTCTGAACTTGAATCAAATACTGCATGTACAGTTTGAGAGAATTTGTATATAATATGTGTCTTTGCATACACGTTTAAAAGTTAAACTGTCATACAATTTTTCTCTTGTACATAAATTATATAGAGGAAAAAACATTTAGTAACATTGTCATTTATAATCTGTATGTTGAATGATAGATCAATGTTAGAAAATGGATGGATACATGTAGATTGATTTATCCTATTGCATAATATCAAATAAAACTGTCTGTTATGCATAATGACTTATTAATGGCAAGTTTAAATGCTTTGCTGTAAATTAAATCATCTAAACAGAGGATGGATATTTTTAGACTATCAGGTCACAGAGATGACTGGTCATTTAATGATTTGTCTAATGACAAAAACAAATATTTTGTTTAAGAAAATTCAGTGTACAAGTTAAAACATAAACATAGAGTATTATAATTATTGATTATAAGTCTTTGCATAAACGTAATGAATGGGTATGGATCATGATTTTGAAGCATTATAATGAGGGAAATTATATTGTATATGGCAAAGTGTAAAATCTGTTTAGATAGTTCACTTGTTAGGGCATTTGTACATTGACCAGAAAATCTAGGTTTTAATTCCCAGACAGGGCCATAGCAAGCATTTTCAAAAAGCGGGATGGAAGGGGGAGGGTGTTTGAACCTTGAATTTAGTTTCAATTTCATTTGTAACATGATTGATAAAAAATTGGTCCATGATCAGCCAAAAGTAGGTTCCTAGGGGGCCTATAGACATCCATTCATATTGTACAATGTAGGTGCATGATAGAATTGCATGTTGCACAGAACATGGATATACTGTCATTTACACTTGACAGTATACCCATTTATATTGATACTGAGTGTAAGACTTCCTTCATTGACTCGACACTTATTGACAGTGTATTCATAAAAGTATTGGTCTGACATGATAGTGCAACCATTGGGGATTGTAAGTTTTAGTGTCATTGATTTTGCGTGATGATGTGTCAGATAGGGAGTGAGTGACAGGGAAGGAAAGCCTACTTTAGTTGTGAATCATATTGATGTAAACAGTATATACCTTATCTATGCACATTACTGTCATCAACTGTGTCATATATGTGTCTCCTTCACATGATTCAGTGTTTTACCAGGGACAGGACTGTATAGAACAGATTCAGGGACTATTTAAATTGATAAGAAGTCCAAGATTATGCAGCCACCACCCAGTTCTGACATCAACCTCGCATGCATTTTGCTTCTTCAGCACTGATATAAAAGTGGGTTAATGGTTAGAGAAAACACTTAAGTAACCCAGAAAATCTTCCCTGATACAGACCATATCTATGTGCCTACTGTCCACTAAGACTTGACAGTTATAATGAAATGTATATTAAAATATTAATATATTTTATGGGTACATTTTATCATCATGTGACATTAAATATGAGGGGAAGAGCTGTTCTTTATTTTTCTTTTCTCAAACATGTGCAAAATCATGTCAAAATAACTGGTTTTTTTTTTGGTTTGTTTTCCATCCATCTGTCCAAACTCATACTCCTCTCGATAATATTTCACACAGTTGTCTTTCCTGATATTGGCTTTCAGAGAAAGGTTACTCAGGTCATTTTGAAAAGGTCAAGGTTGCTCAGAAAATAGAGCTTAAATACCGAAAAAGGGCTTATATGTATATGAATTTTCAAGAGGCATTAACCGTACTTCTCATGAATGTTAATGCTACTTGTGATACTGGCTTTCTGACAAATGTCATAGAAGTTAATTTTTGAAAGACTCATGTTTGAGGTATATCTCAGAAACTCCTTATACAAGTTTTTGTTGAAGATTTTTCATGTGTAATGGTTTTGTACATATTGAAGGGAGCATATTCCTTTGGAGGACTCAAGTTTCTTAATCTGTGAATCGAGGAGTGAGGGTCAAGATTCCAGAAAGTTTTGGGAAAAGTCAAAACTGTTCAGTGAGAACCCTAAAATTGTCTCCCTGTCAGTGGATGGGGAATTGGAGATTTTGTCCCAAAATTTTGGATTGCAAAACCCAAGGCATATTTGTTGCCCCATTGTTCTGCTGCTTATATACAAGTATTGCTGTACTCCTTTGTGTATTTTATAACAACATTTTACATTTGCGAGGCCATCGTTTGTGTCCCACAGACGCAGTTACATTTCTATGGCGGTTCTTTATCATTGATGTCAGCACAGTTGCTTCAGTGCAGATTGCGGAGGCATCACTTTGTCCAGTTATATCAGCGTTGGAACTTGTGCATTTGGTTTATTGTCAAAGAATCTTGGACTTTGCAAAGGAATGAGAAAATCGAATCTCGGACTGTGCAAACGGTTGATACAGTCTCGATCAGTGCAAACGGCTGATGGAATCTCGAATTATGCAAATGGGCGAGAGAATCTCGTACTGCAAACGGATGAGAGAATATCGGGACTGTGCAAACGGTTGAGAGAATCACGAACTGTGCAAACGGGTGAGAGATTTTGGACTGCAAACAGGTGAGAGTATCTCGGGCTTTGCAAACAAATGAGAGAATCTCGGACTATGCAAACGGTTTTAAAAATCTCGAACTGTGCAAAACGTGTGAGAGATCTCGGACCGTGCAGACAGATGAGACTCGGAGCATTTGGAAAAGGTTCCTAGTTTATTGTTTTAAGGCGTCCAGAATCACAACGACATAATTTCATCTATTAGAATAGTATGTGATCATTAAACAATGACAAGAGATAGTCGATTAGAGTTTACTTCGTATCATTGACATTGGCAAGAGGCTACATTTAGTGCTAATCCATCCACTGAGGCTCTCAAATGCGGAGAGTGGTGTATAGGACATTTAATTGAAGAATGTAGTTGGTGTGAAAGACTTAGATTTCGCTATTCTGTGAAGAGAGAGAGAGAGAATATTTGAAACGTATCTTTGTGTTAAGTTTTAGCAAATGAAGGAAGGCCGGGAAATCAGCGAAAATCCCAGCCAACGGGCAACTTTGCAGCCTTAAGGCATAGTAAATAAAGGAAACATAAAATTTGGACATAAAGATGAAGATGGATAATAGCGTGCAGATATCATTTAACTATGTTTTGATATCTCTATGCAAGTGGTTTATCAGAAATAAATTACATGTAACAATATATATAAGTTTTCAAACATGACAGTTGTGTTACTGTTTCTGACAACTACATTGTAATTGAATCTTATTAATGCACAAAATGTCTTTTTTTCCACACGGATCCAAATTTCTTAAATCACTGAACTAAGTTTATGTTGGTAAAAATCGGCACGTAAAATACACATAGATTGAGAGAAAAGTCGCATGTTCTGTTAATGGTGATACCGTTTCACTGATACCTAATAGTTAATACAAAGAAGGTCGTGTTTCAGATACCCTTTCGTGCGTGCGTGTTTGAGATATTTTCAGTTTAAGTAATTTACTGTGTTGACTGGACATTCTTGGTTATGTTGATAGTGTGTGGATTTACCGACGCCTACATGTCTTAATGCTAATATCATTGGCGGATTCATGGTGTAAGAAGAAAGAGAATAGAGAAAAGGGAAGTGGAAGGGGGGGGGGGGGCGAGTGCATAAATAAAGAGAAGACGATTAATGAAAAAAGAAGGACCGAAAATGGGAAGGGGGGGATGCCTCTATAAACCTTTCACAGAATATGAACATCTAATAAAGTCTCCTTATTGTCGATATGACATCTTTACATTTATAGAATACATTAGATGACTTCAGGTAGCATGTTATATGTCATTAATAGAGGGCAGACAGAGGTTTGGGTTTGATATATAACATAGCGTATGTACATGCTACAAGGTATATAAGTACACCGTGTGTTAACTTTTTGTTTTACTTCAATAAGATACATATACTCTTAGATCAGTATGTAAGGTTTGGGGACCGAGACTGCTAAGTCATGTTCTTGCTTTCTACTACAAACATAAAATGCAGTGCGAATATGACATAAGATTAAAATTGTTATTATGTAGATCCTCTAGGTATGTAGATATAATGTTAAGTCAGGTTTCGTGTCAAGCAGTAATTGGGCTTGTCAACCAGATGTCCCCATACTGATGTACATGTATTGTATTCATAGACGTAGGAACCTCGGGGGGGGGGGGCGCAAGGGAACCCCCAGTTTTTCGATTAGTAAGTTTTTTATTGGACATCAAACAGTAGATTAACTCATTCAGTACCAAGAAAAATATTTCGTGATTTTTGCGCCCCCTTTTGATTTGCTTCCTACGCCACTGGTATTACCTAGTTCTGTATAAGACAATGATATATTTTCAGCTTAGGTAAAAGGAAGGGGCCGGAAGGGACGCCCCCCCCCCCCTCCCCCAAAAATGGAGAGAGAGAGACTAGTACAATCCGATAATCATACGTCTGCTTGATTTCTCCGGAAGAAAAATTGCAGGTGTGCATTGCACGCCATTTGGGGAAGCTGGAAACAAGGGGTTTGGGTAAGGGACGCAAGAGAGGGGAGAGGGCGATTCCTAACACCCGACAGGTCTGCCTCCTCATTGTTGATATAGAGTCCATTTTTCAAGATATACAACAGAAAATGATCGGGCCACAAATCATTTGGAGTAAAGTTGATTTTTTCGGTGTAAGGATCTGGCTTACAGAAAAAATTGTTGTATTTTAATTGTGTCTGTGTTCTTCTACACGAGTCATTGTAAATAAGTAAATGATTATTTCAATCTTATTAGCTATAGTGGCCTGAGGCCAGCAGATGTTATGCGATGCCATTCGTTATCTGTCCGTCCATCCGTAAACAATATTTTTGTCATCGCTACTTTTCTGAGATTTGATTATGGGCTAGAAGTATTCCCAATATGATCTAGTGCATGTGTAATTTTGAACCTGAGCCCAGCTCTGGGGAGTGGGAAATAGGCGTGGGCTTGAAATCTTCTTATAGCTCCTCTTCCAATATAGATGTTTATTATTGTATGCTCTAATATGACTTGATTTCTTTCCCTATTGAGTCAATAGAATTCATCCGAGTGAACAAATTTCCAATACAAACCATCGTTCACATAAGCTCCACCTATCTTATTTATGAAAAAAACCCTGGTGATAATCCGGTAGTAGGCAGAAGATGTGGGGTTGCAACCCTTTGATCGAAAAATTTTGCCCAGCAAAGGCCACTTTGACTAGGTTCAAGGCTTACCCCAGCCTGTCCTGACTGATAAGCATTCATGACAAGTCGCAATCCCTTTTTGAGACATTTCTATAACCGCCTAGTATAGATGCTTCGGTTCTGTCTTCTAAAAATAATGATGTTGGATTTTGCGATATCGCTGAATCAGATTTATTAGAAGATCAGAACTGACTCAGCTATGTGACAAAATCCACCACATGTACAACAAGAATGACCTGAATAACACCACATAAAGTTTCGTTTACACGGCAGCTGCGGTTCTGACTGAGTACGGTCAGTTGAAGTGAAAATGCACATTTTTATGCCCAAAAATTGCCATATTGCGGGAACTTCCGAAGAGTTTTGAAGGTAACTAATAATAACTAAACATGATAAAGGAAATACACAGATAAGTAAAGAATTTCTTTCTAAAATTCTACTTCCAATATACAATTGTCCAGATAAGTAAAAAATTTCTTTCTAAAATTCTACTTCCAATATACAATTGTCCAGATAAGTAAAGAATTTCTTTCTAAAATTCCACTTCCAATATACAATTGTCCTATAAATGTAGATGGTTTGGTATACAGACATACATGATGGTCAAATCAAATCAAATCAGCTTTGTTTATAGTCGGCATGTCAGGATTAACAGAGAATATAAGCTGTATTGAGCTTTTAAGACCGACATTAACATACATGTATTTACAGTGAGCAATCAATAAAGAGAATACAATGCTAGTAAATATTTACAGCATAATCTAAAATTCAAGAGTACAGGTTACATACTTGTCAATGATAACTATATGAACACTTAGTATATCACATTAGCTATCTATATAATGTATTAAACATAGGAAAAAAAGATTTGATTTTGTACTATTGTATGATTATATGTTCCTATATGTATATATGTGCTAAAAGTAATTGTTAAATGGAAAAAAAAAGATTTTCCCCCACATAAAAGCACTTATTAAAGCAAAAAATATTGTTGGCACTATATGTATACTATGATAGAAATATCACTAAAATTGTAATATTGTAAGACAAATTGTGTTTGGCAATATATGTATATTATAACACAAATATCACTCAAATTGTAGAATTGTAAGACAAATTGGGTTTAGCACTGATGATAGTTAAATAGATTATTACTGTTAAAAAATTTACAAGATTATATGTAAGAACAATATTTCTAGAGATAAAAGTCAAAATGAATGAAACATACATGTAACATACACAGAACACATTATTAAAGCAAAAATGCAATTAGCATTATATGTATATTAGAATATAAAAATCACTAAAATTGTAACATTGAAAGAAAAATTGATTTTGCACTAATAATTCGGTGTTTTCGTTATACAGAGTTACTTCCTATTTGGGACGGTATCTGACGTAAAATATTTATGACGTCATCAAATCCTATGGAAACAGGGAAATGATAGCCCACATATGACGTTTTCATAGGGATTTGGTGACGTCATAATTTTTTTACGTCAGATACCATCTCAAATGGGAAATAACCCTGTTTAACGAAAAGACTCAATAGTTAAATAAGTTACAAAACAGATCATTTGCATTTTAAGTACCTATCATCTTTCTGGTTAATTCTGTTTTGTTAGCTTACTAAAGTCGATTTCGGAATTTGTTAGTTTTTAGTCAGTCTTTCAGTGAATGCTTCACTTTTCTTTTATATTTTCAACTTCTAGAAAATATTAAACCTGTTACAATTTGATACAGATGATTAGATAGAGAAGAGGATCTGAGTTTATTCAAAAAGACAGAATCAACCATTTGCAGGGAAAGCAGGGGAAAACTTGTCAAAATTCAGTAATTACATGTATTTTTAAAGACCATTTCAAGAACCACATGCCCAAATTGTTTCTTCCTACATCAGGATGCAATGCAGGACAGACTAATATACTATGTCCGAAACATTAGTGTTTTGGTTAGTTAGTCTGTGGTTCTTAGTCTATGGTTGTTAATCTGTGGTTATTAGTCTGTGGATTGTTAGTCTGTGGTTATTAGTCTGTTGATTGTTGGACTATGGTTGTTAATCTGTGGTTATTAGTCTATGGTTGTTAATCTGTGGTTGTTAGTCTGTGGATTGTTAGCCTGTGGTTATTAGTCTGTGGTTGTTAGTCTATGGTTGGTAGTCTATGGTTGTTAGTCTGTGGATTGTTAGTCTGTGGTTATTAGTCTGTGGATTGTTGGACTGTGGTTGTTAGCCTGTGGTTATTAGTCTGTGGATTGTTGGACTATGGTTGTTAGTCTATGGTTGTTAGTCTGTGGATTGTTAGTCTGTGGTTATTAGTCTGTGGATTGTTGGACTATGGTTGTTAGTCTGTGGTTATTAGTTTGTGGTTGTTAGGCTATGGATGACACTGTATTTTCACACAATATTTATTCAATGAATGAAACTGTATAGTATTTATATTTGATACCAATCTATCAGTTGCCAAGTCTTTGATAACATCTACATATTATTTTTGTCGTTATTTGTTTGATGACATCAGTGTATCAGCAGGTAAACCAACCAAGTTATGGACCAATAACTTGGTTTACCTCGACTCATGAAAATCTGTCTGGTCTTTCTTTTTTTTTTTTAGATGTATCTAGTTTGCCTGAAAGTTTGTTCCATGTTTTAATTTCCATTTTAAAATATTTGAATATGGCATTAGTATTTCAGTTGTAATACATGTACTTTGTTACAAGACATACAGTTGCTCATTTATACTCAATCTTTTATTTTAGGGAGATTTGGCTAAAAAGAAGATATACCCAACTTTATGGTAAGAGCACATTTACAGAATCCGAGAGAGAGGTGATGGGATGGAATCTTAGTGAAATGTTTAAGTGTATGATTATACTTACAGTATATGCTAAAATTGAAATTTTCAAGGAGGAGGTAACTTGTACACTATTTTTAAGGTTCTGTATTAAGACATATAAAGACAGCAACAATTTTATGTGAACAACTTAGTACAGATGAAAAAATATGCCATGTTACATGTATGTAGACAATGTAATATTTTCAGGTGGTTGTATAAGGATGGACTGCTTCCTGCAAAAACTTTTTTTATTGGATATGCCAGAAGCAATCTCACAGTGGCCGATCTCAGGAAGAAAACTGAGCCATTTATGAAGGTATATTTCTATAAATAAATGTATACAAAAGATCAGCTGTTAGATCTCTGGAAGAAAACTGAGCCATTTATGAAGGTATACTTCTACTTTTTAATGTAAACAGAATATCAGCTGTTAGATCACCGGAATGAAAATGAGGCATTTATGAAGATATGCCTCTGTAATGTAAACAAAATATCAGCTGTTAGATCTCAGGAAGAAAACTGAGCCATTTATGAAGATATATTTCTATAAATAAATGTATACAGAAGATCAGCTGTTAGACCTCTGGAATAAAAGTGAGCCATTTATGAAGGTATACTTCTATTTTTAATGTAAACAGAATATCAGCTGTTAGATCTCCGAAATGAAAAATGAGGCATTTATGAAGATATGTCTCTGTAATGTAAACAAAATATCAGCTGTTAGATCTCAGGAAAAAAACTGAGCCATTTATGAAGGTATGTTTCTATAAATAAATGTATACAGAAGATCAGCTGTTAGATCTCAGGAAGAAAACTGAGCCATTTATGAAGGTATGTTTCTATAAATAAATGTATACAGAAGATTAGCTGTTAGATCTCAGGAAGAAAACTGAGCCATTTATGAAGGTATGTTTCTATAAATAAATGTATACAGAAGATCAGCTGTTAGATCTCAGGAAGAAAACTGAGCCATTTATGAAGGTATGTTTCTATAAATAAATGTATACAGAAGATCAGCTGTTAGATCTCTGGAAGAAAACTGAGCCATTTATGAAGGTATACTTCTACTTTTTAATGTAAACAGAATATCAGCTGTTAGATCTCCGGAATGAAAATGAGGCATTTATGAAGATATGCCTCTGTCTTGTAAACAAAATATCAGCTGTTAGATCTCAGGAAGAAAACTGAGCCATTTATGAAGGTATATTTCGATAAATAAATGTATACAGAAGATCAGCTGTTAGACCTCTGGAATAAATGTGAGCCATTTATGAAGGTATACTTCTATTTTTAATGTAAACAGAATATCAGCTGTTAGATCTCCGAAATGAAAATGAGGCATTTATGAAGATATGTCTCTGTAATGTAAACAAAATATCAGCTGTTAGATCTCAGGAAAAAAACTGAGCCATTTATGAAGGTATGTTTCTATAAATAAATGTATACAGAAGATCAGCTGTTAGATCTCAGGAAGAAAACTGAGCCATTTTATGAAGGTATGTTTCTATAAATAAATGTATACAGAAGATTAGCTGTTAGATCTCAGGAAGAAAACTGAGCCATTTCTGAAGGTATGTTTCTATAAATAAATGTATACAGAAGATCAGCTGTTAGATCTCAGGAAGAAAACTGAGCCATTTATGAAGGTACCGGTATGCCTCTATGAGGTAAACAGAATATCAGCTATCAGATATCAAATTTCTAGGATAATAGCGAATGGGAAACTTCCTGAAATATACATTTACGTACAAGCTGTTCTCTTGGTGGCTATGTCCTTCTCAGGCCTAGAGGTCATAAAAATTTTACCATGCTTAACTCAAATATTGTATTCATAGAGTAAAACCATGTTCACATGAGCACAGCCTTAGATGAAACAAAAAAGAAAATTAAACAAAAATAAACAAAAACTGAAGAACTGAATATAAAAACATACAAATAAACAAACATCAGTGTATCAGCAAGTAAACCAACCAAATAATGAACCTACAGTGGTTTACTCTGACCAATCAAAATGATGGATACAAATGAAATTAAAGTAAAGTAATACATCAGTAAAGCATAGGGTCAACGTGTTGAACTAGATGTATATGAAAAGAGAAGTACATTGTAACAGAGTGTGTACACAATGTATAAGTTGAGATGAAGATACATTTCTTATTCATGAAAACAATCTTCTCAATGAAAACTTCTGGAAGTGTTGTTTAGATACACTTCTATAAATAGTTTGTGTGTAAACACTGGATAGCAATTTAACATTGGAGCATTGTATTGTAATAGTCTATTTATACTTCATAGATTAAAGATGGTGAGAAGGAGAAGTTGGAAGAGTTTTTCAAGGTTAACGAGTACATTGCAGGAAATTATGACCGACCAGATGGGTTTGCCAAACTGAACAAAGCTATAGAACAAAAGGGCAACTGTAACCGTCTCTTTTACCTAGCATTGCCACCATCTGTATATGAACCTGTCACACTTAACATAAAAGCTGTCTGTATGTCCAAGGGGTGAGTTGTATCCTGTTACAGAATCTTCTTTCCTGCTATAGCTTTGTATTTTAAAATCAGAGTACACAGAGTTTAAATGCATCTACTTTTAACTTGAAATTCTCTTTTTGCTTTTCTTTCCAGTAATAATTGGACCAGGATAGTTGTTGAAAAACCATTTGGTAAAGATCTTGAAAGTTCCAACAAGCTGTCTGAACACTTGGGGGCGCTGTTCAAAGAGGAAGAGCTATACAGAATTGATCATTATTTGGGCAAAGAAATGGTGCAGAATCTCATGGTACTAAGGTAAAGCAAACCTGATCTCATGGTTTTCAGGTCTAGAAAACTGTATCTCAGCTCAAACAAACTAGATTTTATAGAGCTCAGGTGAAACAAAATTACAGTATTATCATATTCTGAAAAAAAACCCATGTAGATTTGCTGAGGGTTGGCAAACTGGCTCTCATGTTACTCCAGTAAAAAAAAACAAACAAACTGGATCTCATGGTATTCAAGTAAAACGAACCGAATCTCATGATATTCAGATCTCATGATATTCAGGTAAAACAAACTGGATCTCATGATATTCAGGTAAAACAAACTGGATCTCATGATATTCAGATAAAGCAAACTGGATCTCATGGTATTCAGATAAAACAAACTGGATCTCATGATATTCAGATAAAACAAACTGTGTCTCATGGTATTCAAGTAAAACAAACTGGATCTCATGATATTCAGATAAAGCAAACTGGATCTCATGGTAATCAGATAAAACAAACTGGATCTCATGATATTCAGATAAAACAAACTGTGTCTCATGGTATTCAGATAAATCAAACTGGATCTCATGATATTCAAGTAAAACAAACTGAATCTCATGATATTCAGATCTCATGACATTCAGGTAAAACAAACTGGATTTCATGATATTCAGATAAAACAAACTGGATCTCATGATATTCAGGTAAAACAAACTGGATCTCATATTTAGGATCTCATGATATTCAGGTAAAACAAACTGGATCTCATATTTAGGATCTCATGATATTCAGGTAAAACAAACTGGATCTCATGATATTCAGATCTCATGATATTCAGGTAAAACAAACTGGATCTGATGATATTCAGATAAAACAAACTGAATTTCATGATATTCATGATATTAAAAGAAACTGGATCTCATGGTAATCGTGTTAAATAAACTGAATCTCATAATATTCAGGTAAAAGAAACTGGATCACATGATATTCAGGTAAAACAAACCGGATTTCATATTTAGGATCTCTTGGTATTTAAGTAAAACAAACTGTATCTTACGGTATCTAAATATAAGAAACTGGATCTCGTGGTATTCAGGTAAAGCAGATTGGATCTCAGGGTATTTAGAAAAAAAAAAGGGCTGAATCTCATAGTTTACTTAGGTAAAACAATTTTTTGTATCTCATGGTATTAAGGTTAAAAACACTCTACATCTTACGGTGCTTTGGTAACATACTTGTCAACTGACCTGATTTTGGTGGGTCACACCTGATTTTTTAAGACTTTTTCAGCCCATGACGCGATTTCAGAAATGATCAGCAAAACCCCCAAGTTTTCTGTAACTTCACCAGATATGACCAGATTTTCATGTCCGTTACGATTTGTTATTAGAACTGTTAATTTACATCCTACGATGTACTCCACAGATGTCGATCATGCCTGTTGCTTACCTTGATGTCTACAAGATTTTAGTTCGACACTTTTCACATGTCCTCCAATGATTACTGAGTAGGTAGTTTGGTGTACGTAAACAGCTTAGCTGGGGGCTACAACATTGAGGAACATAATATCGAGGACTGTTGGCTTTAATTGCAATTTCTTTAAGACATTTTCAAAACTGGCCCAAGATTTCTCATTTTATCAAAGTTGGCCCATTTAATCTCTTTTGATTCTTCCAAATAGCAAGCTGTTAGTGGAAGAGTTTTCGTACTGGTCAGAAGATTCCACACTGAATATAGATCAGAGTTCAAAATAGAAACTCTTTGCTCCTTACTTTCTTGCTAAGTTAACTCTGGCTGTACATGTTTTGAATTCAAAAATTCTTCTACAAAACTGAATTATGTATAATCTTCAACTTTTGAATACAATAAAAGTCTTATTTAGAATAGGATACTTTTTGTTCAGAGTCAAATATACCTCCACTTTTTGGTTTCCTGCTCATATTTTTGACTTGGATCTTTGTGAATGTGTTTATAAAATAAAGAAATTTAATCAGTTATAGTTTTTCCTTTGCTTAAAAAAATTAGTGGTACCATGAACAATGAGGTAAAAAGTGTTGTCACATGTTTAATCTCAATAATTATGAAGAAAAAGGTCATTCATGCATGATGACCCTACTTTTGAGAATCAAAGTAGGGTCATGACTTGAATTTTAGCTACTATAATTTGACAGGTGTGCATGTTAATATAAACTGGATCTCACTGCACTCCAATAAAACAAATTGGATCTTGAAATACACTAAATTTTGCTCTAAATTTGGTAAAACAAACTAGATCTTTGTAAAACAAGTTTAACATAAAATAGCTAACTTAAAATATCCCCAGCCTTGCATGATTTATTTCATTGTCCTATTATGAAGCAAGTTATGTGATTCTTGATTTCCTAACAAGTTGTATGTAATAACAATGTGTGGGTTAAGCGTCTTGCATAACTTCATACTGTGATCATGTTGTAGATCAGCATTTTGATTATTTTCATTTATCGCTAACTCTGGGTGCTGTTTTCAGGTTTGCCAATAAAATATTTAGTCCAGTCTGGAACAGGGATGGAATTGCTTCAGTGGTTATCAGTTTTAAGGAGCCATTTGGTACCCAAGGAAGGGGAGGTTACTTTGATGAGTTTGGAATTATTAGGTAAATTTATCTTACATCACAACATTTTACAACATGTAAACTGTATTATAAGGCTGAATATAATTGACAGAGATAATTGAGTAATTTCGATATTTTAGAGTAATACTATTATTGGGAATATAGCAGTTTTAGTTTTTATTCTTAGAGCTGTAGACAGTGGGAAACAGTTCTAAATTAGGGATAAAATAAATCTCTGTAGCTCATTGTTTGGTTTGGTTTATGGTATGTGTTAATTTGGTTTGGTATAACCTCTGTTTATCAATATGCATCCTAATTTTCTCTTTTTCAATCATGCTCAACATGATCAAAATTTTAAACCCCAAAGTGACAGACATCTATGATCATTATGATATCATGAACAGTTTTTTAGTATTTGTCAAATCTTTTGTGAAATTCTGATCTCTTGTCGTAGGTCATATGTCTGTTAAACCTGAAGGTATAGTTAGTACTCATTGTTTTAATGATATTGTATCGACAATAACTATATTATGCCAAAATGTTGTGATACCTACCATATCATGGGGAAGGCATAATGCATGTATCTCCATATTTAGAATTGAAAATAACATGACATAGTCAACAGTTTGAAACTGTTGCGAGATACGCGTACAGTAATTGATTCAGTGCATTCAGTGTCAATTTCCTAAAAATATTGTTATCTGTGTAGATTTATTAAGTGATATTTGGTAATTTTATGCAATGCAATGATATATTCCATATTGATTAAGGATGTTTGCAGTGCATAATTGATTTTTTCAGTCTATATGATTCATACCATGATGTCTTTGTCATGCACCGGTTTATGTTAGATGAATTTGCTGTTACGAAAAATCAATATATTGTAATCATAAATGACCTAATTTAAGATATGTATATATATATATATATATAATATATATAATATATATATATATATATATATATATATATATATATATATATATATATATATATATATATATATATATATATATATATATTTGATTCTCATAAAGGTGAAAGGCTTGATTCTACTATGTGTTGTATGTAAAGATAAGATAAGCATGTAATGCATCAATGAATGTGTTATTGCTAATAACAAAGCTTATTTGACCTGTATGGTGGTAGCCAGCGTTTATTGGTAGCCAGTGCTTTTGAGTAGATAGTGTTCATAGGTAGCCATTGTGTATTGGTAGTCATTGTTTATTGGTAGCCAATTGGTCAGTTGATTTGTGTTTTACGTTGCTGTCAACAATTTTTCAGTTTTATCGCACATGGAAGCAACCTTTTAACCATAGTGGTGCAATCTGGAAATCCAACCCAGATCCTCTGCATGGCAAGCCAAGCACTAAACCACTTCACCAAATCTGCCCCATAATGGTAGCTAGTATTTATTGGTAACCTGTGTTTATTGATAGAGGAAACTAGAGTATTCAGAGAAATCCACTGATTTTGATGGGATTAATGAGACAAGTGAGAAGTTGTTTTGTGAAGTGCTCTGGTCCACTCAGCCACCAGTGTTCTATTTTCTAACAATATATATATAAACCCTTTTTTATGTTAGCTCCCTTTGATTTCAGGGATGTTATGCAGAATCATCTGCTTCAAATTCTTACATTGGTTGCCATGGAGAAACCACCATCCACAGCAGCTGAGGATATTCGAAGTGAAAAGGTCTCATCATAGCTTCTTTTACAAAATTTTTCTCATTCTAACTTTTCTTTTTTCTAACAACTAAAATATGAATTTAGACATTGTCTGTAAAGGGATAGGTAATTAAATAATTGATATAATTTGTGTTATGTCTCTAAAGGTGAAGGTATTGAAGAGCATAGCTCCCATCACACTGGACAAAGTTGTCCTTGGGCAGTATGTAGGCAACCCAAAAGGTGAGGGAGATCAGAAACAAGGTTACCTCGATGATCCCACTGTCCCTAAAGGTAAGTGCTTACAACCTTAATTGTCACCTATATATTTTACAGTATATATATATATATATATATATATATATTCAGGAAAACCTGTATATAATGGACACTCAAGGAACTGAAAGTATTTGTCTGTTATAGACAGGTAACCGTTTAAAACAGGTGCACATGATAATACACCCAAGTTACAGAATTACACTCAAAGTCCTCCAAAATTTCAGCTTACGCTTTAAAATGTCACGCAACATCCCTTTCCATTTGCCGCAGAAGTTATCAAATCTACCTTTTCTTTCAATGATAACGCCTTTCGTTTGGACGTAGG
Source organism: Pteria penguin (assembly GCA_035048485.1). NCBI lineage: Eukaryota > Metazoa > Mollusca > Bivalvia > Pterioida > Pteriidae > Pteria > Pteria penguin. The sequence continues at coordinate 36,886,501 of CM068588.1, read as the reverse complement.
CCAGTGTGGCCTAGTGGATAAGGTGCTCTGCCCATGATTGAGAGTCTCGGGTTCAACTCCCGCCCTGGGCACACCGGTGTTCTGTCTTTCGGATGAGACAGTAAAAGGACCCGTGTCATGGTAGGCGTGGCACATAAAAGATCCCTAACTGCTTCGGGTGGGTCTGTTGCAAAGGTTTAAATTTGTATGCAACGCATCAGGCAGATGCCGTCACCATATATGTTAAATAATTGTGGAGTGACGTAAAAGAGTGATCAATCAATCAATCAGTCGTTTGGATGCCATATTTCAAACTGTCTTATATTATTCAGAATCAACTCATTTTTCTACTCTAGGGCCCCGGGTATAAACACCCTTTGATACTACAGTGAACATATATCCATCGATGCATATTAGTAAACAATCATTATCTACCAGTATACATGTACAGGTAAAACTTAATTGGCTAATTATCGTCTTAACGATTTGATGTCACTGTGTGTACATTGTACAAGAAAACTTAATCACCGGCGTATGTTTGTTAAATAAACATGCATGGTTGTTACGTATACACTGTCCATTAAAACCAGGTCTTTTTGAAGTGATTTATTAGCATTTGGTATGGAAAAAGAGTCTGTTGTCCGTAGTAGACAATGTCTGTTATATGGAGAAATATTTTCAGATTTTATAAAGAAAAAATTGGTTCTATTAAAATCTGTCCATTATAAGCGAGTGTCTGCTAATCCTGAGTGTCCGTTAGGACAGGTTTTCCTATATATATATACATATATATTTAGGGGCATAGTGTTTTGCTGTTGCCCATCGGTTGGTCGGTCCATTTACAGTTTCCAGTCATTATCTCTAGAAACAATAAAGATACTGAATTGATATTTGGTATACAAATACATCTCAAGGATATCTATGTCAGGTTTAAATTTACTTAAGGTTCCATAATTTTTGTAAGAGTTATTCCCCTTGGACTTAGGACATTTCTTAAAATTAGCAGTTTCAGCACATTTTCTCTGGAACCAATAAAGATATTGAAGTGATATATGATATACTGATACATGTACATATAAAGGATATCTATATCAATTTCAAATCTTATTATGGTTCAGTAATTTTTGTGAGAGTTATCCCCCTTGGACTTCGAAAATTTTAGTTTCCATTTATTATCTCAGGAACAGTTAGATATATTGAATTGATGTTTGGTATACAGATACATTTTAAGGATAACTAGGTCAGGTTAATAAGTAATGATTAGGATACCTGTCTTTGGCATATTTATTTTGCTTTTGTGTTGTGTCAGTTAATGCAGTCTAATTTAAATGAAGACAATTGACATATCTATTAATCATTAGACACATACTTTTGAATGGACAAATTTGTTTGTGAATGACCTTTGACCTTGACAATGACCTTCCCGCTAAAAATAACTTTTTGGACTTTGTTGCCACCGGGGCATTAGTGTTTCTCGAACACAGTTTGTTTTCTCAGTGAAACTTTTATAAGACATTATCAAACAAAATATACACAAATGCTTTGTGAATTATGTTCTCTAGCTTTTATTATAGGGATTGCTTAATAGGGCAGTGTTTTTAATCACAGTGCATGCTAAAATCCAACTACTTTGTATTTGTTTATTTTCTTTATATTCAAAGCTTTCAAGATAAATAATGAATGTGTTGTCATGCTCAGTAATTCCTCTTACTAGTATTTGCATTGATTATGCAACAACTACTTTGTCAGGTTCCATAACTCTTGTCATCATTGATAACTACGTCTGTTTCAGGTTCTGTAACTCCAACTTTTGTCACAGCTGTATTGTTTGTCAAGAATGAGAGATGGGATGGGGTACCTTTCATATTGAGATGTGGGAAAGGTAAGAAATTTATACTCATACAGTGTAACAGGAAGCAGGTTTGCTTAGATTCAAACGAACATTTGCCATATAAATGTCTGCTATAGAAAAAATAGTCCTTACCAAGGTCATTTATATGTATATGTAAAGACAATAGTCAAAAAACATTTACAGTGTAACAAAAGAAATATATATATAAATACTAAGAATCATTTCATTTCAGATTTTTTTGTAAACAGCAATATTTAGAAAGTAATAATTTGAGGTGTTTCCCAGATTTTAGCTCTGCACAAACAATGGAAGCACAGAAAAGTATGGTCCCTTCATATTAAATAAAAATTTTTCCATGATATTTGTTGCTTGTGAATTAATCAATACACAAACGTCTTTTAAAACAGATCTGTACAAATACTGTCAATTCTCATTTATTCAGATATGAATAACTCAACTTCTGGATAGATTGATGTCAAGTAGTGAGGTACACTTAAGTTACCATTCTTTCTAAAATTTGTTTCATGTGTTCCCTTTGCTCTTTACCTGCCACCTTATTGTGATGTAAGCTTAAGATTTATATTAAGTATGTGGTAAATGATATGGGTTAAGCAGTGTTTATTGGCAATCTTGGTGATAGACCCTGATGGTTTCATGAGGATCTAGATGTGGTAACCTTCTGCTAACATGTTATGCTATGTTAGGTATGTGGTAAATGATATGGGTTAAGCACTGTAATTATTGGCAGTCTTGGTGAAAGACCTTGATTGTTTCATGAGGATGTAGATGTGGTAACCTTCTGCTACCATGTTATGCTATGTTAGGTATGTGGTAAATGATATGGGTTAAGCACTGTGTTTATTGTCAATCTAATGGTTTCATAAGGTTCTAGATGTGGTAACTTTCTGTTTCCATGTTATTACTGGCAAAATGTTGAAGCTTCTAATAGCTGCAACCAGCTAATCATAGATTTATTATGATGTAGTCATCTCTATTTTTATGGTTACTGCCCCTTAAGAGAGTTATGAAAATACTTGTCCATGGCAGATAGGCCTATATTCTGTTGTTTAAAACCTAGTTTTGCATCTTGGTTCTTGTTAATGTGTTTCACACATTTGTAAAGTTTTAAACTTATTAAACTTATTGTAGCATCTCTCGTTTGTCATGTCTGAGTTTGTGGCCTTTTGTAATGTCCTGAAATTCATTGTAGCATCAATGCTGAAAGTGGGTCTGTTTATTATATCTTTTCTAGGTACTGTAGTTCCCCCACCACTGAATTCTGGCTGCCACGACTCAACAAGGAAACAAATTAACTGAGACTGTTATTGACACAACAATTTTTTTTCATTTCATTCAGCTTTAAACGAGCGCAAGGCTGAGGTGCGGATTCAATTCAAAGATGTTGCAGGAGATATTTTTCCATCAGGGGAAGTGCAGAGGAATGAATTGGTGATTCGAGTCCAGCCAGATGAAGCAGTGTATCTGAAAATGATGGCGAAATCTCCTGGCATGTCTTTCAAAAGTGAGGAGACAGAACTGGACCTATCGTATGGTCACAGATATAAGGTAAACATATAATCAAAGCTCACTGACTATACTGCTGGTATAGTAAAGATATAATCATGCAAAGCTCACTGACTATACTGCTGGTATAGTAAACATATAATCATGCAAAGCTCACTGACTATACTGCTGGTATAGTAAACATATAATCATGCAAAGCTCACTGACTATACTGCTGGTATAGTAAAGATATAATCATGCAAAGCTCACTGACTATACTGCTGGTATAGTAAACATATAATCATGCAAAGCTCACTGACTATACTGCTGGTATAGTAAACATATAATCATGCAAAGCTCACTGACTATACTGCTGGTATAGTAAAGATATAATCATGCAAAGCTCACTGACTATACTGCTGGTATAGTAAACATATAATCATGCAAAGCTCACTGACTATACTGCTGGTATAGTAAACATATAATCATGCAAAGCTCACTGACTATACTGCTGGTATAGTAAAGATATAATCATGCAAAGCTCACTGACTATACTGCTGGTATAGTAAAGATATAATCATGCAAAGCTCACTGACTATACTGCTGGTATAGTAAACATATAATCATGCAAAGCTCACTGACTATACTGCTGGTATAGTAAACATATAATCATGCAAAGCTCACTGACTATACTGCTGGTATAGTAAACATATAATCATGCAAAGCTCACTGACTATACTGCTGGTATAGTAAACATATAATCATGCAAAGCTCACTGACTATACTGCTGGTATAGTAAACATATAATCATGCAAAGCTCACTGACTATACTGCTGGTATAGTAAAGATATATCAACTGTGAATGGATGGATGATAATGTCATGTGACCTTATAATTTGCTTAGGGTGCTGTTTTGTATTAATAATACAGAATGATAAACTATGATCAAATAGAATTTTGCTATGTGACAGCAACTATATTCATAACTTATTTTTGACAAAAATAGCAATGGATTTCCTGCACAGGAGATTAGAAAGAAACAACTAAATTCAATCTATTTACCTGTGTCATCATAACTTTGATGCACTTCAAATTTTTACTGCAGTGAAATTTAAAAATCGATTTGAAAAAAGGAAAATCTGTATACTCTCTATATGAACTACGCTACTAGGAGACTTTCAACTTTTCCTAAAAAGATAAATAAAAGTAGGATACAAGGTAGACAGATGCAAGCTGTTAGATAGTGTGTGTATGTGTACTTTATCTAGGCTGGAAGCCTTTGGTTATAAGATATGTTTTGAATACTATGTTGTTTACTGTTTATGACTTTTTGTTAATGAGAACATCACTTTCATGTAATATCGCAAGTTTACTCTGAAATTGAGTCCTTGTGAATAGAAGTTTTCATAAATCAATCTTTATAATTAAACACAGAGCATTTGAGGACATTTTGGTTTATGTCCATCAAAACAATAAAACATTATGCTGTGAGTGTTGCTTATACACAAACTTTGCATCAACCAGGTTTAATCTTAATTTTTAGACAACTTGTCTCGTGATTTCAATGACCATTAGAAATAAGACAGTGATGAGTTTAAAAGGGAAACAATTTTAGACTTACTCATTATACCTGACCCCAACATCAAGTGGAGGAATCAGACTATACCTATGACTGGTGTGTGAAAATCAGATTGTGTGAATAAGTACAACATTGGAATATCTCAAAAACAAAGACGTGTTCATACTTAATGTGATACAGTATATATGTATATTCTATTGCATTAGGCCAAATGGTTCTTGTTTACTTCGAAACATTTCCATATGAAAGTTCTCAGAGTAGTTAATTCAAATAAATTCTTGTTTCTTACAGTAAAATCTACACTAAAATAATATTTTTTTGAATGCATGCTTCTTAAAATCAAGTTGTTTCATCTCTTTGTCCGTATTTCAGGAAGTTAAGTTACCCGATGCATACGAGAGACTTATATTAGATGTATTCTTAGGATCTCAGATCCATTTTGTGCGTTCTGATGAACTTTATGAAGCTTGGAGGATATTTACACCGTTACTTCATCAGATTGAGAAGGAGAAGCCTTCACCAATTCCGTATACATATGGCAGGTAGGATCACCTTAGATATAGTGTGTAGTGCACCCATACTAACAGTGTAGGTTAACACCTGCTTTATACCTTATCACCTGAACACTGAAAATCAAAATGAGTCAGAGATTTTGAGGATTTTATGTCTGTTCTCTTTTTTTGCAAATTGGTATATCAAGCAAAACTTTTTAGAGTTAATGGCTGACGTATTTTTGTTTTACAAAAGAGTATATAAAAATGAATGAGGGACTATGCTATGTTGTTATTAAAGTGAAGATGTAGATCTTGTAATAGAATCGGTGAAATTTATGGGATAAAACTAAGTACTAGTACATGTACTGTGCATAAATTAATAAGTCTGGAAACTTAATTTTATTGTGAGTACTTATTGTATGTATATTAAAATTTCTTTCAAATATAAAAAAAATAAATAAGATTTTCAAAATTTCTGGCAATATGGTAACAGTACCTAAATAGATATATATAGATAATGGCATGAATTTCTGAGAATTATGAAGTGCAACATTAGGACCATTAGAGCAGGAAATAGAAAAGAAATAACTACTTCTTTGTTATGATTTGATATTCATGTTATTCATATCTATTATAAAGATATTTGCTGTACATGTACTTGTATATCTTGTGCCAAATATCTTTATGTAGCATTTATACATTGTTGCAAATAGATTTAGAGGAATTGAGAGCACTAATCTCCACACTAATGTATGTTGGCACATTTCTTACGGTGTATTAATGCTGATTGATTTCAGCGATGTTACTAATTTTAGTGCAACTAATTCAGTACATACATATTATCATTAACTCTATGGGTCGAAAACCATTTAAGCTCATGTGACACCCTATTGTCCGACCATCAAGTTGTCAAATCATGAATAATAGCTTCTAAATAATGGCTCCTCCTCCTCCTTTATTTTTGTAGTGATTTTGATGAAATATTTCAGAATGCTATACTCTCCATAGTAAAAAAAAATGTGAAAAGATGATTTTACTTGACCTAAAATGGTCACCTCAGCAGCAGACATTGTGAAATCTTTAGAACTGGATTTTCTCTCTTTTTCATGGCAGTTGTTATACAACTATACAAGAGTGGTCTACATCTGGTACCTAACAATGATATTTAAGGAGAAAGGCATTAATTACTCCAGCAAGACCATTATCAAGGTTATCTTGAGATCATATCCCTTTACTTCAATTATGATGACACTTGAGAGAAATGATCTACATTTACTCATGATGTCTTACTAACACTTGAGAATAAAATCCCTAAATGGTTATACATAATCAAGATTATAGATCAAAGGTCAAGGTCTTTTCTGATTTTTTGACATGTTAATATATCTTTTACTTTCTCCAAGATTTGGGGGAATTTGTGTCATAATTCACACCACCTTTCCTCATCAGTGACCTGACCTGCACCTGAAGTCATCTGTTAAAGGTGGATGGTATTTTGTGATTGCTCAAAGCAAGTCATTCTTACTGTCATTACTGCTCTGGACACCTGCCACTAGGGACAAACACCAGTTTCCTTGTAGGAATTAATTTGTTCAGTCATATTCATAAGCCAGAGTGCAAAATTTGCTTCACGACATAAGTTGGATGATACTGGCTGCCAGGTACTACTGCAGGAATTAAGCTGTTCTGTACTATTTGCTTCACCACATAAGTTGGATGATGCTAGCTGCCAGGTACTACTGCAGGAATTAAGCTGTTCTGTACTGTTCGTAGATCTCGTTTACTGCTGTTTGATCTTTTCACTTTTTCCTAAAAGAGTGTACTAATCAGAAAATATCAACTGTCTTATTCATGACATCATAAAATAATACATAATTTGTCAGTTTGAGAGTTTTGTTGGATTTCTAATGACATCATCACAATATTTTGTGGAAGGTAAATGTGTTTAGGGTTGCTGTGTTCTATGGTCTCTCCTGCTCAGCGGAGTAGATGTGCTTGAAACTTTGCATAGCTGTTACAGTTGCAAGCTTACAGCAACAGTTATTCATGAGATTCATTTGTCATGCTCTCATGCATTACGTTGCCATGGAGATTTAGTAAATCTGCCCACTGTTTCAATGTTGATATGTTTAGTTGTGCATTCTTCTTGCTTACCATGTCACAAACATCTGTATCATTGACAAATTACAGACTCTTTACATCCTTCCATTTGGACAGGTTACAGATATCTGCCACATTGTGGACACTTTATAAGATACATATTGCTACAGAGGTTCATCAGATATGATGAATTAACTTTCTATGATGTACGGGAGAACCATATTCAGGTCAAAAGTCAAGGTCAAGGAATTTACACTGCTCTTGTTCATAAAGAGATCCTCCAATGTAAAAAAAAATGTATTGAACACTGAACAAGTTGCAGACAAAAAAATATGTTTTTAGTTAATGACATTATAACAGTACTAAATGCTGTTGTGGGTCAAGCAAGGATCTACCGTATTTAAATCTTTTTCATCAACTACAACAATGTACCATTAAATCTTCCCATAAAATTGTGTAAAGTTGTATGTTTGTCACTGCAATCTGCCAATCATTAATGAAATGAAATCTTACAGCTATATCATATCCTTCATTTTAGTAATGATTTTCGTGAAACTATAGATGATACAAAAATGACCTTTACAAGGGACTTGACAAACACATACTAAGGAAAAAAAATGAAAGACAAAGTCTTCCTAGAGGTTATCTTAAAAATTGTAGAATTCAATATTCTGCCTTATTTCCCAGTAAATTTGATTTTTATGTGACACATATAGATATAATTTAATGCTAGTTTGAAAACTTTACATGTAATTTCAACCTTTTGAACCACAAAACGTTTTTCAGATAATTAAATTAAAAGTGAATAGGTTAAAAGCAAAATCTCAATATTAAAACAATAAAAGATCATCTTAGTCCACTGGATTTTTTTTCTTCAAATGAGGTACAGTATAAGGACCCTTCCCAATGGAAATTTCAATGATTTTTCCAAGAATTTATCCTAATTTTTCCCAAACATTTATCTTTGAATATTATGCAAATGGGGCAAAAAATTCCAAATGAAAAGGTACAGGCACCTTTAAAAAGACAAAAAAGCCCACTGTAGTCTCTTCCAATGATTAGAACAGTAGAGCTTCAGACTTGACAGAGTCTGTGGTACTTACCATACAGATGACAAGGTCAAGGACAAAAGTTCAATCTGCCTCTCTACTTTCAAATTTAGTTGATCTGCTTGCTAGTTAATGGGCCATTTTTGCTGAAAAATAGTGATATTTCTCATGTGATCAGTATTAGCTATCTCTAATTTAGAAAAGGCTTTTCTAACTTTTGGCAGCAATATTAATGTTTGATTTGCTTATTTATTTTTGCTGAATGATGCATGCAATTTTGAGTTTGCAAGATGGTATACACTAGTCACTGGTCATGTCCACTTCACTTCTCTGTTGACAAAGGTATTCATGATATTGGTTAAACCCTGTACACCATACAAAGAGTTTATTTTACACTTATTTCATTTACTCATTTATCAGTTGTCCAATATGCATTGTTGTTTAAATACCCCTGTTTACATCAAATATGCTTCTTTTTCTTTCTTTTGTTGATCATATCTGTTAGTCATTTGCCAAATCTATTTCCTTTTTAATTTTTGTTTGTTTTGTCTTTTGCTTGATTCTTGTCACTGTTCAAAACTACAATTTTAATATGTTAAATGGTCATCTCATCCACTCTGCATATGCATAGAGTCAGTCTGCTTTTCTTCTGTGCAGAGTAAGTCATCATATACCATTCACCATTCTAGATTAAAATAAAGAGAACACGATTCGGTGTTTGTGTAAAATGTCTGTCAAAAAAAAATCGGGAACTTTGTGATCTTGAATTTCTGAAGTATTTTCCTAAAACTAAAACTATGAGAGAAGAGGACCTCGTATTCAGCATCCATTTACCATTCATAATGTCATTCATTTAAGACAGCGTTTAGGTAGATATACCTTTTTAAAAATGTCTAGGTCCATGTAGCGTCAACTACAATTCAGTTGTATTGTTCACGTAAAGACAAAACTTGACTTTTACTGTCAGTAGTAAGAGAAAAGTTTACATTCTTACAAAATGATGAGGACAGCAATAAGCCAGATATCTTACAATAACTTCACAATGAGGTATTTCATATAGAGGGGAGAAGGGAGTTCTTGTGATGTTGTAGAATGAGTATGTATATAAAAAGATGAATTCATGGACTGACAGTGATGGACTTGTTTTAAACAGAAAGATAAATAGTCGGCATAGATTAAGCAATTCTTGTAAGTATATTGGAGGAAAGAAACTGCTCTTTAAGTTAGTGAACATCCTCCAAAAATTCATACAAGTACAACCTTGATATGTAGAGTAGAGTAGTCCCCCCTCTCCTTGACTGTACTACAGTTGTCCCTCAGTATACTTTTCCCTGCATGTTTGTTCTAGGGTGTTGTTGTATATCCCATTTATTTACTGTTTATTTCAGCCGGGGGCCAAAAGAAAGTGATGAATTGTGCACACAAAATGATTTCAAGTATTCAGGCACTTACAAGTGGAATGACAAGAAAGCTATGATGTGATATAACATTCCCAGACATTAGATGCAACATCTCTTTCATTGATCATTATTCATCATCACTTTTGACTGGATAAGCCAGGAGAGTGCACAAAACCTAAGTGTTACATATATGCAATAAGAACTCTATATCCTGATTTTCAGTGGATCTAATGATCCTGTGTATTGCTATATTTCATGTTATTAACTGCCTATAACTATTTATACGTAAACAACATTTATATGTACATATTTTGCTACACTATATAGGTATAATTTGATACTTGATGATGCAGTTAAAAGCTATCAGTTCATGGAATATGAATGAATTTTGTTTTCTTTTTCTAACAGTTAACATTCTTAGCATCAACCTACTATTGTTATCAGTCGTTTAATAAATGATAGATAATGCTATACAAGCTAATGTGTGATTTTGAGTTTCCTTAATATCTTTAATATGATTTTCACTGCATGTTTGCTGTAATTACTTTTTAACATTTTAGATAATTAGGAAGTTCTTTGTGATAGGTAAATGTAAGATGTAGAAGTAACGGTGCTTTGTAAATGGTAATCAGTCATGAATCCATCGAAACCGGAAGTGTGACTAGGCGGGCTGGATAGATAATCGTCTCCTGTTAAGTTGGCCACATCTACTATTAATGCCTGAAACCAAACCAGATTCTTTTATGTTTTTGGTGGGGGCGGGGGGAAGGTGTTCGGGATCCTTAACTATCTGTCCAGATCTGTGCATGCCGTACATGTATCTGTCTTGTCTTACTTTTTTAAGAGGGTTGTTGAATAAAAGTTGTTTTGATATTTGCACAAACTATTTACTATTAAAGCGAGGAAATATATTTAGATAGCTCACACTCCGACATACGTCGGTGTTAATAATCATTGGATTCCATGTAACTGTGAGCATCTGCATTTAGAGTGGAATAAATGGGTAATTAAGAACCAATACGCATTGAGACGGAGTAGGTGCGGGAAAAATAAGGCGTAAAATACGGTAATATGGTTCAAATTTGTCACATATATTGATCTGCTTTCTTGGCTTTTTATGCTTAGTTTTTTCTTCAAAAATGAATGTCTTGAGCATGCAAGCTTATACATCCATGTAAGTTACGTCACTGAAATTTCATACACACTTAATTCGTTTTCGATTATCATACACCTTCCTGCAACAATTAAATATGTTACTATAGAATTATTACTTGGAATATATGTCTTAGAAATACAATATAATTGCAAGCTTACTTGTTCCCAATATATATAACCTATTCATACTCCCATATGATACTTACATTTACGAACTAGTCTTTTTGGGACTTCTCACCTGTAATTTTATCTTTTCTGATCTAAACCTGTCGAGCCGATTGTAAACAACAATGTTTCATGATGGCCAATCCATTACTGAAAAGTAACTGTATTTCCATTCTGTTGGATATGAAGTCACATTGTGTATTTTTGTCCATGCTTTGGGCTCACCGGAGTCGAAGGCTGGAGTGAACTATTGTGATCGATCGTCGTCCGGCGTTCGTCCGTACGTCTGTGGGTCCGACGTAAAATTTTCATACTTTCGACTTCCCTACTGCCGAAGGGATTTTTATGAATCTTGGTAAGTGTGAAGTAATTAATGTTCCTTATAAGTGGGGTGTTTCTGCCATATTCTTAGAGGTGTGGATCCAGGGCAGGGTGACACAGGCCATTGAGGGTACCCTCCTTTGACAATCTTCTTCAGACCAACTGCATCAGTTTACTCATTAAATTTACTAGCCTGATCTAGAAATGTGTCATAAGAGGTGTGTTGTTTTGGTTCAAAATAAAATGACGCTTTTTGACATTTTTACCCTGTCATTTTTGTATATTTTCAGGTGTATTCTTTAATTATTTTTGTGGAAGATTTCTGTTTTATGCATTTAATTTGTGTATTAAATTATATTGAACGGAAATGAAAACTATCGTAAACAATTTGGATGCTAAATATGAATTTGAGGAATTTTGGACATTTTTAAAGAGAGGAAAAAGGCAGCGGAATGGACCACTTGTGTGTTTTTTTCTTTACAACCAAGCTTTTGACGAAACATGGTTAAACCTCGAGGTCCTTTACAAGAGTTGCTATTTTAGGTCAGATCCCTCGAGAGGTGGATCAAGGATTGAGCTCTATTTATGCTCTAGAGAGTACATTCTTTACCAACTTTTTATAATCCCCGCTAGGTATGGCAGGTGCATTCAGTGTTTGCTTTGTCCGTCCTTCTGTCCTTCAGTCCTTCAATCACACATTGGTTTCCAGATGATAACTCAAGTATCTTTCAACATACTCAAACTAAATTTCAATATATGCTTGCTTATCAAGAGAGCAAGAAGCAAGAACCCTACTGATATTGGGTAAAAAGGTCAAAGGTTAAAACCGAAACAAAAGAGGTGTGGCTTTGTGTTCAAAGTACTCAGGTGAACGATATAGACCCGTTGTGGCTTCTTGATCCTTCTCCATTTTATAGCGACAATCAGAATTGATAAATCTCCTCATGATGCCCGAGAAATCAAAGTTAGGATATACAATGTACTGATATAATGTTACTTAATCTAGAGTCATCTTAAGAGTAAATTCCTCGAAATTGTATGTGATAATAATGATAATGGTACATCATGATGTAAATCATTCCTGAATATGAAATAAGATGTCTTATTCACTTAGAATACCAGCATATATACAGATCTAGACATAGGTATGAAGCTGAATTGTAAGGAGAATGACCAGAAGAGTTTTCGATTCGTCAGGACCTCTGTTTTTTTTTCCAGGAAATTTGTTGGTAAAAGTTTCTTTAACTGATATTTATAGTAAAATTACTTAGGACAGACATTTGGATTTCAAGAGCATTATGAAATGGAGACATTGTTCTCAATGATTTTAAATCCAATGATATATTCTAGAATGCACTATAAATGATACTATTAACATAATATACACTATAAAGGATGCGGTTAACACACACTACACTACATAGGATAGGGCTATCACACTATACACTGTTAACACACCATATACTATAAATGATACTGTTAACACACTCTACACTATATAGGATAGGGCTATCACACTATACACTATAAATGATACTGTTAACACACTCTACACTATATAGGATAGGGCTATCACACTATACACTATAAATGATACGGTTAACACACTCTACACTATATAGGATAGGGCTATCACACTATACTCTATAAATGATACTGTTAACACACTATGCACTATAAATGATACTGTTAACACACTCTTCACTATATAGGATAGGGCTATCACACCATACACTATAAAGGATACGGCTATCACACTATACTCTATAAATGATACTGTTAACACACTATGCACTGTAAATGATACTGTTAACACACTATGCACTGTAAATGATACTGTTAACACACTATGCATTATAAATGATAGGTTAACATACTATAAACTATAAAGGATACGGTTAACACACTATAAATAACACGGTTAACACCTATACACTATAAATAACACGGTTAACACCTATACACTATAAATGATACGGTTAACACACTAAATCCTCTAAATGATACGGTTACCACACTACACACTTTAAATGATACGTTTAACACACTATACACTTTAAAAGATACGTTTACTAAACTATACATTATAAATGATACGAATACACACTATATAATAAATGACTTGGTTTATACACCATACACTATAAATGATACTTTTTACACAGTATACACTATAGATAAGACGGTTAACACACTATACATTCCAAATGATGCCGTTAACACACTATACACCATTCATGATACGTTTACTCACTATGCACTATAAATGATACGGTTAATACATTATTCAATATAAATGACACAGATACTATATTATAGCTATATACTATAAATGATACGGTTAACACACTTTACACTATAAAAGATACGGAAAACACACTTAACACTATAAATGATACCGTTAACACACTATACACTATAAAGGATACGGTAAACACACTATAATGATATGGTCAACACATTACACACTATAAATCATACAATGAACACTATAAATGGTACTTTTAACACACTATACACTATAAATGATATAATTAACACTATGTACTATAAATGATACGGAAACAATAAAAACACTATAAATGATACAGTTAACACACTATATACTTTAAATAATACGGTAACCCAGCTTGGCCTAGTGGTATCGCGCTCGTCTCCTGATCGGGAGGCTGGGGTTCGAGTCCCGCTCTGGCCATGCCGGTGTCCTATCTTTCGGATGAGACGGTAAAAACCGAGGCCCCGTGTCGTGGTATGCATTGCACGTTAAAGATCCCTCGCTGCTTCGGTTGGGTCCGTTGCAAAGGTCAAAATTTGTATGCCCCGCATTAGGCAGATGCCGTCACCATATACGTGAAATATTCGTACTGTGACGTTAAACAAAAATCAATCAATCAATCAAATAATACGGTAAACACACTATAATAATATGGTCAACGCATTACACACTATAAATGATACAATTAACATAATAATGATACGGTGAACACACTATAATCTATAAATAATACAGTTATGAATTAATACACTATAAATTATACACCATAAATGATACGGTTAATACACTATAAATGCGCATCATATTGACAATCCTACTGTAGAGTATCTGTAAAGTATCTAAAGTAAAGTATTTTTCTAATGTGTAACTGTTCATGTTTTATCTACTGTTTCAGTCGTGGACCTAAAGAAAGTGACGACCTCTGTGCCAAAAATAATTTCATGTACTCGGGAACATACAAGTGGGTGAAACCAGAACCAAAAATGTGATAGCTGTCTGCTTTCCTCGTTGTCATTATGTATCATCGTCCTGGGGAGAAATGATCTGGAGCATTCAGGAGGATTTTGTGAACCAATCAGAATAAAGACCATAAATAAAGTTAGGATGACTAGAATGAAATTCATATATGGATGTGTTACTAATGATACTTTACCTTTGTGTCGACTTAAGATGACTTAATATGATATTATTTTAAAACTTTGTCATTGCTCTGGTAGTGTGTGCACCCGTTGAAATTACACATGCACCTTTGTACCCATAGGAATCCTATATATGACTTGTGTACTCAAGAGATTCCACAGGCTAACATTAGAGACCCACAGGTAGCCTGTGAACTTTCAACCCAAAGATAGCCAGTTTAACCTTAGAAACCTCACAGGTAGCATATAATCCATTAGAGATCCCAAAGGTAGCCAGTATGATCTTACAGATCCCCTATGCAGCCTATGTACCCTTAGAGATCTCGCAGGTAGTCAGTGTGATCTTAGAGATCCCCATGTAGCCTAAGTGCCCTTAGAGATCCCCCGTGTAGCCAATGTACCCTTAGAGATCTCGCAGGTAATCTATGTACCCTTAGAGATCCCCATGTAGCCCATGTAGCCTTAGAGATCCCCCATGTGGCCTATGTAGTCTTAGAGATCTGGCAGGTAGCCAGTATGATCATAGAGATCCCCCATGTAGCCTAGGTAGCTTTAGAGATCTCGCAGACAGCCAGTTTATCCTTATAGATCTCTCACAAGGAGCCTGAGTATCCTTTAGATCCCACAGGAAACCAGTGTATAATTAGAGATCCCTCACAAGGTAGCATGTTTACCGTTAGAGATCCCACATGTAGCCAGTTTACTCTTAGAGATCTCACAGGTGGTCCTTGTACCTTCAGATGTCCCTCTAGGTAGCTTAGTGCCTTTGTAGATCTCACATGTAATCTGTGATCCATAGAGATCCCACATGTAGCCAGTTTACTCTTAGAGATCTCACAGGTGGTCCTTGTACCTTCAGATGTCCCTCTAGGTAGCTTAGTGCCTTTGTAGATCTCACATGTAGTCTGTGTTCCTTAGAGATCCCACAGGTAGCCTGTTTTAGATGTGACAAATAGCATGTTAAGAATGCCAGGAAAGCGTGTGCACCCTTAGAGATAACTTGAAACTGAGAATTGACCTTGTAGCTCGTACATCATTAAATGTAGTACTTATAACTCGTGTACTCCTAAGGATGGCCCTAGTACTGCGTACACGGTTAAACATTGCATGCCCTGATGGCTGGTACAGTTTTAGAGATTTCGTTGAAACCCTGTGTATCCTTCGACATTCTCTTTTTAGTTTGTACAATGACCTAGATGGTCGTTATGGCTCGTATATGTAGGGCTTGCACTGTAGTGATGGTCTTTATAGCGCGTACACATTTAGGCATTATCCCGATAGCTTTTGCTCTTTTAAAGATGGCCTTAATGCACCTGTAGACATTGACTTGGTAGCTCTTGCACTGTTAGGGATGGCCCGATAGCTAGTGCACCTGAAGACATTGACCCTGTAGCTTGTGCAGTCTAAGTGATGATCCTGATAGCTAGTGCACATGTAGACATTGACCTGGTAGCTCTTGCACTATTAGGGATGGCCATATAGCTAGTGCACTTACAAACATTGACCTGGTAGCTCGTGCACTCTCAGTGAAAGTCCTGATTGCTAGTGTATCTGTAGAGATTGACCTTGTAACGCTGTCAAGAATTCTTTCTTGTAGATTGTCTGCTTTTAATGTGCACGTCTGTTTCCGCCCTTCATTAAGGATCAGTTCTCGTATTGAAACGGTGAGAATAGTTTAATAAAGATTCGAAGAAGTCCTCCAAATGGAAGTCCGGTACATAAAAAGTAAAGGAACACAAACAATTTATGCTGGAAGATAGTTTAATATATGATACATTGTATGTATTTGAATTAATTGTTGTCAGTCTCCTACATAAATAAGATAATTCCCTGACATAGAAATCTGTTAAGTGCAATGAATATATACAGCGCAGAAATAAACTACTTCTCTTGTGTCAGAATTTGAATAATTTATAAATCTCTGACATCTTCCATTGTACATACATTGTCAGTAGCGCCGTCTAACGTAATACGAGAGCTGACCCAATTTTGAATATAAAGACAAATGGCCTTATTGAATGTTTATTATGTAATATATTTACACGATCATATATGCAGTATGTTACTGTTCAGTAGTAGTAGAGTTTGTCGAGGTCTCTAGCCCTACATGTCTGGGAGATATGAGAACATGTTTATGTTTTACATTTTAGTTCTTGTATTTTTATATATCTCTCTCCGGACCATAGTTCATCCGAGCCAAAGACAGCTACCAGCCACTGTGATCAATTTATGTATGTACTATGTATATACTGGGTTTGAGATTACAGTAACGCTGTAGGGAGGGCCATGGACAATCACACTGCTACCGTTATACGTCTTTTTAAATGGCATTAATTCCCATTACTATGACTTGTGAACAAAATAACATTCTTCTCATGTATGCGTAATAGTGTGTAATTTACGAGATATGGAGACATCCATTAGGTCTGTGGCTAACTTATTGATATTTGTTTAAATGTTTACTTTTGTTACATGATGACTTTTATAATTCAAATTATCTTGAATCGTGTACCAGAGAATGTATTTCTGTTGTAGTAGTTAAGTGCTGATGTAACATGGACCAGGAACCCAGTTTTCTACAGACCTTACGACAAATCGTGGACATCTGACAACAGATGAAGCGTAGATGTTTTGCAGAGATGGCTGATTCTCTGCTTAAGATTGATTAATTTTTGTTTATTCTTGCCAGTTCACTTTAAACTGCATATATTTTAAAGTACCAGAATGAAATTTTTCAATAATTTACGCTTTGTCTTAAGTTCAGTTGTAAAATGGGTACCAGGTCACCAAGATATTTGAATGTTTTTTTCATTTTCAGCTCAGTTAATTATTTTGATTAAATTCCATACCGCATCTTTGACATCTCTTCGCTGTTTTTTTTTTTCAGAACGGCTCTACTGATCGAGGAATTAATATCGCACCACATCGTCCATGATCTGTAAATCTCGTTATCGTAGACCTCGCAAACTGTAATTTATTAATCTCTTATCTGTAAGCGCCAGCTGGCTGAGAGCACGCACAATAGTCGTATTCAGGTCCTATCTGTATGCGCCAGGCTGAGAGCACGCACAATAGTCGTATTCCGGTCCTATCTGTATGCGCCAGGCCGAGAGCACGCACAGTGGCTGTATTCAGGTCCTATCTGTATGCGCCAGGCTGAGAGCACGCACAATAGTCGTATTCAGGTCCTATCTGTATGCGCCAGGCCGAGAGCACGCACAATGGTTGTATTCAGGTCCTATCTGTATGCGCCAGGCTGAGAGCGCGCACAATAGTCGTATTCAGGTCCTATCTGTATGCGCCAGGCCGAGAGCACGCACAATGGTTGTATTCAGGTCCTATCTGTATGCGCCAGGCCGAGAGCACGCACAGTGGCTGTATTCAGGTCCTATCTGTATGCGCCAGGCTGAGAGCACGCACAATAGTCGTATTCAGGTCCTATCTGTATGCGCCAGGCCGAGAGCACGCACAATGGTTGTATTCAGGTCCTATCTGTATGCGCCAGGCTGAGAGCACGCACAATAGTCGTATTCAGGTCCTATCTGTATGCGCCAGGCCGAGAGCACGCACAATGGTTGTATTCAGGTCCTATCTGTATGCGCCAGGCTGAGAGCACGCACAATGACTGTATTCAGGTCCTACCTGTATGCGCCAGGCTGAGAGCACTCACAATGGTCGTGTTTAGGTCCTATCTGTATGCGCCAGGCTGAGAGCACGCACAATGGTCGTGTTCAGGTCGTAGCTGTATGCGCCAGGCTGAGAGCACTCACAATGGTCGTATTCAGATCCTTTCTGTATCCGCCAGACTGAGAGCACGTACAATGGTCGTATTCAGGTCCTATCTGTATGCGCCAGGCTGAGAACACGCACAATGGTCGTAATCAAGTCCTATCTGTATGCGCCAGGCTGAGAGTATGCACAATGGTCGTGTTCAGGTCCTATCTGTATGCCTCAGGGTGAGTGCACGTACAGTAGCCATTTTCAGTCTGTCTGTATGAGCAAGGCTGAGAGCACGTATAGTAGTCATATTCAGGTCCTATCTGTATGCGCCAGACTAAGAGGATGTACAGTAACCATATTCAGGCCCTTCCTGTGTGTGCAAAAGCACCTGTAGTTGCCATATTCAGGTCCTATCTGTATGCACCAGGCTGAAAACACGTTCAGTAGCCATATTCCGGTCATATCTGTATGTGCCAGACTAAGTGCATGTACAGTAGCCATATTCAGATCGTATCTGTATGTGCCAGACTAAGTGCATGTACAGTAGCCATATTCAGATCATATCTGTATGTGCCAGACTAAGTGCATGTACAGTAGCCATATTCGGGTCATATCTGCAGGGAGCACGTATAGTTGCCATATTTAGGTCCTATATGTATGTGCAGGGCTGAGAGTACGTATAGTAGACATATTCGGATCCTATCTGTATGCTCCAGGTTGAGGGCATGCATAGTAGCCATATTCAGGTCTCATCTGTATGTACCAGGCTGAGAGCACGTACAATAGCCAGTTTTGTCAACATTCTGATACAAACTCATTTTATCCACATAAAAGTGAAACACTTGAAATGTTGTTTTACTGTGTTATTACATTTCAAGTTAATCTTGACTTATCTTAATAATATGAACTCTTTAACCCCCAGTGACACTGTCAGGTGGTGATAACTAGATTTTACGCTATTTAAAGCGTAGAATCATACACGTTGTAAAAAGTACCATATACAGCTGTGAATATATGTGTTTATGTACGTCATAATGATTGCTCAAGCTGTGTGGTTTGGAACGTCCAAAATGAGGTGACTTTCTGTTTACCTAACGGTACCTGTTAAAACGAAGTAGAAACGTAATAATGCATGCCAGTAACTTGTTAAATAAAAACAGGATTGGGCCAATAGATTTGGCAGGTATGAGAAATGTAGTAATGATACGTAAATGAAATATGTTCAGGGGATCTAGATGTCAAGTGCCGTGTTGTGTTTTAAGACGCGCAGTGAAGCGGTGTCATATGAAGTTTTCAACTTTTTATACATTAGCATAGAAGTGCGAATTATGGTATCATATTGATGTCTGTCGGTCCTCATGAGCTTGTCCATCCCCCGTATTATGGTATCATGTAGATGTCTGTCCGTCTGCATGAGCTTGTTCATCCTCGTATTATATCATATTGATGTCTGTACGTCCGCATGAACTTGTCCGTCCCCGTATTATAGTATCATGTTAATGTGTCATGTTCTAATTTTTGTATTTACCACCCGTCATGTTCTAAGTTTTGTATTTACCACTGGCATGTTCTAAGTTTTGTATTTACCACCCGTCATGTTTTAGGTTTTGTATTTACCACCCGTCATGTTCTAAGTTTTGCAATACCACCCGTCATGTTCTAAGTTTTATATTTACCACCCGTCATGTTCTGAGTTTTGTATTTACCACCCGTCATGGACCTTAGTTTTGTATTTACCACCCGTCATGTTCTAAGTTTTGTAATACCACCCGTCATGTTCTAAGTTTTATATTTACCACCCGTCATGTTCTAAGCTTTATAATTACCACCCGTCATGTTCTAGGTTTTGTATTTACCACCCCCAAAATAAATTCAAAAATTAGAGCATGACATACGTCCATCCGCATGAGCTGTCCATCTCCCGTATTATGGTATCGTGTAAATGTATGTCCGCAAGCATGAACTAGTCCGCCCCCTTATTATGATATCATGTTGATGTCTGTCTGTCCACATGAACTTGTCCGCCCCCTTATTATAGTATTATGTTAATGTATGTCCATCCGCATGAGCTTGTCCCCCCGTATTATAGTATCATGTTTGTCCGTTCTCAAGATCTTGTCCGTCCCGCCCCTATATTATGGTATCATGTTTATGTATGTGCGTTCATATGAGCTTGTCTCCCCCCCCCCCCCCCTTCCGTATTATGGTATCATGTTACTGTATGTCTGTTTTGATGAGCATGTCCCCCTGTATTATGGTATCATATAACTGTATGTCTGTTTTCATGAGCTTGTCCCCCCGTATTATGGTATCATGTTACTGTACGTCTGTTTGCATGAGCTTGTCCCCCCGTATGATGGTATCATGTTACTTTATGTCTGTTTTCATGAGCTTGTCCCCCTGTATTATGGTATCATGTTACTGTATGTCTGTTTTCATGAGCTTGTCCCCCGTATTATGGTATCATGTTACTGTTTGTCTGTTTTCATGAGCATGTCCCCCTGTATTATGGTATCATATTACTGTATGTCTGTTTTCATGAGCTTGTCCCCCTGTATTATGGTATAATGTTACTGTATGTCCGTTTGCATGAGCAAGTCCCCCTGTATTATGGTATCATATTACTGTATGTCTGTTTGCATGAGCTTGTCCCCCCGTATTATGGTATCATGTTACTGTATGTCCGTTTGCATGAGCAAGTCCCCCTGTATTATGGTATCATATTACTGTATGTCTGTTTTCATGAGCTTGTCCCCCTGTATAATGGTATCATATTACTGTATGTCTGTTTGCATGAGCTTGTCCCCCTGTATTATGGTATCATGTTACTGTATGTCTGTTTTCATGAGCTTGTCCCCCAGTATTATGGTATCATATTACTGTATGTCTGTTTGCATGAGCCTGTCCCCCTGTATTATGGTATCATGTTACTGTATGTCTGTTTTCATGAGCTTGTCTCCCAGTATTATGGTATCATGTTACTGTATGTCTGTTTGCATGAGCTTGTCCCCCCGTATTATGGTATCATGTTACTGTATGTCTGTTTTCATGAGCATGTCCCCCCTGCATTATGGTATCATATTACTGTATGTCTGTTTTCATGAGCTTGTCCCCCCGTATTATGGTATCATGTTACTGTATGTCTGTTTTCATGAGCTTGTCCCCCTGTATTATGGTATCATGTTACTGTTTGTCTGTTTTCATGAGCTTGTACCCCCGTATTATGGTATCATGTTACTGTATGTCTGTTTTCATGAGCTTGTCCCCCCGTATTATGATATCATGTTACTGTATGTCTGTTTGCATGAACTTGTCCCCCCGTATTAAGGTATCATGTTACTGTATGTCCGTTTGCATGAGCTTGTCCCCCCGTATTATGGTATCATATTACTGTATGTCTGTTTTCATGAGCTTGTCCCCCTGTATTAAGGTATCATGTTACTGTATGTCTGTTTTCATGAGCTTGTCCCCCCGTATTATGGTATCATGTTACTGTATGTCCGTTTGCATGAGCATGTCCCCCTCTATTATGGTATCATATTACTGTATGTCTGTTTTCATGAGCTTTTCCCCCAGTATTATGGTATCATGTTACTGTATGTCTGTTTGCATGGGCTTGTCCCCCCGTATTATGGTATCATGTTACTGTATGTCTGTTTGCATGAGCTTGTCCCCCCGTATTATGGTATCATGTAACTTTATGTCTGTTTTCATGAGCTTGTCCCCCTGTATTATGGTATCATGTTACTGTATGTCTGTTTTCATGAGCTTGTCCCCCTGTATTATGGTATCATGTTACTGTATGTCTGTTTTCATGAGCATGTCCCCCGTATTATGATATCATATTACCGTATGTCTGTTTGCATGAGCTTGTCCCCCCGTATTATGGTATCATGTTACTGTATGTCTGTTTGCATGAGCTTGTCCCCCCGTATTATGGTATAATGTTACTGTATGTCCGTTTGCATGAGCAAGTCCCCCTGTATTATGGTATCATATTACTGTATGTCTGTTTTCATGAGCTTGTCCCCCTGTATAATGGTATCATATTACTGTATGTCTGTTTGCATGAGCTTGTCCCCCTGTATTATGGTATCATGTTACTGTATGTCTGTTTTCATGAGCTTGTCCCCCAGTATTATGGTATCATATTACTGTATGTCTGTTTGCATGAGCTTGTCCCCCTGTATTATGGTATCATGTTACTGTATGTCGGTTTTCATGAGCTTGTCTCCCAGTATTATGGTATCATGTTACTGTATGTCTGTTTGCATGAGCTTGTCCCCCCGTATTATGGTATCATGTTACTGTATGTCCGTTTGCATGAGCATGTCCCCCTGTTTTATGGTATCATATTACTGTATGTCTGTTTGCATGAGCTTGTCCCCTCGTATTATGGTATCATGTTACTGTATGTCTGTTTGCATGAGCTTGTCCCCCCGTATTAAGGTATCATGTTACTGTATGTCTGTTTGCATGAGCTTGTCCCCCCGTATTATGGTATCATATTACTGGATGTCTGTTTACAGGAGCTTGCCCCCCCCCCCCCCGGTATTATGGTATCATGTTACTGTATGTCTGTTTTCATGAGCATGTCCCCCTGTATTATGGTATCATATTACTGTATGTCTGTTTTCATGAGCTTGTCCCCCTGTATTATGGTATCATATTACTGGATGTCTGTTTTCATGAGCTTGTCCCCCCGTATTATGGTATCATATTGCTGGATGTCTGTTTTCATGAGCTTCCCCCTCCCCCCCCCCCCCACCCCCGTATTATGATATCATATTACTGTATGTCTGTTTTCATGAGCTTGTACCCCCGTATTATGGTATCATGTTACTGTATGTCTGTTTTCATGAGCTTGTCCCCCCGTATTATGGTATCATGTTACTGTATGTCTGTTTTCATGAGCTTGTCCCCCTGTATTATGGTATCATGTTACTGTATGTCTGTTTTCATGAGCTTGTCCCCTCGTATTATGGTATCATATTACTGTATGTCTGTTTTCATGAGCTTGTCCCCCCGTATTATGGTATCATATTACTGTATGTCTGTTTTCATGAGCTTGTCACCCCGTATTATGGTATCATGTTACTGTATGTCCGTTTGCATGAGCATGTCCCCCTGTATTATGGTATCATATTACTGTATGTCTGTTTTCATGAGCTTGTCCCCTCGTATTATGGTATCATGTTACTGGATGTCTGTTTGCATGAGCTTGTCCCCCCGTATTAAGGTATCATGTTACTGTATGTCCGTTTGCATGAGCTTGTCCCCCCCGTATTATGGTATCATATTACTGTATGTCTGTTTTCATGAGCTTGTCCCCCCGTATTAAGGTATCATGTTACTGTATGTCCGTTTGCATGAGCTTGTCTCCTCGTATTATGGTATCATATTACTGTATGTCTGTTTTCATGAGCTTGTCCCCTCGTATTATGGTATCATGTTACTGGATGTCTGTTTGCATGAGCTTGTCCCCCCGTATTAAGGTATCATGTTACTGTATGTCCGTTTGCATGAGCTTGTCCCCCCCCGTATTATGGTATCATATTACTGTATGTCTGTTTTCATGAGCTTGTCCCCATATTATGGTATCATGTTACTGTATGTCCGTGCTATTTACTTTCCTCTTAACATTCCCCTTATATCTTAACCTTTAAAGAAACAAGTGATCTGATGTAACTTGGTTTATGTAATGTAAAGATGTTGATCTTATGGATACTACGCGACTTGTGTAAAGCTGTTGAAACAATGGATACATTAGGGAGATTTCAGCCGCACAACATGAGAGAAGGGTCTTAGTTGACAATGTCATATATCTATTCGATACCTGAAATTTATGAAATATAGTAAAAATAATGAACTGTTTCGTTTGATAGATTTTTCTATGACATCTCGTGATAATGTATTAGAAATGAAAAAAAGCGTAGAATGGTAGTTATTTTCCTCAATTAAAAAGAAAATCATCATGGATGGAGGAAATATTTATGTACGCACATCAACGCTTGTGGAGGCTTTTGACATCCCCCCCCCCCTATTTTTGACATCTCCCCCCTATTTTTGTTACTTGCCAAGTGACTCAACTTCAGAATTTGTATGGGGACCTAGTATTTTCTCTTCGAACATGGTTTATTTGTAAAATGTATGTTCTCTTTTTTTCTGGAAACATTTGAATGATATAATGTGAATTTGCTTACTTTGTCATTCTTGGTATATGACCATTGCGAATTCTTTCAAGACTTTTTACAATTCTTCAGAACTCGACAGGTAACAAAGACTGCAACCTCAGTGATTGATGACATAAAAATTCTCCACCTGGTATCTGACAGACTCCTGGCAAAGACTTCCCTTTATTGCACCTCAGACATAGGTAATATATAGACCCCTATATTACGCGACTTCTACCTTCTCTGTATATACGTATTCCCCATTAATTATATATTACAAATACAATGTATTACACAACTTGTTTCTTCTTTATGTATTACATATTATATATACATTATAATCTCTTCAGGCATTGTATTTCAATTCTGTTGACATACTGTTGGAATACTAATGTAAAACTCTCTCTCAAGTCACATCAATATTACATTGCATCTGTTTGATAATATACGTAATGTATTGTTACACCGATGGACCATAAGCTTAAAGTGATGAAGAAAGTGAAATGAAGTGTACAACCCACCAACTGCGTATTACCATAATGTATCATTTAACTTGCAAACCACATCCTGGTCGTTGATCCCCTTTCGATCCCCAAAAAACCACAAAACTTAACGTACCCAATCCGTGTAGCCACGGTAAACATGTAGCCTGTCAAAATATGTGCACTTAGTCAATGGTATAACGTCATTATTGTTATTCATATTTATAGTTAAATTGTTGGGTTTTTCTTTAAATAAACGTGTTTTGGAAAGGATAAGAAGGGAATCCCCCCTGGAATTTTCTTCCTTTGCGCTTGCTATATATAACAGAAAGTTGTGATACAACAGTGACCATTTGCCTTACAATAGCCGAGAGGTAAGTAAATCTAGATACTTCCGTAGATTGTATCTACATAATAGAGGAAGGCATATACTACTATCTGATAAATCCATCACTTCATTCAAAGTTAGTGAAATAGGCTTTATTTGTATTTTAAGTATTTATTTTTAAATGATTATTTTTATTGTGTGTTCCTTGTATGCTTGGTGTCATCTCTAAGTTTGGTGTTATTTGTATGTTTGTTGCCATCTGTATGCTTGATGTCATCCGCATATCTTTTGTCGTCAGTAAGTTTGGTACTATCTGTATCTTTGTATCATCTGTATGCTTGGATTCGTCTGTATGTTTGGTGTTATCTGTATGTTTGTATCATCTGTATGTTTGGTGTTATCTGTAAGTTTGTATCATCTGTATGTTTGGTGTTATCTTTGTGTCATTTTGTTCACTTTGATTGAGAGCTGAATGATATTTGTCAGAAAGTTTAAATATGGTCATTGTACAATACCTTTCTTTCTTTGAATAATTATTGCTACCAAAATGATAATCAGTATGATGTGCCATTTAATCTTTTAAAAATCACAAAAAAAGACATTAATGTTTGAAAACGTACTTTAATTTCATTGATGAATTTTCTTACTTTCAATGTTTGTTAATTAAATAGGAAAACGCGGAATGTATCAGCTTCGAAAACTTAACAGGACATGACATGATATGTAAAATGTTTTATTTTCCATGTTCATTAATGAATCATCGTGTTATGATACAATGTCTTTTCTGACATGCTTATGGTGATTCTGTACAAATACCAGTTAACAGTATAGTGGACGGATATTATTGAATCGTTTTGGAAAATCATACAATATTGTACATAATCGTTAGTCCCTTGTTGATAAAATGTATTCATTATGATATTCCAGAGATAATATTTGCGCACTATAATAACCATAATGTACAACTATAATGCTAAAGATGATTCAAGAGCAATGGGATTACAAAGTACTTATGGGCATCTAAGTATCACTATCATTATCCTCACGATATTAACTTAAACACATTTATTTTCTAATAATGAAAAACTAGTGTCAAACTTAAAAATATTTTTACAAATCATGCGATTTGTGGGGTTATATTATTGCAACATCCTCTGAATTCCGCATATTTGAAATGAGAGGTACATGCATAATTGCTATGATAACATTGTTATAGAAAGATTGTTTCATTAATTGTAGAAATCACGTTCCTAAGTTAGTGGAAAACTATTCAAATTATGGCGTCCAGCTCTGTTAAGATTGCCTTCTTTGTATGTGCCATAGTCGTCATGGTAAGTCGTACGTTACGATGTCTATAATAAAACATTACTATTATCATTAAAGTATCTGTTATATGTTGTAATTTTACTTTAGTACCATTGTTTCTACAATTTTCGTTTATTCTTATTTACTACTAATCACAAGAAGGTAGTGATTTCAGTGAAAACAATTTTATAGACGTTTGCTTGAATTTAACTTCGCCTGGATCCTGTCTTTAAATAATGAAAAAAGTAAAATAATAAAACCCTAACGCCCCCCCCCCCCCCCACCTAATTTGTTATATAAAGCTTTAGGCGTTTCTAATTCAATTACCCCGTGGAGTGTATCACGTCGGGTGTTGCCCAGTGTCAGGGGATGCTTACTCCTCCACGATACCTAATAAAATCTCGTGTTCAACCAGTGATACGCTATTACCTCTGTAACAATTTCTGTAATATACTTTTCGCCATTACTTCTGTTCATTGTTTGTTTCATCAGAACCTTACATAACCCCATTGTATTACTACCAACAGCAAATCATGTCAAGTTTCCCTGGGGAAGCAGAAGCGAGCTGGTTAAACATTGCCCGTGGTGTGGGATGGGCATTGAAACCTACTTGTGCCGGATGTGCAGGGATATGTGAAAAGAAGGTGGGAAGAAGCTGTCGCTGTGTCGTCGATCAAGAGTGCCTTAAAAGACGTAGAGGTTAAGGGAGAAATAACACTTTCTTTAAAACTATTTGCAGACTGACATGTCTTTTGCTCCATATTGTTTACAATATTGTAACACATGACGTTTATATATCATTATTGTATAAATCATAGTGGCATTATTGTATAAATCATAGTGGCATTATTATTATTGTTGTTATTATTCCATTCATTATTTTAAATCTTTTATTAAAGTAATGTGTGTATAAGAGCTTTGTGTTTTGTTTTGATATTTGAAATAAAACAATATACTGTCCGATGAAATATTTGCACTTAATGAAATGTAAATGAGATATTCTTAACGAAAGAATTCAGTATGAATATATCATTCACATTTTATTAAGTGTTATATTGCCTAGGACATTACATTTATAATAACATGGAAGTTTAACATACCTCAAACCGACGAGTATAAATGTTTCCATAAAAGGGGTGGCAAGTTGGACTGAATATGGATGGCACTGATTCTCCATCCATCAAACCAGATGGGAAAGGTAGGATTCCACCAAGTTTGAATTGAAGTTTCTCTGTCTGAACAGCTTTTGTGTTTTGTTTGTTGTTTGTTTATTTGTTTTTTGTTTTGTGGTGATGGTGGTGGTGGTGGTGTGTGTGTGTGTAGGTGTGTGTGTTTGTGTGTGTGTGTTCACTACTATCTTCAGTGGCGGATCCAGAATTTCCTAAAAAGGGGGCCCAAATGGGTATTAACCAAACGTCTGAGCCATTTTGGTGCAAAATCTGGATTTTTACTAGTAAATATGTGACCAAAAGGGGGGCCCTCCCCCTCCCCTCTAAATCCGCCACTGATCTTTCCTAATATTCAGATAAACATTCCATGTTTAATGTTACAAATCAGATAAGGTTTTGGTGATAGTTTACCTCCCTTTCGCACATTTACTGACTTAATGCTCTGGGGTGTGAGTTACTCTGTAAAATTGTTGCTTGGATTGATTTTAGGGTAGTATAGTACTTTGGAATCGGTCATTGGGTATAACAGAAGATTGCATAATATACTACTTAGTATAAAACTCGCAATAGAAACAAATGTTAAAGAAATACCTTTTAGGATACAAATGTATAATGATTATAAAAGAAGGTAATAAAATTATCAAAGATATCTATCGCAAACTAACTGACACACAACAATATTTACACTTTAAGAGTTACCATCTTAAATCTTGCATAAAATTAATACCATACACTCTTGCAAGACTTTTATGTATTATTAAACCTTTTGAATTAAGAACAACTAGATTAAAAATTAGACAATTTTACCGAAGTTTTAAACATTTAGAGTATCTAAAATAAACGATAAAATTAACAAAATTTTAACTGATATACACATTTCCAAAAGCAAGAAATAGCCAAAGAATCCAAAACAATTACATCCGCCAAAATATTTAGTAATGAAGAATCAATCTAAAAGCGTGGGGTGTAACAAAATGCAAAAATAAAAAATGTAAAGCATGTGATGTAAGTATTGAAAAAATGTGCATAATTTCAAAAATTTTAACATTCTATTTCTAGTAAAATGAAATCCAACCTGCAATTCTAAAAATGTAATATATGTCATATCATGTGACAAATGTAAGGGCGAGTGTATTGGGTCAACACAATCTTTAAACCACAGGTAAGTTTAATGTGGTGTTGTAGGATTTTGATGGTCTGTTTATATTAATGATAGATGTCGGTGTGATTCTTCTTCGAAAGGGTCCTAATTTGAAAATAAATGATCTTGTATTCTAACCAAAACAAAAACAAAAACACCCCTCCCCCCAAAACAACAACAACAACAACAACAACAACAAAAAAAAAAACCCAAAACAAAACACAACCCCCAAACAATTCCTCTAGAGATCTCGTTATAAAGTAAAATTATAATACCAGGGATTCTCAAACAGTTCTCGGCGCCATGTACATAGGAATATTCATGATTGAAGGAATCACTGTTAACTTTCCTTATAATCTGCCTTGATCTCAATGCACATTCTCCATCTCTATCACAATTTCTGAATCCCTTCAAAAGAGAAATCTTCATTCTGGCCCCATTAGTACTCATATCCTGACACCCTCATTGCTTCCAAAAGTCTTACTATGTAGGTAAGATCTATGTTTGGAACAGATAGAAGTCAGATTGGGGAAGGGGGGGGGGTAATCTGAAGAATACTGTGGGCGAGGAAGAATGTCGAGCTGCATTCCGTTGCAGCCGTCAATGTAGTCCGAGATTCTCTGCCCTTCTTCCATTTTTGATATCGGCGGTTTGTGGGGTAGGGTCAGGGTGACTTTGCTCATCAAAATTTGGAATTTCAGCAATACCGGCCGGTATCGGGATATACAAACTTCTGGCGACAAATAAACGCTTGCCCAGCGAACTTGCAACCTATAATCCAATAAATAAACATTTAACTTACTCGATCATAGCAATATTTTTTCCAAACATGATCTATATCTTCTACTAGCTGCTGTTTTATCTGAAAACACGAGAAGGTTCTCCGTTTCGTCAGTATGAAGTCGAATTCCGCCGAACGCGACTTTGCTCAGGTTGCATCGTGGTTTTCTTTACCAAAATGTGTAAGTTGCAGAAGTGTCTGGAATGCGAAGTCGCGTTCTGCGAGATCTGACGTCATACTGTATACACAAATAGCGAAATGAGAATATTGTCGTGTTTTCAGATAAAACGGCAGCTAGCTGAAGTAATTAAAGATCTTAGTTCGAAAAGATATCGCCTAGGATGTCGGTAACATTTATTGATTAGCTCTATAACTTAAGCCAGCATTTATCCTGAGACACGCCTAGGATGTCGGTAATATTTACTGATTAGCTCCATAACTTAAGCCAGTATTTATCCTGAGACATGCCTAGGATGTCGGTAACATTTATTGATTAGCTCCATAACTTAAGCCAGCATTTATCCTGAGACATGCCTAGGATGTCGGTAACATTTATTGATTAGCTCCATAACTTAAGCCAGTATTTATCCTGAGACATGCCTAGGATGTCGGTAACATTTATTGATTAGCTCCATAACTTAAGCCAGTATTTATCCTGAGACACGCCTAGGATGTCGGTAACATTTATTAATTAGCTCTATAACTTAAGCCAGCATTTATCCTGAGACACGCCTAGGATGTCGGTAACATTTATTAATTAGCTCTATAACTTAAGCCAGTATTTATCTTGAGACACACCTAGGATGTCGGTAACATTTATTAATTAGCTCTATAACTTAAGCCAGCATTTATCCTGAGACACGCCTAGGATGTTGGTAATATTTATTAATTAGCTCTATAACTTAAGCCAGTATTTATCTTGAGACACACCTAGGATGTCGGTAACATTTATTAATTAGCTCTATAACTTAAGCCAGCATTTATCCTGAGACATGCCTAGGGTGTCTGTAATACTTACTGATTAGCTCCATAACTTAAGCC
This sequence comes from Pteria penguin, assembly GCA_035048485.1. Lineage (NCBI taxonomy): Eukaryota > Metazoa > Mollusca > Bivalvia > Pterioida > Pteriidae > Pteria > Pteria penguin. Next base: position 36,855,350 of record CM068588.1, on the reverse strand, counting down.
AGCATTTATCCTGAGACATGCCTAGGATGTCGGTAACATTTATTAATTAGCTCTATAACTTAAGCCAGTATTTATCTTGAGACACACCTAGGATGTCGGTAACATTTATTAATTAACTCTATAACTTAAGCCAGCATTTATCCTGAGACATGCCTAGGGTGTCTGTAATATTTACTGTTTAGCTCCATAACTTAAGCCAGCATTTATCCTGAGACATACCTAGGATGTCGGTAACATTTATTGATTAGCTCTATAACTTAAGCCAGCATTTATCCTGAGACATACCTAGGATGTCGGTAACATTTATTGATTAGCTCTATAACTTAAGCCAGCATTTATCCTGAGACATGCCTAGGGTGTTGGTAACATTTATTGATTAGCCCTATAATTTAAGCCAGCATTTATCCTGAGACATTCCTAGGATGTCGGTAACATTTATTGATTAGCTCTATAACTTAAGCCAGCATTTATCCTGAGACATGCCTAGGGTGTTGGTAACATTTATTGATTAGCCCTATAACTTAAGCCAGTATTTATCCTGCGACACGCCTAGGATGTCGGTAACATTTATTGATGAGCCCTATAACTTAAGCCAGCATTTATCCTGAGACACGCCTAGGATGTCGGTAACATTTATTGATTAGCTCCATAACTTAAGCCAGCATTTATCCTGAGACATGCCTAGGATGTCGGTAACATTTATTAATTAGCTCCATAGCTTAAGCCAGTATTTATCCTGAGACACGCCTAGGATGTCGGTAACATTTATTAATTAGCTCTATAACTTAAGCCAGCATTTATCCTGAAACATGCCTAGGATGTCGGTAATATTTACTGATTAGTTCCATGACTTAAGCCAGCATTTATCCTGAGACATGCCTAGGATGTCGGTAATATTTACTGATTAGCTCCATGACTTAAGCCAGCATTTATCCTGAGACATGCATAGGATGTCGGTAACATTTATTAATTAGCTCTATAACTTAAGCCAGCATTTATCCTGAGACACGCCTAGGATGTCGGTAACATTTATTGATTAGCTCCATAACTTAAGCCAGCATTTATCCTGAGACACGCCTAGGATGTCGGTAACATTTATTAATTAGCTCCATAACTTAAGCCAGCATTTATCCTGAGACACGCCTAGGATGTCGGTAACATTTATTGATTAGCTCCATAACTTAAGCCAGCATTTATCCTGAGACATGCCTAGGATGTCGGTAACATTTATTGATGAGCCCTATAACTTAAGCCAGCATTTATCCTGAGACATGCCTAGGATGTCTGTAATATTTACTGATTAGCTCCATAACTTAAGTCAACTTTTCATGTCCTCATACACTCACCTGGTAATCATCTTCTTACATATATACTTCTTCACTGCTCTTACTTCATTTTGGTGTTTGGCTAGCCCTTCAGCTTTTAACAGCGAATACCATGTATAATCAAAGGCTTTAAAATACTACTCTCTCTACCTAAAACGTTAAATATTATTGAATAATAGTTTGATTTGTGGTTTTATACTTATTTATTGTTTCAAAGTATATCGTTCCGAGAACGTTTTGATCATACCCCGTATATCAACTAAAGAATATTTGAAAATTCTTCGTCAAAAGTGAGAAAAAAATAGGGACCCCTTTTTCATTAGGATTAAACAAAACAACGAAGTACCGAAGGGTTAGCCATATCTCGTAGTCCATGGAATAAAGACACAATATCGTGTATAGTGTCATATTCGGAAAAATGCGAACCCAATAAATTCGAGGTGAGACCATGTGCCCTGGAGGAGTATGAGTTCCCTGGTTGCATGCAACACCCGTCTCAAAAGTCCTGCAACAACTTATCGAGTCGAAGAAGTAAATACATAAAAGGAAACAGATAGATCACACTTGATACCGTATAACAATTTCATGATTACTAAGAAACAATGAAGGTAAACACAAACACATAAAAATAACCGTAATAGCATTTAATTTAAATTATTTTAAGATACACGTATATATACCACCGGGCATTCCTACTGTTGTTTATACAAGTACGTAGTCTGTTTCCCCACGTGGTGCATCAGAAGATGAGTAGACAATGCGCTGGACAGGAATACACTGCAAGCTCGCATCTCAAAGTTCGATTCCCTGTCGGTGTTTGAGAGAGGATTCATCAATACACTAGTTATAATTCCGAATGTATTCTGGGTTCGATCCTTGATCGATGCATGTGAGAGGATCCGTCAGTAAACTAGCTACAATGTACCCTGTTTTTTCCGTCATTAAATATTGACCACCGCCATAAAGGCGACATCGATCTGTTGTGTCATTAAATAAAGTAAAATGGGTTGATTGATTGATTGATTTTTGTTTAACGTCACACCACGTATATTTCACGATTATGGCGACGGCATCTGCCTGATGCGGGGCATACAAATTTTGACCTTTGCAATGGACCCACCCGAAGCAGTGAGGGATCTTTAACGTACCATGCATACCACGACACGGGGCCTCGGTTTTTACTGTCTCATCCGAAAGACAGGACACCGGCATGAAAAGTAAAACGGGTTAGTCACAGGTACTATGGCACTCAGTATTAAGTACCACAGTGGAAATGTATGGGTGGAACCTGGGAATAATAGAACAGACGAAGTGACAGTGAGGAGAAAGTGTCTCCTGTTCGGTTAGCCTCACCCGCAATAGAGGCCGACAGGCCATATAGGTAATAATCTCCATACATAGTTGTCGTTACTGCTACCTCTTACCAGAGACGTATCGATGGAAGATGGCGGTACAATGGATCTATGTTATAAGAAAGTACTCCTGACTATCAATACACCGATCTGTTTTCCTCTAATATCAAACTACTCGTAAAATTTGATTGTATTGACATCATTCAACATCGGACAAATCAGAAATGTGATTAGGGCATCTCAAGCATAACATTCTAAAGTCCTCTAAAATTACATTTCTTTAGTGAAGTATGGAGGGATGTATTATTTATCATAAATTATAGGTAATTGGCAATATACATATACATGTGACTCACATTATTGAAAACCAAGATATGACTGTACTGCCGACGTTTTCATCTAAATACATTAGATGTCACCTTGAGCATATCAAACTCATTTAATATGACATTTCAATATTGAATGTCGAGCATGTGACATTTTTATTGAATTTTAACCTCCTATTGAGTTCATTGAAAAACCTAGCGACATTCAACATTATCAAGCAAACAAATTACAGGATTTCAATATCATGTACAATAATGTAAAACAAAAAAGTAACAGATGTTATAACACTGTGACACTCCCAATAAATTATCGTGGTGGACACTCATGGACTTCTGGTGTAACGACACAGTGACACTCAGTAATGTATCCTGGGGAACAAGCATTTACCTCTGGTGTTATTACATTGTGACACTCACAAAAATGTGTCATCATCGACCTCTGGTGTTTTAGTAACACTATGACACAATAATGTATCGCGGTGGACACTCATGGACTTCAGGTGTTAAAACACTGTGACACAATAAAATGTCCTGGTGGACACTCATGGACCTCTGGTGTTATATTAATACTGTGACACAATAATGTATCGCAGTGGGCATTCATGGACCTCTGGTGTAATAACACTGAGAGGTTCACAATAATGAATCGGGGTGGACAATCATGAACCTCTGGTGTTACAACACAGTGGCACTCAAATAAAATGTCGTGGTGGAAATTCATTGACCTCTGGTGTTACAACACTGTGACACAATAAAATGTCGTGGTGGACATTCATGAAACTCTGGTGTTACCACACTGTGACACTCACAATAAAATGTCATGGTGAACACTCATAGACCCCTGGAGTAATCACACTGTGACACTCACAATAACATATCGTGATGGGCATTCATCGACCTCTGGTTTTATAACACTGTGACACAAAATGTCGTGGTGGACATTCATGAACCTGTGGTGTTACAACACTGTGACACTCACAATACAATGTCGTGGTGGACACTCATGGACCTCTGGTGTTATAACACTGTGACACAATAATATATCGCAGTGGGCATTCCTGGACCTCTGGTGTAATAACACGGAGACGTTCACAATAATGTATCGTGGAGGACAATCATGAACCTCTGGTGTTACAACACAGTGGCACTCACAATAATGTATCGTGGTGGAAATTCAGGGAGCTCTGGTGTTATAACACTGTGACACTCACAATAATGTATCGTGGTGGACATTGATGGAGCTCTGGTGTTATAACACTGTGACACTCACAATAATGTATCGTGGTGGACACTCATGGACCTCTGGTGTTATAACACTGTGACACTCACAATAATGTATCGTGGTGGACATTGATGGACCTCTGGTGTTATAACACTGTGACACTAACAATAATGTATCGTGGTGGACATTGATGGAGCTCTGGTGTTATAACACTGTGACACTCACAATAATGTATCGTGGTGGACATTGATGGAGCTCTGGTGTTATAACACTGTGACACTCACAATAATGTATCGTGGTGGACATTCATGGAGCTCTGGTGTTATAACACTGTGACACTCACAATAATGTGTCGTGGTGGACATTCATGGAGCTCTGGTGTTATAACACTGTGACACTCACAATAATGTATCGTGGTGGACATTGATGGACCTCTGGTGTTATAACACTGTGACACTCACAATAATGTATCGTGGTGGACATTCATGGAGCTCTGGTGTTATAACACTGTGACACTCACAATAATGTATCGTGGTGGACATTGATCGACCTCTGGTGTTATAACACTGTGACACTCACAATAATGTGTCGTGGTGGATATTCACGGGCCCATGCTGCCTGATCACTGTGCGTAGCGCATGATCCATAAGGGTTTTTTTTCTCGTCATATACCTCTTTCCAACAAAAAACATATTAGATTCATTCTTTCTCATTTAATTCTTTTCAAACATGTTTTATATTCTCAGAAATCGGTACGTTATGTCTGCACTATTCTTAATATCTCTTACATGTGAAATTAAATGATATACTTTATACAGTTTAATGAATATATTATACACAGTCAGTTGAACAAATGTAGAATAATCTCCTAGGTAAGTAGTAAATCAGATCTTCAATGAGAAAAATTACAACATTTTATCGGATACATGGTAGTTATATGTTGCCCGTTTCAGAAGGTAGTTTGTCTAACAAGCCTCACAGTGGTCAAAGCATGGTGAAGTACATAGGATACGATTGGCTGATTGTTCAAGAAAACCAAATTAAATGATTGGCCGGCTTTTAAAACTATTTCAATCAATGAATAAACATTGGTAATGTTCTATAAATAACACATAAAGATTAGTCGTGCAATGGCAAATACTTGTCAACATGTGAAATGTTGTGGTGGTTCGTAGATAACCACTCTAGAAAGGTTTACTCCAAACCAACGTAGAAGACTAGTGATGCTAGCTAAAATCTTTATTGAGGAAGGAATGACATTTTGACATATAGATGATATGAAAATAAGATAAAGACAATTATGCAATACTTGTTTTAATAAGGATCAGACTGGACCCTATAGAAAATAGAAAATATAGGAATAGAAATTACCATGCTTTGACCAAGTATGATCCTTAGTAAGAGTGTAAAGAAACCACATGACACTTAAAACCACTTCCTGTCATCCTCAGATCTGGATGAGTAATCTCCGTACGTCTTTCTCGTCCCATGTTTCGTGTTTCCGTCCCTTTTCATTCGTTCCCAACGATTTTTGTCAAATTCTGTCGTAGTAAATGGCATAAAACGATCGCGGTAAGATATTTCTTTAGTATACTTCACCAATATTTCTCTTTCATACAGTTCTCTGTCTCTAGAACTGTCACTGGCAGACGGCAACGTGGGATGTACGAAAGCTGTCTCTGTCGAGGTCAATGTGTCGTCGCCATGGCTATGTGAGTTTGTAGTGTTATGACGCCTGACGTTGTCATGGTTACACCTTGTCCATTGTTGCTGGAGCTGTTTGCGATACGTACTCCTAAAACAAATTTATTGTTTTATTATTGTACATGTACACAAGAGAGAGAGAGAGAGAGAGAGAGAGAGAGAGAGAGAGAGAGAGAGAGTCTTGTTCCCCCCGTCAATGGTACCTATGTTTTTTTTTACAAAAACTATTAATACTTTGACTCGATCTTGGAAGGGAATAACTTATACAAGTAATGTCTTCTATGATATCATAGTTAAAGTACATCACATAGAACATAATATGTTTCAGAAGAAACACACGTGCTATATGTTTGCATTACTGCAATCGAATCGACGTCCCGCTTCCTTCTATAATTCTAAAATGTAAGCTATAGAATAACAACGAGCACTTTTACTAAATAAAACTGATAGATCTCTTACTTTGAACTTTCTGTTAAACGGAGATGTAAATGCCCTTTTTGAATCTAACAACAATATTGTGTTAGATGTGCAAGAATTTATTGTAAATAAATATAATATGGTTTGAGGCGGTGCACGCTTTATAATACGCGAAGCGGATTATAAAAAAGTGTGTCGACGACCAATATCAAAGAAATGAAGGATAAACAGAAAGCAGACGTAGTAGATAGTTTCGTTTTTTTTCGGCCTCGGAATCGCCATTGCCATTCAACATTTCGCTACTGATGTCCACAAGTATTTGGAAAGCAGTCACGTGACCAGATTCCATCAATGCTATTGGATCAAACTAGTCCAAGGCAAATAATAATGGATGTTCCTTATTGACTACCGCTCGGCACTTTACTAACTTATAGAAACAACTTCATGTTCTCCTACAATCAGCAGACGACCACTATTAGTTAATTGGCTCCGTCAATGTACTATGAGCAATTTGATTCAAAAAGTAATTAATTCCAGGCAGACACACCATGCTCAGATGCAGGGTCCAGGCCCACCATGCTCAGATCCAGGGTCCAGACCCACCATGCTCAGATCCAGGGTCCAGACCCACCATGCTCAGATCCAGACCCACCATGCTCAGATCCAGGGTTCAGGCCCACCATGCTCAGATCCAGGGTCCAGACCCACCATGCTCAGATCCAGGGTCCAGACCCATCATGCTCAGATCCAGGGTCCAGACCCACCATGCTCAGATCCAGGGTCCAGACCCACCATGCTCAGATCCAGAGGACGGACCAGGTTTCAGACCCTCAATGCGCGGATTCATGGGAGGGACCAGGGTCCAAACCCACCATGCACGGATCATGGAATAGGAACAGGATCCAGACCCACCTTGCGCTTACCCGGGGTAAGATCAGAATCAGGACTAACTATGAGTGCAACTAAAGGACCCAGATTTTACCATGCACTGATTCAGAATGGGACCCACCGTGCGTGGATCCACTCGTGGACCAGAGTCTGGGACCTTCCAGGTGGGAATTCAGGGGGAGGAACGAGGGTCAGGACCTACCATGAGTTTTGTAAAAAACATTTTATTATTATTGTTATGAAGTAGGCAGACTGTCACATCACGAAATGAACGAATTTCGTAAACATCTGTCTGCGGCTTACTTTCTATTTAACAAGATTTCTTAATCTGCGCCTGATGAGGTATTTTAAAAAGTCACTTGAGTGTGCATAAAAGGGAGTGCATGATATATAACCACTTTACAGAGTCTGTTACGTGAGGTCGATTTGTCAGTATTGATTATAAAATGTGATTTTCTGGGATATATACTCACATTCTGACCCTCAATACAATGCAGATTGACAGAAGGACTACCGTTACCAAGCCCTGCAGCAAGACAAGCAGCTTCCAATGACGGGTCAGCCAGTCCTAGAGAGCAAAGGATTTATATGGTATAATAATCATCAGAGTTTACATTGATATGTTGCTACTGATATTTCCTTATAATTACACAAGACAGTGGCGGATCCAGAATTTCCGAATAGGGGGGGGGGGGCATATAGGTATTAGTCAAACTTCTCAGCCATTTTTGGTGCAAAATCTGGATTTTTACTAATAAATATGTGACCAAAATGTGGGTCCGGCCCCCCTCTAAATCCGCCACTGCAAGATGTGACGATTGCTATTGTTGAAATATTCTGTACCAAAGCGTCAGATTAGAGACTCTGGTCAGATGTAAAGTCGACATAACTTTCTCACAAGTGCAGATAATTGTTGACAAGTCACTCCACATAATAGCTGACCTGTCGACATAACTTTCTTACAAGGTGACAAGTCGACATGACATCTGACAAGTTGACATCTTTGAAGTGTAATCATGTAATAATATTCAGTTAAGTCAACATAACATTGGCAAGTGAGTTGCAGAAACAAACCACCATTTATTGCATTACTGAAATCTAGGCTAAGTGATTTTGCAATAATAGGGGTACAAAGTCCGGCGAAGGACTAAACTCACGTGCAATGCCAAGTATTGCCAATGTAATTATGGTAATTTTTCCTTTTTCCAAATTTTCCAATTTTCCGATTGATCAGTGTAGTGTTCTTTGAATCCACCAACACGACATACCGTACTATGAGGCACTGTCAGAGCCTTTGTTTGCACGATTAACGGGTATGGAAATCCGTATTGGTTTTTGATTTTATTTTTGGCCATGTTGTTCACCACCTTTGCTAGCTGTGATTCCGTTATTGGAGAAGTACCACACAAAAGTAAAACCTTGACGACTGTTCTGTTACTGAAGAGATCCAAATAAATATGAATATGAAACATACCATTACATTATTACAATACATAATAATTACATATGTAAAGGCATACATGCAGCTCTTACACACATTCGTTCATCATATGTACAGGCATACATGCAGCTCTTACACACATACGTTCATCATATGTGCAGGCACACATGCAGCTCTTACACACATTCGTTCATCATATGTACAGGCATACATGCAGCTCTTACACACATACGTTCATCATATGTACAGGCAAACATGCAGCTCTTACACACATTCGTTCATCATATGTACAGGCATACATGCAGCTCTTACACACATACGTTCATCATATGTACAGGCATGCATGCAGCTCTTACACACATTAACTCATCATATGTACAGGCATACATGCAGCTCTTACACACATACGTTCATCATATGTACAGGCAAACATGCAGCTCTTACACACATTCGTTCATCATGTGTACAGGCATACATGCAGCTCTTACACACATTCGTTCATCATATGTACAGGCATACATGCAGCTCTTACACACATTCGTTCATCATATGTACAGGCAAACATGCAGCTCTTACACACATTCGTTCATCATATGTACAGGCATACATGCAGCTTTTACACACATTCGTTCATCATATCAATGCTAGCTTTCATCAGAAGAAAATTAAGCAAAATGTGAGTTTACAGATATTCTGATAATGAAAAAAGAGCTCAGCTTTTTTAATGAACTATCGAACAGAAAGTATTGCTTCATATGTACATGTATGCGCATTCATTACAACAGTCAGAATGCTTTTATATTTCTGGGAATGTGTAACGGTATTGATAAGTACAATATGAATGAATGACATAATACATTTAAACTAAAACTTATAAATTATGTAACTTATTTGGTGACGACCAATGTCCAAGTGACATATTCTCATTAGCCCCTACTGGAAATCTAACCCAGACCTGCAAATACCCTGTAAACATTAAATCAAGCGACCAACAACGATAAGTTACTCCCGGTATGTCATAGAAAGTTTCTACGGCTTGTGTCGTTTCTTTCACATGTAAATACCGGTACCCGTTAATATGAATCATCCGTTGCAATTGCATTTCGCGCCAGAAACAAACGTGTGGATGATTCAGATTACATATTTAGAAACAGGCAGCATAGACTCCTGTTACAGCGAAGTTATTGTATTTAATAACATATCGGGATAAGCTAGTGTTGCCGGCTGCTTGCTAAATGTTGAAATATGCAGAATGATAGCTTGGCTCGATGATGGAAGACACTGAATCGTGCCGGTCGATTTATTTATCGAAAGAGTAAGTTTTAGAAATGAAGGAGGTTAGCTCCGATTTCGCTTTTGCCTGTAGCATGATCCCAATATAAGCCCAGGTTCTTCGGTTAACAAACACTTGTTGTTTCAATCGTTTTCATAAAGCATTATACAGTAGAAAGTGACATACCTGTTGATGTGGTTAGCAGCTTGGCTTGCTGTGCTAGCAATCCGAGTTCGAATCCTGATTTGGGCAATTATGAGACGCTAATTATCTCCTGCTTGCATGTCGTGAAATGACAGTAAATTGTTAAAAGCGACAATTAATTCTTACCAACATTGATACTTGATTTATAAACTGGATATAAATCCTTACCTTACATTGATTGATTGGCTCGTTATAAGTTAACGTCACCCCAGGATTAGTTGTCATATATGGTGACGGCATCTGCCTGATGCATTACACAGACATTTTTACCTTTGCAACAGATCGTTTCCGAAATCGGGACGCGGGTCCAATGTGTTTATTGTTTCATCTAAACAACAGGACATCGGTGTGCCCACGGTGGAAGTTGAACTCGTGATCCTTCCGTGAGGAGCCGAACACCTCATTCAGTGATCCACAATAACTTTAACACCATTTATCCATGATTAATAAATCGTGTATTAGTCTTTATCTTCACAATGTACATGCATTTCAATTGCATTACAAGTATATGAATATGATTAGGTACGTACCTCTTCGTGGATTCCTTTATTCCGTCAATATGAGACTGAACGTTTCCTGTACCTGTACACAATTCACTTTTCACCAGAGTAATAAACGAGGTTTCGATTCCTTCAATATCACTAGCATCAATCAATCCTTCAAATTCAATATTTAACGCGTACTCTGAAAAAAGAAAAATAGAATAATCATATTAACAAATAAATAAATAAATAAATAAATAAATAAATAAATAAATAAATAAATAAATAAGTAAGTAAATTTCAAAATAGAAATTCAGTGCGAAACCACAGGACCAATCTGTCCCATTAAATAAAAATGTGAAAAAAGACTGCGGTGCGAATCATTGTAGATATGACATTTCTAAAAACGCATCATGGTGAACCATGGAAATCAGAAGAAAAGCTAAATTCCCGGGAAGAGTGAGCGTCTCCTGTTAGGCTAGCTACATTTGCCACATATACCCAAACCATAGACGAAACGGAAATATTTTCATACCGAAAGATGCAAGAAATGTACATACTGCCGATCCGATAAGTTAATATTAGGAATCGATGTGATTTAATGTATAATACTTTCATAATGGAAACCATCTCAACAAAACAATGAAGGAGAGGGGGATACAGTGAACAACATTGATAGTTTGACCTTAGACTAGTCATTGGAAGATATTGTTCTTCAAAGTTATCTTTCATTCAATGTACCTATAGTCGATATCAAAATCCAAATTTTTCCAATTCCACAACACTTGCCAATGTCCAGGAGAAATATATCTAATAGGTGGAATATATTAATAATAAAACATAAATATAAATATAAAAATCTTCTTAAATACATTACCATCACGTATTTCTCCGCATGTTCTTCCGGTGAATCCTGGATTACAAACCATAGTACCGTCTGCCGAGCACACGCCGTTGGCATTGTCCTGACAGTACACAGAGCAAGTGTCATCGTAATAATGATCGTCACACTCCAGTATTCCACTTCCTGAACATTTCCCGTGTGAAGTGTCTTCACAAAAGATAGCACACCCAGCGCCATGATGGTTCTTTTCGCATATTAGAACACCATCATTGTTACATTCACCAAACTGTGTGTCTTTACAAAAATTATCACATGTCTCTCCATGGAAGTTCTTGTCGCAAACAAGTACACCATTCATATTACAAACTCCATGTTCTCGGTTAGTGCAATTCGAGAAAATTGAACAGTTTGATCCAAAATACATATTTTGACAACTGTATATCCCGTTCGAATCGCAAATACCATGCATTCCAGGAGAGCAAAAAACAGAACAATTGTCTCCGTAAAAGTTCTCTTGACATTTCAGGGTTCCGTTTTGAAGACATACGCCATGGGTTGTATTCATACAGTGAATGCTACAGTTTTTGCCAAAGTAGTTCTCATCGCATTTGTATGTTCCCTCTTCATCACATTTCCCGTGAAGAGTTTCCTTGCAGGAAACAGTACAATTGTCTCCGTAAAAGTTCTCTTGACATTTCAGGGTTCCGTTTTGGAGACATTCGCCATGAGTTGTATTCATACAGTGAATGCGACAGTCTTCGCCAAAGTAGTTCTCATCGCATTTGTATGTTCCCTGTTCATCACATTTCCCGTGAAGAGTTTCATTGCAGAAAACAGTACAATTGTCTCCGTAAAAGTTCTCTTGACATTTCAGGTTTCCGTCTTGGAGACATTCGCCATGGGTTGTATTCATGCAGTGAATGCTACAGTCTTCGCCAAAGTAGTTCTCATCGCATTTGTATGTTCCCTCTTCATCACATTTCCCGTGAAGTGTTTCATTGCAGGAAACAGTACAATGGTCTCCGTAAAAGTTCTCTTGACATTTCAGTGTTCCGTTTTGGAGACATTCGCCATGGGTTGTACTCATGCAGTGAATGCTACAGTCTTCGCCAAAGTAGTTCTCATCGCATTTGTATGTTCCCTCTTCATCACATTTCCCGTGAAGTGTTTCATTGCAGGAAACAGTACAATTGTCTCCGTAAAAGTTCTCTTGACATTTCAGGGTTCCGTTTTGGAGACATTCGCCATGGGTTGTATTCATACAGTGAATGCTACAGTCTTCACCAAAGTAGTTCTCATCGCATTTGTATGTTCCCTCTTCATCACATTTCCCGTGAAGAGTTTCATTGCAGGAAACAGTACAATTGTCTCCGTAAAAGTTCTCTTGACATTTCAGGTTTCCGTCTTGGAGACATTCGCCATGGGTTGTATTCATGCAGTGAATGCTACAGTCTTCGCCAAAGTAGTTCTCATCGCATTTGTATGTTCCCTCTTCATCACATTTCCCGTGAAGACTTTCATTACAGGAAACATTACAATTGTCTCCGTAAAAGTTCTCTTGGCATTTCAGGGTTCCGTTTTGGAGACATTCGCCATGGGTTGTATTCATGCAGTGAATGCTACAGTCTTCGCCAAAGTAGTTCTCATCGCATTTGTATGTTCCCTCTTCATCACATTTCCCGTGAAGAGTTTTATTGCAGGAAATAGTACAATTGTCTCCGTAAAAGTTCTCTTGACATTTCAGGGTTCCGTTTTGGAGACATTCGCCATGGGTTGTATTCATACAGTGAATGCTACAGTTTTTGCCAAAGTAGTTCTCATCGCATTTGTATGTTCCCTCTTCATCACATTTCCCGTGAAGAGTTTCATTGCAGGAAACAGTACAGTGGTCTCCGTAAAAGTTCTCTTGACATTTCAGGGTTCCGTTTTGGAGACATTCGCCATGGGTTGTATTCATACAGTGAATGCTACAGTCTTCACCAAAGTAGTTCTCATCGCATTTGTATGTTCCCTCTGCTCCACATTTCCCGTGAAGAGTTTCATTGCAGAAAACAGTACAATTGTCTCCGTAAAAGTTCTCTTGACATTTCAGGGTTCCGTTTTGGAGACATTCGCCATGGGTTGTATTCATACAGTGAATGCTACAGTCTTCGCCAAAGTAGTTCTCATCGCATTTGTATGTTCCCTCTTCATCACATTTCCCGTGAAGAGTTTCATTGCAGGAAACAGTACAATTGTCTCCGTAAAAGTTCTCTTGACATTTCAGGGTTCCGTTTTGGAGACATTCGCCATGGGTTGTATTCATACAGTGAATGCTACAGTTTTTGCCAAAGTAGTTCTCATCGCATTTGTATGTTCCCTCTTCATCACATTTCCCGTGAAGTGTTTCATTGCAGGAAACAGTACAGTGGTCTCCGTAAAAGTTCTCTTGACATTTCAGGGTTCCGTTTTGGAGACATTCGCCATGGGCTGTATTCATACAGTGAATGCTACAGTCTTCACCAAAGTAGTTCTCATCGCATTTGTATGTTCCCTCTGCTCCACATTTCCCGTGAAGAGTTTCATTGCAGAAAACAGTACAATAGTCTCCGTAAAAGTTCTCTTGACATTTCAGGGTTCCGTTTTGGAGACATTCGCCATGGGATGTATTCATGCAGTGAATGCTACAGTCTTCCCCAAAGTAGTTCTCATCGCATTTGTATGTTCCCTCTTCATCACATTTCCCGTGAAGTGTTTCATTGCAGGAAATAGTACAATGGTCTCCGTAAAAGTTCTCTTGACATTTCAGTGTTCCGTTTTGCAGACATTCGCCATGGGTTGTATTCATACAGTGAATGCTACAGTTTTTGCCAAAGTAGTTCTTTTCGCATTTGTATGTTCCCTCTTCATCACATTTCCCGTGAAGTGTTTCATTGCAGGAAACAGTACAATGGTCTCCGTAAAAGTTCTCTTGACATTTCAGTGTTCCGTTTTCCAGACATTCGCCATGGGTTATACTCATGCAGTGAATGCTACAGTCTTCGCCAAAGTAGTTCTCATCGCATTTGTATGTTCCCTCTTCATCACATTTCCCGTGAAGTGTTTCATTGCAGGAAATAGTACAATGGTCTCCGTAAAAGTTCTCTTGACATTTCAGTGTTCCGTTTTGCAGACATTCGCCATGGGTTGTATTCATACAGTGAATGCTACAGTTTTTGCCAAAGTAGTTCTTTTCGCATTTGTATGTTCCCTCTTCATCACATTTCCCGTGAAGTGTTTCATTGCAGGAAACAGTACAATGGTCTCCGTAAAAGTTCTCTTGACATTTCAGGGTTCCGTTTTGGAGACATTCGCCATGGGTTGTATTCATACAGTGAATGCTACAGTCTTCACCAAAGTAGTTCTCATCGCATTTGTATGTTCCCTCTTCATCACATTTCCCGTGAAGAGTTTCATTGCAGGAAACATTACAATTGTCTCCGTAAAAGTTCTCTTCACATTTCAGGTTTCCGTCTTGGAGACATTCGCCATGGGTTGTATTCATGCAGTGAATGCTACAGTCTTCGCCAAAGTAGTTCTCATCGCATTTGTATGTTCCCTCTTCATCACATTTCCCGTGAAGACTTTCATTACAGGAAACATTACAATTGTTTCCGTAAAAGTTCTCTTGACATTTCAGTGTTCCGTTTTGGAGACATTCGCCATGGGTTGTATTCATGCAGTGAATGCTACAGTCTTCGCCAAAGTAGTTCTCATCGCATTTGTATGTTCCCTCTTCATCACATTTCCCGTGAAGAGTTTTATTGCAGGAAATAGTACAATTGTCTCCGTAAAAGTTCTCTTGACATTTCAGGGTTCCGTTTTGGAGACATTCGCCATGGGTTGTATTCATACAGTGAATGCTACAGTTTTTGCCAAAGTAGTTCTCATCGCATTTGTATGTTCCCTCTTCATCACATTTCCCGTGAAGAGTTTCATTGCAGGAAACAGTACAGTGGTCTCCGTAAAAGTTCTCTTGACATTTCAGGGTTCCGTTTTGGAGACATTCGCCATGGGCTGTATTCATACAGTGAATGCTACAGTCTTCACCAAAGTAGTTCTCATCGCATTTGTATGTTCCCTCTGCTCCACATTTCCCGTGAAGAGTTTCATTGCAGAAAACAGTACAATTGTCTCCGTAAAAGTTCTCTTGACATTTCAGGGTTCCGTTTTGGAGACATTCGCCATGGGTTGTATTCATACAGTGAATGCTACAGTCTTCGCCAAAGTAGTTCTCATCGCATTTGTATGTTCCCTCTTCATCACATTTCCCGTGAAGTGTTTCATTGCAGGAAACAGTACAATGGTCTCCGTAAAAGTTCTCTTGACATTTCAGTGTTCCGTTTTGGAGACATTCGCCATGGGTTGTATTCATACAGTGAATGCTACAGTCTTCGCCAAAGTTGTTCTCATCGCATTTGTATGTTCCCTCTTCATCACATTTCCCGTGAAGAGTTTCATTGCAGGAAACAGTACAATTGTCTCCGTAAAAGTTCTCTTGACATTTCAGGTTTCCGTCTTGGAGACATTCGCCATGGGTTGTATTCATACAGTGAATGCTACAGTTTTTGCCAAAGTAGTTCTTTTCGCATTTGTATGTTCCCTCTTCATCACATTTCCCGTGAAGTGTTTCATTGCAGGAAACAGTACAATGGTCTCCGTAAAAGTTCTCTTGACATTTCAGGGTTCCGTTTTGAAGACATTCGCCATGGGTTGTATTCATACAGTGAATGCTACAGTTTTTGCCAAAGTAGTTCTCATCGCATTTGTATGTTCCCTGTTCATCACATTTCCCGTGAAGTGTTTCATTGCAGGAAACAGTACAATGGTCTCCGTAAAAGTTCTCTTGACATTTCAGGGTTCCGTTTTGGAGACATTCGCCATGGGCTGTATTCTTACAGTGAATGCTACAGTCTTCACCAAAGTAGTTCTCATCGCATTTGTATGTTCCCTCTTCTCCACATTTCCCGTGAAGAGTTTCATTGCAGAAAACAGTACAATTGTCTCCGTAAAAGTTCTCTTGACATTTCAGGGTTCCGTTTTGGAGACATTCGCCATGGGTTGTATTCATACAGTGATTACTACAGTCTTCGCCAAAGTAGTTCTCATCGCATTTGTATGTTCCCTCTTCATCACATTTCCCGTGAAGAGTTTTATTGCAGGAAATAGTACAATTGTCTCCGTAAAAGTTCTCTTGACATTTCAGGGTTCCGTTTTGGAGACATTCGCCATGGGTTGTATTCATACAGTGAATGCTACATTTTTTGCCAAAGTAGTTCTCATCGCATTTGTATGTTCCCTCTTCATCACATTTCCCGTGAAGTGTTTCATTGCAGGAAACAGTACAGTGGTCTCCGTAAAAGTTCTCTTGACATTTCAGGGTTCCGTTTTGGAGACATTCGCCATGGGCTGTATTCATACAGTAAATGCTACAGTCTTCACCAAAGTAGTTCTCATCGCATTTGTATGTTCCCTCTGCTCCACATTTCCCGTGAAGAGTTTCATTGCAGAAAACAGTACAATTGTCTCCGTAAAAGTTCTCTTGACATTTCAGGGTTCCGTTTTGGAGACATTCGCCATGGGTTGTATTCATACAGTGAATACTACAGTCTTCGCCAAAGTAGTTCTCATCGCATTTGTATGTTCCCTCTTCATCACATTTCCCGTGAAGAGTTTTATTGCAGGAAATAGTACAATTGTCTCCGTAAAAGTTCTCTTGACATTTCAGTGTTCCGTTTTGGAGACATTCGCCATGGGTTGTATTCATACAGTGAATGCTACAGTTTTTGCCAAAGTAGTTCTCATCGCATTTGTATGTTCCCTCTTCATCACATTTCCCGTGAAGTGTTTCATTGCAGGAAACAGTACAATGGTCTCCGTAAAAGTTCTCTTGACATTTCAGTGTTCCGTTTTGCAGACATTCGCCATGGGTTGTACTCTTGCAGTGAATGCTACAGTCTTCGCCAAAGTAGTTCTCATCGCATTTGTATGTTCCCTCTTCATCACATTTCCCGTGAAGAGTTTCATTGCAGGAAATAGTACAATGGTCTCCGTAAAAGTTCTCTTGACATTTCAGTGTTCCGTTTTGCAGACATTCGCCATGGGTTCTATTCATACAGTGAATGCTACAGTTTTTGCCAAAGTAGTTCTTTTCGCATTTGTATGTTCCCTGTTCATCACATTTCCCGTGAAGTGTTTCATTGCAGGAAACAGTACAATGGTCTCCGTAAAAGTTCTCTTGACATTTCAGTGTTCCGTTTTGGAGACATTCGCCATGGGTTGTATTCATACAGTGAATGCTACAGTCTTTGCCAAAGTAGTTGTCAACGCACTTGTATGTTCCCTCTTCATCACATTTCCCGTGAAGACTTTCATTGCAGGAAACATTACAATTGTCTCCGTAAAAGTTCTCTTGACATTTCAGGGTTCCGTTTTGGAAACATTCGCCATGGGTTGTATTCATGCAGTGAATGCTACAGTCTTCGCCAAAGTAGTTCTCATCGCATTTGTATGTTCCCTCTTCATCACATTTCCCGTGAAGAGTTTTATTGCAGGAAATAGTACAATTGTCTCCGTAAAAGTTCTCTTGACATTTCAGGGTTCCGTTTTGGAGACATTCGCCATGGGTTGTATTCATACAGTGAATGCTACAGTTTTTGCCAAAGTAGTTCTCATCGCATTTGTATGTTCCCTCTTCATCACATTTCCCGTGAAGTGTTTCATTGCAGGAAACAGTACAATGGTCTCCGTAAAAGTTCTCTTGACATTTCAGGGTTCCGTTTTGGAGACATTCGCCATGGGCTGTATTCATACAGTAAATGCTACAGTCTTCACCAAAGTAGTTCTCATCGCATTTGTATGTTCCCTCTGCTCCACATTTCCCGTGAAGAGTTTCATTGCAGAAAACAGTACAATTGTCTCCGTGAAAGTTCTCTTGACATTTCAGGGTTCCGTTTTGGAGACATTCGCCATGGGTTGTATTCATACAGTGAATACTACAGTCTTCGCCAAAGTAGTTCTCATCGCATTTGTATGTTCCCTCTTCATCACATTTCCCGTGAAGAGTTTTATTGCAGGAAATAGTACAATTGTCTCCGTAAAAGTTCTCTTGACATTTCAGTGTTCCGTTTTGGAGACATTCGCCATGGGTTGTATTCATACAGTGAATGCTACAGTTTTTGCCAAAGTAGTTCTCATCGCATTTGTATGTTCCCTCTTCATCACATTTCCCGTGAAGTGTTTCATTGCAGGAAACAGTACAATGGTCTCCGTAAAAGTTCTCTTGACATTTCAGTGTTCCGTTTTGCAGACATTCGCCATGGGTTGTACTCTTGCAGTGAATGCTACAGTCTTCGCCAAAGTAGTTCTCATCGCATTTGTATGTTCCCTCTTCATCACATTTCCCGTGAAGAGTTTCATTGCAGGAAATAGTACAATGGTCTCCGTAAAAGTTCTCTTGACATTTCAGTGTTCCGTTTTGCAGACATTCGCCATGGGTTCTATTCATACAGTGAATGCTACAGTTTTTGCCAAAGTAGTTCTTTTCGCATTTGTATGTTCCCTGTTCATCACATTTCCCGTGAAGTGTTTCATTGCAGGAAACAGTACAATGGTCTCCGTAAAAGTTCTCTTGACATTTCAGTGTTCCGTTTTGGAGACATTCGCCATGGGTTGTATTCATACAGTGAATGCTACAGTCTTTGCCAAAGTAGTTGTCAACGCACTTGTATGTTCCCTCTTCATCACATTTCCCGTGAAGACTTTCATTGCAGGAAACATTACAATTGTCTCCGTAAAAGTTCTCTTGACATTTCAGGGTTCCGTTTTGGAAACATTCGCCATGGGTTGTATTCATGCAGTGAATGCTACAGTCTTCGCCAAAGTAGTTCTCATCGCATTTGTATGTTCCCTCTTCATCACATTTCCCGTGAAGACTTTCATTACAGGAAACATTACAATTGTCTCCGTAAAAGTTCTCTTGACATTTCAGGGTTCCGTTTTGGAGACATTCGCCATGGGTTGTATTCATGCAGTGAATGCTACAGTCTTCGCCAAAGTAGTTCTCATCGCATTTGTATGTTCCCTCTCCATCACATTTCCCGTGAAGAGTTTTATTGCAGGAAATAGTACAATTGTCTCCGTAAAAGTTCTCTTGACATTTCAGGGTTCCGTTTTGGAGACATTCGCCATGGGTTGTATTCATACAGTGAATGCTACAGTCTTCACCAAAGTAGTTCTCATCGCATTTGTATGTTCCCTCTTCATCACATTTCCCGTGAAGAGTTTTATTGCAGGAAATAGTACAATTGTCTCCGTAAAAGTTCTCTTGACATTTCAGGGTTCCGTTTTGAAGACATTCGCCATGGGTTGTATTCATACAGTGAATGCTACAGTTTTTGCCAAAGTAGTTCTCATCGCATTTGTATGTTCCCTCTTCATCACATTTCCCGTGAAGTGTTTCATTGCAGGAAACAGTACAATGGTCTCCGTAAAAGTTCTCTTGACATTTCAGGGTTCCGTTTTGGAGACATTCGCCATGGGCTGTATTCTTACAGTGAATGCTACAGTCTTCACCAAAGTAGTTCTCATCGCATTTGTATGTTCCCTCTTCTCCACATTTCCCGTGAAGAGTTTCATTGCAGAAAACAGTACAATTGTCTCCGTAAAAGTTCTCTTGACATTTCAGGGTTCCGTTTTGGAGACATTCGCCATGGGTTGTATTCATACAGTGATTACTACAGTCTTCGCCAAAGTAGTTCTCATCGCATTTGTATGTTCCCTCTTCATCACATTTCCCGTGAAGAGTTTTATTGCAGGAAATAGTACAATTGTCTCCGTAAAAGTTCTCTTGACATTTCAGGGTTCCGTTTTGGAGACATTCGCCATGGGTTGTATTCATACAGTGAATGCTACATTTTTTGCCAAAGTAGTTCTCATCGCATTTGTATGTTCCCTCTTCATCACATTTCCCGTGAAGTGTTTCATTGCAGGAAACAGTACAGTGGTCTCCGTAAAAGTTCTCTTGACATTTCAGGGTTCCGTTTTGGAGACATTCGCCATGGGCTGTATTCATACAGTAAATGCTACAGTCTTCACCAAAGTAGTTCTCATCGCATTTGTATGTTCCCTCTGCTCCACATTTCCCGTGAAGAGTTTCATTGCAGAAAACAGTACAATTGTCTCCGTAAAAGTTCTCTTGACATTTCAGGGTTCCGTTTTGGAGACATTCGCCATGGGTTGTATTCATACAGTGAATGCTACAGTCTTCGCCAAAGTAGTTCTCATCGCATTTGTATGTTCCCTCTTCATCACATTTCCCGTGAAGTGTTTCATTGCAGGAAACAGTACAATGGTCTCCGTAAAAGTTCTCTTGACATTTCAGTGTTCCGTTTTGCAGACATTCGCCATGGGTTGTATTCATGCAGTGAATGCTACAGTCTTCGCCAAAGTAGTTCTCATCGCATTTGTATGTTCCCTCTTCATCACATTTCCCGTGAAGTGTTTCATTGCAGGAAATAGTACAATGGTCTCCGTAAAAGTTCTCTTGACATTTCAGTGTTCCGTTTTGCAGACATTCGCCATGGGTTGTATTCATACAGTGAATGCTACAGTTTTTGCCAAAGTAGTTCTTTTCGCATTTGTATGTTCCCTCTTCATCACATTTCCCGTGAAGTGTTTCATTGCAGGAAACAGTACAATGGTCTCCGTAAAAGTTCTCTTGACATTTCAGGGTTCCGTTTTGGAGACATTCGCCATGGGTTGTATTCATACAGTGAATGCTACAGTCCTTGCCAAAGTAGTTGTCAACGCACTTGTATGTTCCCTCTTCATCACATTTCCCGTGAAGAGTTTCATTGCAGGAAACATTACAATTGTCTCCGTAAAAGTTCTCTTCACATTTCAGGTTTCCGTCTTGGAGACATTCGCCATGGGTTGTATTCATGCAGTGAATGCTACAGTCTTCGCCAAAGTAGTTCTCATCGCATTTGTATGTTCCCTCTTCATCACATTTCCCGTGAAGACTTTCATTACAGGAAATAGTACAATGGTCTCCGTAAAAGTTCTCTTGACATTTCAGTGTTCCGTTTTGCAGACATTCGCCATGGGTTGTATTCATACAGTGAATGCTACAGTTTTTGCCAAAGTAGTTCTTTTCGCATTTGTATGTTCCCTCTTCATCACATTTCCCGTGAAGTGTTTCATTGCAGGAAACAGTACAATGGTCTCCGTAAAAGTTGTGTTGACATTTCAGGGTTCCGTTTTGGAGACATTCGCCATGGGTTGTATTCATACAGTGAATGCTACAGTCTTTGCCAAAGTAGTTGTCAACGCACTTGTATGTTCCCTCTTCATCACATTTCCCGTGAAGACTTTCATTGCAGGAAACATTACAATGGTCTCCGTAAAAGTTCTCTTGACATTTCAGGGTTCCGTTTTGGAAACATTCGCCATGGGTTGTATTCATGCAGTGAATGCTACAGTCTTCGCCAAAGTAGTTCTCATCGCATTTGTATGTTCCCTCTTCATCACATTTCCCGTGAAGACTTTCATTGCAGGAAACATTACAATTGTCTCCGTAAAAGTTCTCTTGACATTTCAGGGTTCCGTTTTGGAAACATTCGCCATGGGTTGTATTCATGCAGTGAATGCTACAGTCTTCGCCAAAGTAGTTCTCATCGCATTTGTATGTTCCCTCTTCATCACATTTCCCGTGAAGAGTTTTATTGCAGGAAATAGCACAATTGTCTCCGTAAAAGTTCTCTTGACATTTCAGGGTTCCGTTTTGGAGACATTCGCCATGGGTTGTATTCATACAGTGAATGCTACAGTCTTCACCAAAGTAGTTCTCATCGCATTTGTATGTTCCCTCTTCATCACATTTCCCGTGAAGTGTTTCATTGCAGGAAACAGTACAATTGTCTCCGTAAAAGTTCTCTTCACATTTCAGGGTACCGTTTTGGAGACATTCGCCATGGGTTGTATTCATACAGTAAATGCTACAGTCTTCGCCAAAGTAGTTCTCATCGCATTTGTATGTTCCCTCTTCATCACATTTCCCGTGAAGAGTTTCATAGCAGGAAACATTACAATTGTCTCCGTAAACGTTCTCTTGACATTTCAGAGTTCCGTTTTGCAGACATTCGCCATGGGTTGTATTCATGCAGTGTATGCTACAGTCTTCGCCAAAGTAGTTCTCATCGCATTTGTATGTTCCCTCTTTATTACATTTCCCGTGAAGTGTTTCATTGCAGAAAACAGTACAATTGTCTCCGTAAAAGTTCTCTTGACATTTCAGGGTTCCGTTTTGGAGACATACGCCATGGGTTGTATTCACACAGTGAATGCTACAGTCTTCGCCAAAGTAGTTATCACCACACGTGTAATTTCCTTGTTGATCACATTTTTTGTGAGGTGTTTCATTGCAGTAAATAGTACATTTGCCACCGTAGTAGTTGTGTTTGCAAATGAAGGTTCCATTTATGTCACACGTACCGTACATTGTATTGTAACAATAAGTAGTGCAATTCTTTCCATAGTAATTCGTATTGCATTCCATACTTCCGTTTAGATGACATTTTCCGTTTTGTGACGTTTTACAATAAGTGTTACAATGGTGACCGTAGTAGTGACGACTACATTGTAGTACACCATATTCGTCACAGTGACCGTTTGTTGTATTTGTACAGTGTGTCTGACAGTAGGATCCATACCATTCCGAATTACATCTGATCGAACCATTCGTTCGACAGACGCCATTTTGAAGTGTATCATTTGCACAGTATCGGTTGCAATATTCGCCATGGAAGTTATTGGGACACACTACATTACCGTGTTTGTCACATGATCGTCTGCTAGATCTACAGTCGTAGTACACTCGTACAGAGTAAAGAAATCTGAGAAAGAAGACAGAAGAGGAATCTTATGAATATAATAGGTTAACATTAGAATTTTTCTCTTTTGTCCGAACTTCAGTTTATTGATTGATTTGTTTTACGTCGGTTTCAGGAATATTTCAGACATATTGTGGCATTAAACAGGCGCTAACCAACTATTTAGAAATAGTGACGTAATCTCGTAAACTCAGATCGGTTGCGTTATAAACCAAGTGCTGAACCACTACTACATGTGTTACATTAAAGTTTTATAATTCAAAGAATTTTAAAACTATCTATAACAGATAGTTTTCAAATTCTTTGAATTATAAAACTTTAATGTAACAGGTTATAGTAAATGAATTTTAATTCATTCATAATTTTGCTTTCATATTTTACGTTTTGTTTTTGTTGGAAAGTTTATTTTTTAACGAATGTGATTTACTAAGGAGTGAGGAAGCGTATCTATTTTCTCTTTTATCATCTTATTTATTTCTGTTTAAATAATTTCATTAAGTTTTACATCGGCATAAAACTCGGGTATTTCTTAACCATTTGCTATGTCAATTAAGATTTCATAGTTTTGACATCTTTCACACAAGTAGTTATTGTGGCTAGTTTTTGACTCTATTGATATAAATTCTTTACTGCATTAGTATTACACTTCTTTAGTTCTTGTAGGTAAAGTTATTTATTCTGTTTTGACTGCTATTAATTCATTTCAATGTTACACAACTTCTCGCGGAAATACGGTAATTGATTTTTCAGAGCAAATAGTGTCATGACTCAAAAGGAATCCGCCATGTTAATTAATATCTTAGTTTTGTAACGAACGACCTGATTGGTCAAGACTCCAAGTTCGAAAGTTTGCTGGACAGATTGCGACTTCGACAGATTCACTCTCTGTCTGGCTTTGCGTAAATAAATATAAGTTTTATTTGATATCGAACTTGATTTCTTTCAATCAGATTACCTGTGGAAATGAGTACATCGTATTAGACACAGCGCTGATTCCCCCAAGTTTCAAGACACATAAGGCTATAAATAGCCGGTGTAAAACATGTACGAACGTAAGTGGTGTAGCATATACATCACTACTGCATTCTCTACAATTGACTATATCTTTATTCAATTATCATAAGTAGGATACTTTGAATGTTTTGGATGTTTATGTTAATGGCGTAACTTTTGGGCATTAATTATCTAATAGTGTTATGGTATATAATATAAAGCACGATATCCAGCAGAAGTTTAGAAGGCAAATTAAAAGTTGAGAGAAGACAAAATCTGTATAGGTGGTCTGAACTGAAGTCACATTCTATAAAGTCATAATATGATGATGATGATGATGATGATGATGATGATGATGATGATAGAGATGTGTTAGAGGTGTTGTTCCCATAATCCCTGCATCTTAAACCCTTGCTCAGTATACACCTATGTTGACCTCTATTATAACGCTTATCGTGAAAAAAGATCCATAAATATCGTCATAAGACCCACGAGAATCCTTGAGAAAGTCCGACTTTTGTGCAGTTAGTAATGTGTTTGATATGCAAACAAGTCAATAAATCAACGTGTAAGAAATACTAGAACATTCCAATATAAATCATGAAATGCGACCTTCCGTGTCTACGGTGGGGTTCAGACGAAGACCGATGTGACGGGGCGTCGACGGTGTTAATATAGGGACGACGAAATAAAGGCAGGTAGTATGGGTATCACCTAAGGCCCAGAGAAGGTGCAGGGTAGAGCCTTCGTACGCTCCGCAGATTTGTAGAACTTTGGCATGTATATAAATGTATCCTGGTGAACAGATTCTCGTTTGTTAAAGTTCAAAATCCCAACATAAAAACTTTGAAAACGGAAAATATCAAACTCAATGGCGGATGGGCAGACCGCAAAACCAGATGACCCAGTAATCTTGGGACAGACTGCCAAGCCAGATGACCCAGTAATCTTGGGATAGACCGCCAGGTCAGATGACCCAGTAATCTTGGAACAGATCGCCAAGCCAGATGACCCAGTAATCTTGGGATAGACCGCCAGGCCAGATGACCCAGTAATCTTGGGACAAACTGCAAAGCTAAATGACCCAGTAATCTTGGGACAGACTGCCATGCCAGATGACACAGTAATGTTGGGATAGACCGCCAAGCCAGATGACCTAGTAATCTTTGGATAGACCGCCAGGCCAAATGACCTAGTAATCTTGGGATAGACTGCCAAGCCAGATGACCTAGTAATCTTGGTACAGACTGCCAGGTCAGATGACCAAGTAATCTTGGAACAGACCGCCAAGCTAAGTGACCCAGTAATATTGGGACAAGAAAGGTTTAAAGATTACAGCACTGAGGTCTAAATCATCCAGCATGATGACAGTAGCATTCGAACTGTTTAAAATGATTCCCGATTCTTCTTGCCGAAAGATTGCTCTGGTTTAGCCATGTAAACTTTGCTATGGATGAATCTGTTATTGTTAAACGTCTCTCCGCGATTACTTCACGTATATAGCGACAACATCTGCCTGATGCTTTGCATTGAAATTTACACTTTTTCAACAAACCTAACCGTAGCATAAACTGATTAAGAGACATAAATTGTCTAAATGCGCATCTGGTGCACTCAATTAAAAGGTATATTGATTGATTGATTTATAATTATAAATGTTAATAATAGTACACTGTGGACCCAACAATAGACTGAGGGTTATAACAGGTACTAGATAAACTATAGACCCTTTCATGTTATCTGCGTGACTGCGTTTTGAGTAGCAAAATCATGACTGTTCTAACAAAAGATGTAGGACACGAACAATATTACTTCATGACGTCAAAAGTTATACGGTAAACGTAACTATTTGCCATTCAAAATGTCAACCCTAAATTAGATGTGATAAACAGAGTACTGTGCCATGGCCTCAGTAAATTCTCACTGTTCTAATCCTCTTCTCCCTGCTTTGACGCCCCACTCCGACTGCCCTGTTTGCGTACTTACTTTTGTGATATTTGCCTGATAACCATCCAATGAATATAATTTTTTAATCTTTTAGATGTGTTTTAAGAGTAGAAATATGAAACAAGTTAATACGCGGTCATTCATTACTGGAAGAATCAGACCCCCGGAGACTGACAAAACAGAATTTTGTAAACAAATGAGAATCTGCTGGAGGAATTCTATGCGGAACGTACCGACCCTTTAATCTGAATACGTAATTCGCTTATACATTACGTCATTCTCCAATTTGTATTATTATTAAACACATTGTCTGACGTCCACCTACATGATCGTATGCTTCACGTGTATTTCGCCGTCACCATATACGTGAAATATTCGTGGTGTGACGTAAAATAATAACCAATCAATCAATCACGTGTATTTCACGTTTTGCAGGACTTGGATAAACATAATAACTGTTTGTATATAGTAGAGATGTTATTTTGATTCGTGCCACTATCTCTATTGATAAGTATCATTTATTCAACTTTCTTTCTCTTATTTCTTTCCGTATATATCATAAGTCTATATTATATATTAATAGTATATTCAAATGTCTCCATATTTACTACTTTCTTGTGTTGTAAATGTTAGGGAAAGGGAAAGGGTTACAGTAATGTTGACATAACTTTTGCTCAATTCCATTTCAATGTATTATGAAATAAAGTATTGTTCAACTAAAACTATTCAAGAAACATTTATGTTTCCACTCCCGTTTGCGAAACTGAATTGTTGGTATTGTACTTGATACTTTCTGCTAATGATATATGATAATATTATCTTCTTAACTGCATAAAACAAAGCATTATAACTATTAGTAGTTTGCCATGGGTTAAAGGGTTAAAGGATATATCCTGGCCTTTTCAAAAAAAGAAAACCATCCCACCCCCAATAATAATAATAATAATAATAATAATAATAATAATAATGATAATAATAAATATAATATTATAAATAAAAGCAAAAACAAACAAACAAGAGGCCCATGAGCCACATCGCTCATATGAGCATCCAACGGCCCAAAGAGAAAAGCAGAAAGGTATCTATAAACTTTTTTTCTTTGATCTTTCAATATAAATAGACATTCATGAAGGAAATGAAAAATGTGTAAGTTTATTGTTTGGAATTACGGTGGGGTCCTCAATACTTTTAAAGATATTAAACTATTTATAAAAGGGCGGGGTCAGATATGACCCCGGGGTACTCTGCATATGTGTCAATGAAGTTTTCTTGACACAAGGAACAAAAAATTACCTGGTTTGTGAGGGTGGAGACTTCAATTGTTCCTAAGATAATTGGCTATTTTTAAAGAAAAGAGGCCCAAGTGGGCCTAGATCGCTAACATGACACTTAGAAAACATTGCACATGAAAATAACCTCCCCATTCCCCCTTCTGTCATTTTTGCAGACTTGAAAAATAAAAAATCCCCAATTTTTTTTCCAAAATTCTTTCAAAAGAACATTCATTTACTATATTCCGGCTTAATCAAGCATTTTATTGCATCAAAAATCAACCATAGAAAACCATGCTATTTTGAATGAAAAGATTTAAGTCCGAAAATATGCCAAAACACGTAAAAAATTATTTGTCCGATTTCAAGAAAATGAACGAACTGGAAACATACATCCCTCCAGATAACTCAGATGTCATTAGTTTCATAATCCATACAAATAGGGGTACACTCTGAGGTCTATATTTAGTACATGGTTGGGCCACCTGTCAACGGATTTGGACGAAATGAACAAACATAGTAGAGGACATATGCGTGTCAAGTTTCACCTTTATTGGTCACTTTGCATTATTCTCAAGGTTTTCATAACACTAAAAGAGATAACGTCATGCTACAATTAGACAGTGATACCACACTGTACGCTGTATGCATTGTAATATAGAACATCTAATAAAATGAAACCTAACTCCATTCACAACCGGTAACACTCAAAATAATTTTGGAAGGATTATAAACAACAAGATTTGCACAATGACTTTGAAATCAAGAAAAAATCCCATGAAGTCGAGATCTTGTTCTAAAATACACTTACTTTTCACAGAGAGAACATGACACATGTTTAGCAAGTGAGATTTAATAGACTTTAAACAAATATGTCTGTTAAAATTAAAAGGATGGTGTACACACATTTTTCACAAATCAATTCACACATTTTCCCAATATGAATATTACCTTCCAGATGGATGCCAATTACCAGTGAGGTTCCCCTCCATGGCCGACTCAGCTGTTGCAGATATACTTTTTATTGTGTAGGACTTTTGATATATGGATGGATGTTTTTGGTCATAAAGGTCCTCAAACGTTTTGTACAGTCCAATCGTTACATTGTAGTAGTCTTCCTAAAATATGGCAATTCATTATGACATAAATATAAATTTTACATGTTTAAAAGAGCTAAATTTTCACTTTATGATTCTAGAATAAAGTCATTCAAAGCACTTGATCTGGACAAAAAGGTCATATTTGATAAAGAATTTAAAGAACGACGAAGTGTAAGGTCAAATTGTTAACAAGTGAGAACTAAAAATATCACTGGGCATTTTAATGCACATTTACTTGTAACCCTTGTGTTTACAGAAATAACACGAAAATCGTTTATATCAAATATCTATGGACAACCATTGCCACATTGATACCAAATCTCACTCGGAATTTGTAGCAACCTTTTGGTATTTAGCACTTTAAAAAATTGTATAGGTTGTGTACTTCTTTGAAACCAAGACCAAAATGTCGCAATATTCATATCAAACAGCTAACTAAGAAAACACACAGACGTCACTATAATGTAAGGTTATACAGCAATTGCACTACCGAATTAGGACGGTCGTTTATATTCGTATTTTACATTATGTGGATTGTCCTTTGCAAGATATAAAATGATTAACCATCCAATAATAAGTCGAGTGAGTAGTTTTTGAGCGGGGTGGACGCGTTTTATAATCGCTCCGTCTTTTGGGATTTATCTGGCTTTTTCATTCTTAAAAGGAATTATTTGTGTGTGGAATAAGTGGTGTTATTAGTGTGGGATATATGTGCATATTTTTGATTGGGATATATCAGATGAAATGGGGAAAAATAGTAGGAAAAGGAAAAAATCGGCCAGCATTAGTGATCAGAGCAGTAGTCACATCAGTGAACCGTCCCTTACAAGCAGTGTGTTATGTGCCGCGAGCGAAGTATTGTACGGAAAGCCGGACGGACCTACCGAAGTCCTAGAGAGTCAGCCTGGATTAGCCATGTCTACACCGCTGCCTCTCAGATAAGATGATGCCAGTATCAACACGAAGCTTGGCCTCATTCTCGTACGGCTGAAAAAACTTGACGATATCGATGCCATCTGCCAGAAGTTTGATGCACTAGAAAATCGTTTGTCGAGCTTTGAAACTAGGCTTATGAGTGTTGAAAGTAAGTAAAAAGAACTCGAAAACTGTGAGATTTATCTCTTCGCAATACGATTCAGTCAAGGCCAATACAAACTCGAGTGACATTGAAACCAAGTTTTTAAATACCCATCAGATGGCCATGGCAGATGTGAACAATCTCATTACTTCTCTAACCACGGAAAGAGATTCACTGCGTGAAACTGTTACCGATCTCCAGTGCACGTCAATGAAGATGAACCTTATTTTTGCGGGACTCGGTGGTGAAGATACAGAAGAAAACACAGAAGAAAAGCTCAGAGACTTCCTTTACTATGAGTTGAATATTGAACATAGAATAGAATTTGGAAACGTACACAGATTCGGTCGCTGGATCCGGGGCAGGCCCCGCCCAATCGTTGCAAGATTTTTGTATTTTCATGACATACAGTTAGTGAAGTCAAGAGCTCATATGTTACGGGGAAGCCAATTCAGCATTCGGGAGCAAAACCCTGCATCGGTGGAGGACAAACGGAAGGACCTCTATCCCCTAATGCGGAGAATGAGGGCGGATAATGCGCATCCCAAGCTTGTCAGAGATAAACTCTATATCCGAGGGAAACAACTAGAGACAAGTGAGATAACTGCACTGCTGACTAAATATAACCTAAGTGCTCGCAGTGTTGCATTCTCTAAATTACCCAATCCCGATTCTCAGAGTAAACCACCGCAGCCGGCCACCCTCGTTAGCACCAATCCACCATCCGTGCAGAGTCACAGTAACACGACAAATACTCGGTATTCCACGGTTGTATCACAAGGTAATCAAGGACACACGATCGCTCATCACACGGCACACATAACCCGCAATGAAGCTGACCGTGCTACATACCGGCCACCGGCAACCACAGCAGCCGTTATGAGAGACAATGCCTATATAGCGCATGAAAACAATCACTGCGCACTACAGCAACCAGCGCCGAGAGTGACATTGCAAGCGGACATTCATAATGCTCCTAAACAGCATTCTGTTCCATCCGAGTTACGAGACAATGCACAAGGGGTTCGATCTCAGAACAGGAATGCAGTGCTGAATGGACTACCTCAGTCTCCGGTACCCAACACACAGACCGTTGACGCGCATGGGTAGGATAGTGCGGAGAGTGAACTGTCAATCTGTAGCTGGAATGTTGGAAAAGGACTCTGTACCAAACTTAAGGACCCTGATTTTGTAAATAGCATTTGTATGTTCATCCGAATGTTGGATCAGCAAAAATGATAAGGTTGAATTGGATGGGTATGAACATTATGTTTTCCCTAGGAAAAAGGGGAAGGGAGGGGGTATGGTAGTGTTTTACAAATCTTCTCTGGTACAATATGTGAATCTAGTTGAAAACTATCTTGATTGTATTATATGGATAAAAATTACTCCGACACTGACGCCAAATAACTATATCTTTATAGCCACCTGTTATTTTCCCCCAGAAAACAGTGTTTTTTTACACACGTAATGATGTCGACCTTTTTCAGATATTAGATGACACAACATGTAAATATATGAAAGAAGGATGTATATATATTGTTGGTGATTTGAACTCAAGATGCGGAGTAAGAGATGATTTTATCAGCAATGATACCCTCAGTACTAATACCGTTCAATCGCTTCAACCTGTTTTAAGTTATATTTCTGACACTTGCCCTCAAATTAGACATTGTACTGATAAATCAGTTAATTACTTTGGTCGTAAACTTTTGGATTATTGTAAAACTACAGGCATGAGAATATTTAACGGAAGACATGGAAATGATCCCAATGGTAATATTACCTTCTTTAGTACTACGGGTATGAGTATGATTGATTATTTACTGACAGATATAACGAATATGTCAAATATTAAGACCTTTTCATCTGGTGTATTTAACACATTTTCAGATCATTCCCCTATATGTTTTAGTATACCTTTTAATATGTGTGATATGAATGACAAGTCCTCTGAAGGGCAAGGTCAGTTTATTAGATGCCCAAGTAAATCTGTGAAGTGGATTGATGAAAATGTAGATAATATTGCTAGATCTTTGACAGCAAATGGAGATAATTTATTGGCATGCTTAGATACTTCATATGGATCGTTAAATGAAGTTAATAATAGCGTAAATGCATTTTGTACTATTTTAAATGACATAGTTTCACCTTTTTGCAATGTAAAAGTAGGACGTAGCGATAATGTTCAACATCCAAAGAAAAAGTCCAATACATGTATTGATAAGCAAAAGTTGTGCAGAAGATGGTTTATTAAACGAGCTCTTCATGAAATGTAAAGATATACTTGTACCTTATTTATATAAATTGTTCAATAATGCTTTTAGATCGGGATACTTCCCGGAAGCATGGTCAAGTGGATGTATAATACCAGTTTTTAAAAAAGGTGATAGAAAAGATCCTAATAATTATAGAGGCATTACTATTGTCAGTTGCCTTGGAAAATTATTCACATCTGTATTATGTAATAGAATACTAGTTTGGAGTACACGTAATGATATTATTACTGATGCTCAGTTTGGCTTCAAACCTGGTTTTAGCACTATAGACGCTATTTTCATATTACAAAGTCTTATCAATAGAACCTTAAGTAAGCGGAAAAGATTATACTGTTGTTTTGTAGATTATCGTAAAGCATTTGATCTGGTAAATAGATGTAAATTATGGAACAAACTTGTACAGTTGGGCGTCTGTGGGAAATTGTTTACTATAATCAAGTCTTTGTACGATAATGTTAAATCATGCATAAAACATAATGGATTTTTGACAGATTTTTTTCATACTACTTCCGGTTTATTACAGGGGGAGGTAATGTCCCCGATTTTGTACTCTCTATATGTTAATGATTTTGAAATGCACCTTCTAACAGAAAATTGCCCCAGTTTAGAAATTCAGTACATCAACATTTTTCTCCTTATGTACGCAGACGACACTGTGTTAATTGCCGAAACGCCTGCAGGTCTTCAGAAACTAATTGATTCTTTATATACTTATTCAGTAGAATGGAACTTAATTGTAAATACGGATAAAACAAAAATAGTAGTGTTTAGGAATGGGGGTCGATTAAAAGAAAATGAGCACTGGATATTTCACGGAGAAGCCTTAAAGGTAATAGATGAGTTTAATTATTTGGGCATGCTATTTAAATACAATGGGAAATTCTCAGTTACTCAGAAACATTTAGCTGAACAAGGAAGAAAAGCGTTATTTGCTTTAAACAATAATTAAAAGATTTTTCATTTAATATTGAAACGAAATGTTCCGTTTTTGATACTTACGTTAACAGTATCTTTGGATATGCAGCTGAGGTATGGGGGTTTCACAAGGCCCCAGATATCGAATAGATTCACGTCAGTTTTTGTAAACGAATTCTTGGAGTCAAGCGCAGTACTTGCAGTAATTTAGTTTATTATGAATTGGGAAGGTTTCCTCTTAGTGTTAATAGGAAATTAAAAGTAATAAAATACTGGATTTCACTTAGGAATACCAGTAACTGTATCCTTAAGGCTTGTTATGATGAAATGCTTGTTAGCAAAGACCCCTGGATTGTGAACCTGAAGCTTGAATTAGATAATATTGGATTAGGGTACCTTTTTTATGAGAATTTTGTGGATAAGTCAGTTTACTGTGTAATTGAGCAGAGAGTGAAAGATATATATCAACAGAGAATTTTAGCTGAGATACGTAGATCTCCCAAGGGAATACTGTATCAACATCTTGTGGACCATTTTTGCCTGCAATCGCATTTAAGAAAACCAATACACAACATATTTCAGATGTATATAGCTAAATTCAGATTATCTTCACATAATCTAAAGATAGAAAGTGGCAGATTTAATAACGAATTACGCCATGATAGACTTTGTACATCCTGTAATTTGAATGATATAGAGGATGAATTTCATTTTATTCTTAAGTGTCCTTTTTATAATACTTTGAGAGAGAAATACATTAAAAGATATTACCGAATTAGACCCAACGTTTATAAGTTGACTCAATTACTCAGTACCAGTAATATTAAAGAATTATGTAACTTAGGAAGATTTCTAAAGTACGCATATTCAGAGAGAAATACTATATAACCAGTTGTATTTCGTCAATATTCAAGTTATCCTATTTATTGACGATACCCCCATACATGCAATTATTAACAATATCATTGTGTATTAAAGCATATGAATGATTTTATGTAAAGTGCTTACGATATACATTTTATGATGTTATTTCACAGCTTATGTATGACCCAGGAGCGTATGACCGGTGGCATATTGATTATTATCCGTCGGTTTGATTGTCCGTCCATTTGTCTGATTGTTGTCCTTTTTAGTTATTATACATAAATTCCATTGTTTATAGCGTATGTATATATATAATATTGCATAGTATTACAATAATGTATATATATTTATCATTGTTTACTTATATGTATCACATCTGTGTTGTAGGAAACAATTCAATGACACCCATGCCCATCTGCCCAGTGTAATCTCGAACTTTATAATGCCCGTATCATTTGTAATGATCTTATACTTATACTTGTACCCTATTTTTGACACATAAGTTTTGCAAATGATATTGTTTGTTCACCTGCTTGTTGTCAATTTAACTTTTGAACATTAATTCCAGTATTTGCAGCGTACATCTGTGATTGGACTGCATAATATTAAGATAATGTACTTATATATATTTCCTTGTATTTGCTTATTTATATGCAGCATGTATATGCTTTAGTCATATGAAATAATACTCAGCATTTTGGTCATCTGTCTTTAATCAAATCACTTGTAATCTACAATAGCCGTATCATTTGTAATGTTCTTACTTGTATCCTATCCCCAACAGAAACGCAGCGTATGTCTGTTATAGAATTGTCATGATGTACATATATACTTGTTGTTGCTTACTTATATGCAGTATATTTATACTTTATTCGTATGAAACAATACAACGAGACCCAGCGTGTTGGCTGCCTGTCTTCCTAGTAAAGCCACTTGAAATATATAATGGTCGTATCATTTGTAATGATCTTACTTCTGCCCAATTTTTTATAAGAAATTTTCACGAACAATATTGTTTATTTACCTCCTTATTATCGATTTAATTATTTTATGCCGATTCTGGCGCGCATTTGTGATTGTATAACATGGTATTATGATAATGTATACATTCTGATTGTTGCTTACTTATATACAGCATACGTGTGCTTTAGTCGTATGCAATAATTCATTTTTTCTCTAAAATGTTTCGCAATAAAATTCTAGTATAAAGATAACTTAATAACCATACTGCATTTTTAAGCAGTGGTCACTCTCCACGTGATTATACAGCTTTTGTTTGTCTCCAAATTCACTGTATACTAGTACATGGTATACGTGTACATTGTTGTATATATTGTATATATCTATATTTGTACATACTGTTGTTACATATCCTATAAGTCTTGTATGGCTTCTGGAAATAAATGAACTTGAACTTGAATAATATGCTGAATAAATTTGACAAAACTTGATTGTTTGTCTACGTTACCTTGACCGGAAGCTTGAAAACAATAGGATTGGTCTGATTATCTATTGTGACACCCAATGATGACGTCACCGGTATGACCATAGTCAACGGAGGAATCAAAAACCTTCATAAAATAGATAAAAACAAAGAACTTATTATCACTGGTCTGATGGTACATGAATATTTTTTGTGGTTAGTTGTTGTTATTGCCACAGTTACATTCATTATTTACATTTGCATATTTATCTATAGCTTCATTACGCTGCTCACTAGTTTTTATACACATTTTAGTGTAATTCTA
>CM068588.1:36042268-36214768 GCA_035048485.1 Pteria penguin | reverse complement strand
TATCAATATAATCACATGAAATTATGCAGTGGAATTGTAAATAAGTTAAATCACAACTGTATGTATAAATATAGAACATATATACCATTTAATTTAGTGCACCATATGCGCATTTCGACAACTTATGTCTCTTCAGTGATGCTCGTGGCCGAATGATCGTATATACTTGCTTGTCATGAAATCTGTAATGTATGAGTGACTTGTGACTTCTTCACGGGAGACTAGCCGTTCAGAGGATGTCTGTCCATTAGGTGAACTAATAGGATTTCCAAGCAACAGGTGTCACTGTGAACATAGGCTATTGTGATTTGATTTAGTATCTGTTTCAATATTCAATATTCAGATATTTGTCAAAACGATTTATAATTGAGAAAAATATCTGCCATGCGGTCATGTTGTCATAGGTTATCTGGTCGATCGCGTAGACTTTGGAGTGTATAGGACATTCTACTGTGTGGTCTGTCTGATCTCTTATTTCTGTAGATCCAGGGCGTAATTTGTTACTTCATGACAGGATGGGGAACATTCTTATTCATGATCTCTTCATTTCTTAACACTACACATGAAAGAAATGCATACGTATATAAATGAAAAAAAAAAATCAAATATCCTGGGGAAATGTATGAATAATTTAGACAATTGATTAAACATTTTAGTTGCTATATTCGTATATTGAAACATTTCAAAATATTAATTTCAATTATATTTAAAGGATTTTGTATAAATCACCACATTTTATCAAATAACTTGGCATGCCTAGGTGACCTATTGACTATGAGTCTCTGTCGGTCGGTAATTTACAACCAGGTCAGTTGCAGGGGCGGATCAAAGTTTTCGACTTGGGTCATAAGGGGGTATTGGCACCACTTAGGTCCCCAGCATGCCCACGGCGGTCGGATTGGAATTGAGGGAGGGGCTCTTTGCTCTCGGAAGCAATTTGACATTTTAAGGACCCGAAACCAGCGCTATTTACCTAATTCAATACCAGAGCTGCCGAGTTATCGACAGTTTTTGTAGCCTTACTCATGCCTTTACCCTACCTTGTTATTCTGGTTGTACCTAAGGTGGATTTTGTCAAAACTCGATTTTTAAATAAAATTGTCTCAACTGCATCGTAAAATCCGCCATAATTTATTGCCTTTTGTCTCGTTCTTAACTTCTAGTGGATAATTCAGAAGAATCTAAAGATATTTTTGAAAAAAGGGGTTGCGAGCTGAAATGAATGGGGAGGGGTTGCGGTTGAATCCCTAAACCTAGTCAAAATGAACAGGAAAAGTCCAGTCCAGTTACGATTATCGGATTCATACTAGATTGTCACTTTGACAATAACAGATGAACCCCCTTCTCTCTGCCACTGAATTTTCTCCAAATTTCAAACGAAGCTTCCTTACTAAAGCTACTAAGGGGGACTTTGTAAATTTCCTTTACTCCTGGGGCATTAGAGAAGATTCAAAATGCTAGAAATAGCATGAATTAAAACAGCTTCATCTTTTCTTTACTTATTGCCATTGTAAGGAACCATTGATACATGGTTTAAAATATAACGAAGCTCTCTATCAAAATGGCAAAAGTCTTTACCTTATCCCCAAGGCAGGTGTTTAATTTATTGATTTTTTTCTGACACATTTTTCAATTTTTTTAGAAACACTAACAGTATTTGGACCAAAGTGGTGTGGATGAAATATTGAATGTGTACTATAAATGTTGTTAATTTTCGGTAAGACCCGTCAATGGGTGGATCCAAAGCGGGCGGCATAAGTCCGAGAGGGCACACTCCTTTGACAAACACCCCTTTCAGACCGACTGTTTACATTGACAAACCGAATGTATCAGAGCGATCTAGAAGAGTGTCTTAAGGAACGCTTTGGTTTCTTTCCAAAATGAAATTTTTGACGAATATTGGACTCTTTGTGGACAGTTTTGCTAACTTTCAAGTAATTTCTTATATATCTACTGATAGGTTGCTTATTACGCATTGGCTGTGTATTTTAATTGATTTATTGAAATAAATATTATTGTTAAGAAATGGTAATACAAAAAGTCTTCGTGGGTACAAAACACTCAAATACTTTAAACGTGTTGTTATTTTGGCAAGATTCGTCAAAGGAGTAGAACAAGTAGTTGGCGACATAGATCCAAGAAGGTACCTTTCTTTAACAAAATTCTTCATACTGGTTGCATAGATCGACAAACTGAATACAGAGAAATCTATAGGAGGTTGTTGTTTTTAGTTCCCTTCTGAAATCATTTTCTCCGTGTGTTTTTTTTTCATTGTATTTTACTAGAAATAATATATTTTATAGCTTATTTCAAAATGTCTTGTTTTTTGTGGGTTTTTTTTCTTTGGTTTTTGTTTGTTGGTACTTTTGGTTTTTGGTTTTCTGTGTAACCTTAATCTAGATGTCCAAATGAGCCTATTCCACTCATCTGATCTGATCACAATTTGCCCATTCACAAATAATTGTCTGCTTGAAAAATTGCAAATACACCCTTTACACACATGGAAAAAAAAAAAGAAGAAAACGGATAGATTTATTTGGTAGTTTTAGTCATCCTAGAATTATTCATTAAAATATAATTAGATAACTTTTGTTACCATATATTTTTGTAGCCCTTACTGGATTTTTTATAAATATAATCTTTCCCGTAAAGTATGTGCACCCATTTTGGCATCAATGGGTACTACATGCCAGTTGAGAAAAAGAAAAGAGGAAGATCAAGTTCTGAATTATTGACCCTGTGTTCGAGCAATACACGATGTGATATTGTATGAGGAAATTTTGTGTGAAAGCACATACTGTCAACCCCACCCATCTGAATGTAAGTAACACGTACGAACTTGTTAAATTCATGCAGTTAGCCTTTGATTTGTGTTATCTCAAAAGAATATATTTGTCGATAACACATAAGTAATAAGCTGCCGTGGATTGTATTTCAATCGAAGCAAAAATAAGTGTTACCGTCACAGGTGAGACCAATCCATATTGACGATAGAGGGGGACACTATACTAGACATGGGTCGTTAGTGATAAAGGACAAGTCGTGTTGTATCCAGCCTACTTATTTATCATATAATTATGTTTTGGTCACTTCTATTCTGTGGAAGTATTATGTGCATTGCGGGAACATTAAAGGGCCCGGAATATCGAGCTCTGGAGTCCAAATTACAAACGGTAAGTAAAGAATTCTTAGCTTGATATGATATACGATATTTAAAAAGAGTGTTTTTTATTTAATGACTTTCCTGCGGGAGAATTTACTTAATCTGTGAGGGTGCACTAAAGCACAGATAGAGCTTAATTTATTAATATTAACATATCACCATGGAAACGACAACATTGTAAGTTCACATGGCTGAGGGTAGGTTGCCAGAGGTTATTGTTATTGTATGACAATGCCGAGTGCCGTTCTGAGTGTTCGAAGTCACTCATGTCTTTATTTTCAGTTCTTATTCGAATAACTTACTTAACCGCAATATCTTGTTATTTTGGTTTGTTTTTCACAATAAAGACCTCTGATATTTGATGGAAGTTTTTGAAACCTTTGAGTTCTATAAAATTATGATTTTGCATTTGATTAATTCTTTTGATAAGATAAACATGAAACAAACAGTATCTGATTAAGGCAATAAGGGCGTTCTTAAAGGACGTACCAACAATCCATGTACTCCAGAAGAATTATACGCAAGGAACGGCTTATTGAAATTATGCTTGTAAGAGCAATCAAGGGAATGATATACTTTGCATTCATTAACTCGTGTTATGTACGGGAAATCCTTGATGTGATAAAAACAAACACATGTATAACGTTGAATACAAAATGGTATGTTTGGTTTATAATCGCAGTACCACAGAGATTTGCTTGTTTGTTTTTGATTTGGTAGGGACAGAATATTAATGAAGTGGCTGAGGCAGACGGAAAATCCACTTATCTCGACAAATATATGGGAATAGGTTTCCCAATCTGATTCTGCATCAAGAATCCATCTGGAAATCAGCGTTCTAGATCCGGGAAAATTTGACAAACGAACTGATTTCGAAAGATGCGCCATGTATACTGTCACGACATATAAAATATATCTCCCGTATAAAATGATATACATATCTAATGAAAATTACCATATCAATAGTAAAGACATGTAAATGTAAATAAAATCATAAATACCTTAAGTTTATCGTAAAATGTCAATAGCTATATTTACATTCCTGTCGTATGCTATTGGTTAAAATTTCTATATGTAAGGTGCTGTTGCATACTTTTTAATAAAACTAAACGAAACGTTAGTGCAGGCTCTAGCAAACCGAAACAAGTGACTAATATAAATACCATATGATGGGAGTCCTCTAGATAAGGGAAGTTTACAATAGGAATTCCAAAGTCATCACGTTTATCATATATATTGCTATGAATATTGTTGTTAATAATTTTGATATTTAAGTCTAAAAACAAAAAGGTGATTTCTGGTCGGAGGAATTGGCTTTGTTTAATTGAAGTTCAGATGGATAAATGTCAGATATATAGTTTTCAAACTCAGGGTTATCGATAACTAAAATATCATCAAGATATCTAGAGGTGTTATTGAACTTATCAATAAGGTCGAAACGTTTAGAAGTTTGAATAGAATGCATAAAGTCTCTCTCATAACAGTATAAAAATAAATCTGCTATAATGTGAGCGCAGTTAGTGCCCATAGGAATCCCAATAATCTGTTGATAAGTCTTGCCATGAAATTGTACATAAATATTTTCCATCAAAAATGTGATGGGATTACAAAACTCGGTACTAGTCCAACATTTATAATTATCATATTGTTTGTTAGAGAAAAATCAAGATGTAACTGAGGTACAGAGGTATGATTTAGACTCTGTTG
This sequence comes from Pteria penguin, assembly GCA_035048485.1. Taxonomy (NCBI): domain Eukaryota; kingdom Metazoa; phylum Mollusca; class Bivalvia; order Pterioida; family Pteriidae; genus Pteria; species Pteria penguin. The sequence continues at coordinate 36,209,898 of CM068588.1, read as the reverse complement.
AAACAGCAGCGTATGAGAGACAACCATTTGGTTTTGATTAAGTCATGAGGTAAAGAGGTATATAGTGTCGAAAAATCAAAAGTAGGAACGTTATTAGCCTCAAAATTTCTCAGACGGATTTTTTTCAGTGACTTAGTTCGAATTTTTGATAGACCAAATGTAAATGACGTTACTATTGTTAAAGACAGCATTACAATATTTGATAACATGGTCTTTAACTGCAGTAAGGGCGGAGATAATATGTTTAGAAAGCACAGTTGTAGAGCAATGACTAGAATTTGATATAAAACGTGATTTATATGGATTTTTGGGTTTGGGAAGCCAATATATTATTGGAAGATCATCTTTATCAATGCTTAAATTGAAGTCACACATAGCTTTACAGTGGTCAGACAAGATCTTGTCTTTAAAGAATGGGGTTTCAACATACGTAGAATTAGAGTTCAATTCCGTTTTTAGGACTGAAATATAGTATATTTTTCAAACAATGATAATATTTTTAGCTGCTTTGTCAGCAGGTAAGAAGACAAAAGTATTGTGTAAATCAGCCATTTTCTTTCTAATAGACTGGACTGGTATATAATGTGGTTGTTTGAATAAATGGTGATTACTTGTAAAATTATCGATGCGAATATCTATAATTTTTAAGATTTCATTTTTCCAGTCATTCAAGGAATGTATATTACACCTTCGTTTACAATGTGTTTAATGCTTCTTCAACAACATCCCGGCATTTGGTAAAATCTATCCTGGAAGGCAATCTATACGTTCGCCCTTTATTAAAAAGTGAACGTGAAATATTTATCCGAAATACAATTAAGATCACCTGTAATAATATGGCCCGCAGGCTGATAAATGAATTTAGAATTATTGCATGAGCAGGACGATGGAATAGAGTCAAGAGAATTTAGATTAGATGTGACTGCATTATAATTAACACCGAACTCTATAGCGGATTCTATTGTGATATTTGGAACAAATAGTGTATAACTGGAATAATTCATCGCTGCAGAGAGTCAGGAGTCCTTAAATTCATCGCTGCAGAGAGTCGGGAGTCCTTAAATTCATCGCTGCAGAGAGTCGGGAGTCCTTAAATTCATCGCTGCAGAGAGTCGGGAGTCCTTAAATTCATCGCTGCAGAGGATCGGGAGCCCTTAAATTCGACCTTCGGCATGAGAGTCTTATATTAGAATCAGCGATGGTTAATGTATGAGGGCCGATATACTGTTACTGATATTTATGTTTAATTACTTTAATAGCATCAATACGTACACCGTTATCATTGAGAGAGAGAGAGAGAGAGAGAGAGAGAGAGAGAGAGAGAGAGAGAGAGAGAGAGAGAGAGAGAGAGAGAGAGAGAACGTGCAAGAAAGTCATGCATTGCACAAAATATTAAGATGCATGTATTGTGCAAAACAGTAAGATTTTGATAGACGAAGACACATAACAGACCCAAACTGCACGTCATATTCTCATTGTTAGGACAGTGTAGTAAGGTGTCGTTCTTCGCCCTTAGGGCTCCAGTCGCCCTAATGCTAATGTTGAAAAAGAGTTAAGGTATTTCACCATTTTCTAAACTTAGAGTGCTGAGGCGAGTTCAGATCATTACTATCAAGTTTGCCACCAAACCGGATCCTGCAGAGACCACTCATCATATGAATATTTTCTCTGCATATAAATGGTTTGAAATGTAAAGATGATGGATAAATCCAAATCATAATTCCGAAAACCATGAAATCAGAGGACATACAAAATCATTGAAAATGAAAACAAAATGGAAATAACAAAATATGTCTACTTGAAGAGCATATGTGAACCCCTATGATGGAGTGAGATCAGGTGCCCGGAGAGAGAGAGAGCATCTCCTGCTTACTAGCAACACCCGTCAAATATATCCAGTAGAAAGAGTCAAATCGTGTAAATTCCATCTATATTTATATATGTAGAAGTCGAAGTAGGCAACCTTCTAGTACAGAAGGTGTCAAATCTGTGTACAATGATCATCACACGGATGAAGAAACCTTGTGAAAAATTGTTTAGAACTAAAAGGAAGTTGCCTGAGGTATATGATAAAGTCTCTATTGATAATATGTACGAGAGCAATTATGCGCACAAATATTGATTACTTTTCAAATGCTATTATATACCATACAACCAATATTTTGCTATACTTACATGCTTTATTGTTTTCTGACATCAATTATCAGTGTTATATTTTACTTGGCTTCAGTTTATTCTTGAGATTACGTTACTTGAAACATGTCAGTATGATTTAGATGGTGTGCTGCTAGTTCGTAATTGAAATGAATCTTTTTACCCTCTTCACCCGGGAGAAGTTTGAAGGTAATTCAATAAATGGTGATGTTTTTTAAAATTAGAATAAATCATGTATGGTAATTGAATATTGATAGTTTTGACCCAAATTCCAACATATTGCATTGACTGAAGTTTTAACTTAGCGTACAAGATTTTTGTCACATTTGATTTTTTTTTTTCAGAAAATTACATATTGCAAAATTCTTCCTGGTGTAAGTGTGTGTCAGAATGCAAACGGATACATTTCCCTTTTTTACGAAAAACATTCGTATTTTACTCTCAAACAATTGTTATTTAAGCGATTAAGGGTGTTTAGGCTGCCGCAATTGAGTATAATATCTTGGATAAGAAAACCTCATGAATCAAAATGTATGAATCATGTGTTCTGTACGTACAAATGAGCAATGTAATAAACAATGAGTGTTTGTATTATTGCAAACGATCGTTTAATATGTATATGTCTCCCATATTTTTTGTTTTGGGACTAGATCATTCTAAAATGTATCAGTTAAGAAATTTTTCAAATTTTAAGAAGGTTTTGGTTAAAATCTATGGCTTTTGTGCATCAATGCTCCCGCCAAACCGCAAAATTACTTGCATGACTCATTGATACATAAGTATGACATTTCCATTAATAGCATGAAACACGAGTAGGCGAAATCAATGTTAAAATATGCGTAAAGTAATTGAGTTTTAACATTAGATCTATTCGAAAACCGAATATTTACTGTTTAGTTACTTATTAGTGATTAATTCCCCTATCAAGTAATTAAAATGCGAATATTCGATCATATTTTGTTGTAAATTCAGTAAAAAAACCCCACCTAATACAATTGCACAAAAAGACAACAAATATTTTAATTACATTCTTTCATAAATTTGTTTCAAATGAGACAAGACCATTAGTTTGGTTGTTTCCTGATATACAAAATATCCAGACTTGGTACCTGTACGGTTTATCATGTTGATGTCGCATATATTTTTATACCATTATGTATTTTACAATACCTTACGTGTTTATATTTTTATGACCTCTCAATATGCGATACCTGTTGACCCTTGTTCTTTACTTGGAGGATTATTTATAAATTTTTAAATGTACGTCCTATGATTGTTCTGATTTGTTTGGCTTTTGTCAAATTAAATGACCGTCCTAAGTCGGTATCGTAATTGCACTACAATCAAATATTTTTGTAATGTGATATATGTTCTAGTATATTATTTATATTCAGGTATTGTATAGCTCTATGGTGACTTCTGCCACATAACTGAGCCAGTAATTCCTCTTTTTTCTTCTGTAGAATATATCTTAGGTTTATACTTAAGGTATACATGTGCATTACCCTCTGTTTCAAGTATTCACTTTCCTCGCACTTCTTGTGAAAATGGTTCAGAACTACTTAAGTTGATATTTTTCCTCTAAAATATAACCATTCTTATAATCCGTAAAATCTTAAAAAAAAAAAAAAAAAAAAAACCCACACACACACAAAATGGGTATTGTAAGATTTCTATGTGCAATGCTAGGGGATATAATACATGACATCATATCTCTACCATTAAATCTACTGTGACTGTTAAAAACCACCACATATTAAAGAGAAAACACAAGACATCTGAGAAAGTTGTATGACACAAGGACATGCAAAAAAAGTGATAATAGTAGAATATACACGGAAAAACATTACAAAAATATTCCATTGTGCTGCGTTTACGATACCGGAATAGGACGGTCAATTGAGGTAACAAACGTCACTCAAATGGTGTGGTTAACCGGTTTACGAGCAGAAAATTTATTGTAATTTACAATACAGTCATATTTAATCCCAATACAATTGAATTTATTCCATATTCCTGTTCATGCAATAACTCTAAAAAAGAAAACTCTTATCAGCCTGCTGAACATATTTTTACAAGTGATGTTAATGGTACTTCTGACAAATGCTTTCGTTTGCTTTTTAATACGGGGACAAAATACAGTTTACCTTCCAAGACAGATTGGACCAAATGCCGGGATATTGTTGAAGAAGCACAGCAAACTAAACCATAATGATAGTATAAAAAGGTGTAAAAGTATATGCCTTGAAAAACTAGAAAAGAGAAATCCTAAATTTAATCCATATTAAATAATTGTACACTAAATCAACATTTATTTAAACAGCCACATAAAATACCGGTCCAGTATATAACACTAAAAGGGCTGATTTACAAAGTACTAGTATGTCTGTGTATCTGCTGAAAAATCAGCCAATAATATTATCATTGTTTAAAAACTATATACTATATTGGAGTTCTACATTGAACTCTACTAATACGTATATTGAAACCCCTTTGTTGGACGACAATACCCTACTTGGCAATTGTATAGGCAAGAAGCCTCGCTCTCAGGACGAAATTTTCGTATTTAGAGCATGCCATGGCATAGCGTATAAGTTGTGAAATGAAGACACCATATGCGGGAGAGAAAGGTATGTTGCTACTCAGAAAAGGGATGTTGGTTATAATAAAATTGAAATACTCACGTTTGTCCTAGAGATTGCATTGAAATATTTATATTGTTAACAACAATATCCATTCAAACATATATGATGACTTTGATCTTCCTATTGTAAATTTCTCTTAATTTGATGGTCATGTTCCTCGACTCTCATCATATGGTATTCATATTAGTCAAGTGCAATTGGTTCGGGTCTCTAGAGCCTGAATTAACGTTTTGAATTTTCACGCAAAAATTTCTGAAATCAGTTTCAAACTTCTGACACAGGAATATAGATATCATAAATTTCGAAAAACTTTTTGTAAATTTTACAGATCTTATTAAGGAGGAATACTTGACCCCCAAATTCATATTTTTTTCATTTTTTCATAACCAGTATTTGAATCTGATATCTACAAAATTGTAAAGTATAAAACATTTTCATCCACATAGTTCTAAAACTTTGACTTTGAATAACCTCCCTCTGAGGCATATTTGGAATGCCCTTGAAAGGTTCTACAAGGTCGCTTTAATATCTTTCAACTTTGCCAAATATTAGTACAAAAACTCTTCTATTTTCTCCCTTAAAACGACATTTTACAAAAAATTGCAAATTCAATATTCAAGAAAAATAATATCCATATTCCTTAGTGTCCCATTGCGCAACATTATGAGTATGAAGAAAATTGATCCACAGAAATAGAAAATATGTTTACCAAATCTTGACTATTGTGATATGTCAGAAAATGTCCAATTTGGGAATTATCATATAAATAGAAATATCAAACATATATAAACTTTTAAAATTAATTTAACTTGAATTGCTTTTGAATGCTAACAATATATCATACATTGCAACACATTTTATGATCAATTTGTAAACTTTAAAAAATTACAAAAAAGAGGCGCGATAAGGTCAAAATTGCTCACCAAAGTCCCTATGTTACATGAAAATGACCAAGATAAATTATGTCAAAATTGTATTAAAACGAAAGTCTAGAATAAAATGCATCTGAAGTCTTTGAAATAAATTCCTGAATATAACCTATGCGTAAATAAAGAAAATTTGAAACAAAATCAGAGAATATTTGGTGACAAACTTTTTTCTCTATAGTTGCACCATCTACCGACACAACCTTAAAATTTTATCAGGTATGTGTTTTGAGGATATCTTATAAGAATGCAAGAGTTTGTATTATTGGCTTTGGTGAGCAAAATTAAACTTAGGCTACAATTTGAATTCCATCGAACAATTCAAATAGTCATAAACTCACATCTTACCTTAGAAAAGCGCAATTCTTTATTCAATATTTTAGATTTATTATGTCATTAATAATTACATTGTGAACGACACTGATATGTTGTACGTAATCTGCAAATAAATTAATAACCACAACGAATATTGAAAACTGTATCACTTTGATCAACCATATACTTACATCAAGCTTCATCCAAATGTGTTTGTAAAAATGACAGCCCCCGCTCCTCTTTTTGGAAAAAAGGTCTGTAAAATGGTAAGAGATTTTCTTGCCCCAAAGCATATACACATTACAAATATGAAAGCCCTTTCACCAATGAAAAGTTATATGTTGCTAGTAAAGGATTATGTTGCTTTTTTTAATTAACAGTAGATCAAAACCCAACATCTAAGTCAAATTGACTCTGAATTCAACCTTAAAAAGTCTTTCCACAAGGAATGCACATTTGAAATATAAACCTCACAACTTATCAATCAAAAGTTATGGCACAGATCTACTTTTTGCAGAGAAATAGATAGACAGCTGACCAACTACTATATAAGAACAAATATATGCCCTTGTATCTGAGATTGGGTGCATAAAAAGGTAAAATGTTTACAGATTGTTGACAGCAGGACCACATATAATCACCTTGACAATAGCTCAGTTGCGCCTCTTCCCATGTAGTAAGAAAAACACAAAGTCCATTCAGTTTATAATGCAGTCTTCTCATGAAAAGGAAATAATTCATTAAAACGTAGGTCAACAATGATCAATGATTCCAGGTTAATCTGTAATTATCCACATCATTGTAGTATGACCTGAAATAATGTATTGCAAAAATCTTAATTTAATCCATTATTTTTCTAGCGTCTATGAACAAATAAACATGACATTGTAATTACTGTAGCTGTAGCTACTTTTGTATTCCGCCATTATTTCTAAAGGTTAGTGGAACAACGATACATTCGCGTTTCATCGATATGTTGAGCTAAAAACCATACCTCAACAATTCTTCATGTATTCCAACATAAATCCATCAGCATCCGTCAACTACTCGGCTAGTGGTGCTAACTGGGTACGCTGGTGCGGTTTGGTCTCCGTACATTAGTTCCGATCTACTTTTCGATTTAAAATCCTCCCCCCCTTCTACTTTTGATTAAAATATTTGATTGTCAGAAACAAATTTACACCAAGATTTTTATTCACTCCTTTTTACTTTAAAATTTCGCCTCAATCGTGTCTTCTGCTTTTCTAGCATTTTCTGTAGAATGTAAACAAAATTACGTCATTTTATCAACCGATGCATTCCGAACGGCGCTATATTCGTATTAGTGTCTAATCCTTCTTAAGACATTTAATCTGAATTCGGAAATGTGACTTTCCATCAATACGTATCCAGAGGAATTTCTTATCCCAATTTCTACGGTGCTCTAAAGAACAAACTAGGGAGGATCAAAGGTTCCATTAAATTCACATCCACCGGTTCTAAAATAGTTGATCGCCTTTGTCATCGACAGTATGACCCTAAGATTACAGCAAGGACTATAGGTCTTGCATTATGTCCCATACAGCCACATACAAACTTTTACTAGAGTGTTGCACTTTGACTAACAAGGTGATGGAGGCTTTATGGCGGGCCTTGTCCAAACCGTTTCATAGAAAACAAGGCCCTGAACCTCGTCCCCTCTGACTGTTAGTCGGGACTCCTACAGAGCAAGGATCTGAGCTCGCTTACAGACGGGCAGAGCGAGGTTGGCTTATGTGGATTTCGCCTTACATATTTTTGACTCTAGCATTTTATTTCATAACCGTGTGATTTTTTCAATTTCTGATCCTCTTGAGAAACCTGTTGATCCTTGTTCTCGTTAACTGGAGTACTATCAAATAATTTTTTAAATGCCGTTTTCTGTGTTTATTTGACTACTATCATATTTTATGTGCATGTCCTTGGTGATTTGTGTCATATTTGTGTCATATAGCCTGGCCAGATATCTTCTGTCTTCTCTTTCATGAGAAGACTTAAAGTCATAGTCTGTGCACCGATTAATAGCAAATGAAACCAGCACTGTAATGTAATTTAGAAATTAATCTTACATATCAAATTAATTGTCTTTCAAAATTTAACCACTGGTTACCCTAATCGGTGGTTAGAATTTCAAATAATTGGCCCCATAATGAAAAATCTTATAGCCATTAGTTGACTTCGTTATGTCGTTATATACAGTCTTAACAGAGTGGAAACAAACAACAGTGCATTACCTCACCGATACAGACATCACTGAATACATCATTAAAATAACATATGCTACCGTAATAGGAATATTTTATTTGATTTCAATAAACCACCTATCATACGATAGCAAGTCACTTGATCCTACATCTTCCCAAGCTTTGTCTTATGATCTAGTGAGCTCTTGTTAAGATATAGTGGGAAGGTAACATTATCTCCGTATCCGTGTTATCGAAACAGTCGACGTAACTCATAATACAGAGATACATTTTGTACTGAAAAGCAATATCATATAGTACAATGTAAAATTTGGAAGAAAGGGGTAGTCACAGAATTCTGGATGAATCAGAGTTGAATTAATTTTGTTTCACGTAAATATGACGAGCTCATTAGCATTGCTTCATATCTTTAACAATTAATGTACGTAAACAAGGGAGAGGTACCGAAGGGTTAACCATATCTCGTAGTCTATGGAATAAAAGGACAATATCGTGTATAGTGTCATATTCAGACAAATGTGAACCCCAATAATATCGAGGTAAGACCAGATGCCAGGAGGAGTAAGCGTCCCCTGGTTGCATGCAACACCCGTCGCTAAAAATGTATTGTAATGTAAAGATGATGGATAAATCCAAACCATAAGTCTAAAAATGAAGTTACAGTAGAACTATTTCATGTATTTTGTGTATATATGTATTTACTTCCTGAACTTGGAGGTTGCAGGGTTTGAGACCTGTGTTTCATGCAAGCAAGGGACACTTACGTCTCCCAGGCATCTGGTCTCACCTCTGTTTAATGACTTCATACACGATATTTCCCTTTTATTCCAGACATTGAGATGTGGTTAACCCCTCGCTACTTCTTTGTTTTATTGGGTATGTTTTCTTGTAATGTAAGTTAAAGTAGATATATTTTTTGTAGTGTAAAGGATTAACCGATAGACCACTTAAGAAAGAACGATGTGTTCAACCGGTAAATATGGAAGCCTCTATTGATTCCAGGAAAATGGTGGTAAGTTATGGATTAGAAGAAATTCATATACCAGCTATAATTGGAAAGAAAAGTAAAGAAAAAACCCCAAGAGACAGAGAGAGTGAGGGAGGGAGGGAGGATGGGCGAAAAGATAAGAACATTTAGTGTTACGTAACACGCCATAAAAGTTTTTACCTCCATTCGTCGAGTTATATGAAATAGTAAATAATATTGTTTTGCCAACGGAATTCACTGTAAGGTAATTTCAATTATATGTCTTATATGATGACGGCATGCATGTGATGCAATTATTTAGACCTATGCAAAAACTCATCTCACCTATGCAAGTAATGTGGGCCTTGGTTTTCGTTTGACTCGAACTTGGAACCTTTCTGTCACTAACCAGTCTCTAATTGATCGATCACCAGCTTCAATGTGAATCATCTATAATTAATTTTTCACTATAATATGGTTAAGTTTTGCTACAGATCTAAGGAGAACGAGAGGCACTGCTCTAAATCATCCTGTATCATATCAAGTGTCTAGTATCTGTTTAATTTATTTTTGTTTTGGGTTTTTTTTCTTTGTTTTTGGGGGTATTTTTTAGTATTTTGCTTTTGGGGGTTTTTTTTTGGGGGGGGGGGGGAGTGGTTAACTTAAAATGCTTAGTCAAAAACGGATGGTGTACTAAATACGACCTAAATTGCTCTGCCGTATCCACAATTCATATTCAATATGACCTTCACTTCGATAACGATTTGACCAGACATACTTAGTATGAGTTTTTATGAAGATTGTCTAGAATTACGTAGATTCCGTGGATGATTTTCTTAGATATACGTAACATAACCTGGAATTTGATTACATTAATTACATCATCTTCTCGAGACTAGCGTACGTAATATCTTACTCCCTTACGTACGCCTGTCTCGAGAAGATGTAATTACATGATCTAAGTACAAACGAGGAAAATCCTGAGTTCATGTAAAGATTGTCCCAACATATCTGACTCTACTTGAATGATGTTTAATGCTTGAAAAATGAAAACTTTTCATTTGTCACATGGATAATTAAAACGTGATCTTTTTTCCGTGATGAATCACGAAATGTGCAAGTAGCGATAATATTTTTGCACTTTTATACACATACTTAGAAGTATTCACATACTCACATATTGAACAAGAATAACAAATGATAGATTGTACATACATGTAGTTCGAAACTTCGTCATGAAAAAAGAATCTAATTTTGTTAAGGGATTTCGATTTATATTGGCTGCTTACTTCTACTGTTAATGAAGTGGACGTCATGCATAGACCCCTGTTAGGATTATTGTGGGACGGACGTCTTGCCTAGAAAATAATCACCCACCTGTCCCGCAAAATGACAAATGAGATGATGTTTTATTATGACGTCAAAAAAGGTCAGTTGCAGTTAACACTAAGGGGATTATAGCAAACACCGTCAAATTATAAGAAATGAATACGTGATATCATTCTGTGGGTCGTGAACAAGTGTCACTATTTTATACTTTGCAAATTTAGTAAGATAACTGAAAGGGATTTAATTAATCAAAATGTATTCAAATAGTGGTACTGGTCTTATGACACATGAGAATCCTTTTGACATTTTCGTTGTCAATCAGTTTTCATACCTGAGCATTTATATGGATTTCACTTTCGTTTCAGGAATGTATCTGTCCAACTGGAACAACTTGTACGGCAGAGGACGTGATTTACACATGCAAGTCTTCCGTTATAATTAAAAGCATCGAGAAAAAAGGCGCCGAGTACACAGATGGGCTAAATCTAAAAGACAATTAGTCATTGGCAAAATCTACAATGTCCAGTTAACAACTTTATGTTTCATGCAATGTAATAAAATTATCCGATTTTAATGTATAAATTCTATTTGTGGAGTGGGCATAAAGAAACTTTCGACTACACTATTTCCATATTCTGAAGAGAAATAGTATATTCCATATTGTTATAGAGGTTCTAAGTATCGTTCAGTTTGCGAATCATGTTAATATATCTGTTAATATGTCTCTCTCTCTGTGTAATACACTTACCATTGTTCATCACAACGATGTAAGGTGAACATGAAAATTCCCCAATTTTACGGTCTGTAGATAGACTTTCTTTGCGCATATCAGAAATCGTATTTTAACTAACTGACATTTGTAGTTCTTGTAATGCCATTTGTATTGTGGTGGTCAACATCACACTGTTCACGTGTAATTGATTACTCTCTACTAATAGTGACTACAGTTATACTATCTGTGCAAAATGTGACTACGAGGTAAAATGGCTCCATATAATTAAAACATTTTTACGGCATGTATGACCGATCAGTATACAATCCTTGCTCTTCCATGGTAACTGATCTTAACTTTGGTATTTCTAAGGATCTGTGATTGCGATTTCCCCTTTTTGTTTTTGTATTGAAATTTCGTGTGTATTGTTGTACACCGATTAATATTTTCTCATTTATAGACCCTTCTTCTCCACATTTCGAAAACAGGTATACTTACATCTACAAATTCAATATAGCAAAATACACGTAAGTCTAATCTCTCACGTTAAGATTGAACGAAAAAATAATGTGACGCAAAATTCTTATGATATATATAGTATCAACATTTCTCGACCAATCAGAAGAAATCAGATGAAAATACAATTATTAAAGGCTTTGTATGCCATTTAACTTTCTACATCTACTCGACCAATGTCCCAGAGCACAAAACTCATTATTATGTTAAATGATATTTATTATTTTAAATTTTGTTTTTGTTTTGTGTTTTGTTCTTGCTCGGCCTACGGAAGATCTTGCTTTCTGTGTTAAGTAAAATGAACAAACTTATCAATAAAGAAATCATTTTACAAATACGTATAAATTAACGTCATATGAATTTAAACAGGGTTTAATGCGTAAACATTATATCATATTTGTTTTTAAAGACGACCTAGAAAGGAAAATAATAGTTGAAAACTACAAACATCTGGTTTCTTATTCAGAACTTCTATCTAAATTTGGAAATATTTCTTTTCAACAGTATGTATCCAATGGGATTTCCCATCCTTATTTTTACGGTGATCTCGTATATAAACTAAGGAAAGTAAAAGGCTCCGATAACGTTATTTTATCATGTAATAAAATAGTCAAACGTCTTCTAAATAGACAATATGATATTGAGATCATCAAAAAGACTATAGGTATTGTATTTGGCCCCTCTACAGCCTTATGCAGACTTTTACTTGAACGTTGCACGCTGACTAACAGGGCGGTGGGGACTATATGACGGGCCTTGTCCAAACCTCGTTCAGAGGAGACATGGTCCTGAACCTCGTCCCCTCTGACTGTTAGTCGGGACTCCTACAGATCTAGGGTCTTAGCTCGCTTTCAGACTGGCAGAGCACGGTTTATCATGTCGATGTGGCATATATTTTTATACCATTATGTGTATTACAATATCTTACCTGTTTATATTTTTATGACCTCTCAATATGCGATACCTGTTGACCCTTGTTCTTTACATGGAGGATTATTTATAAATTTTTAAATGTACGTCGTTTGATTGTTCTGCTGTTACGGTGAGTGGGATGGTGGGCCCGTAAACCGGTTAACCACACCATTTGTTTGGCTTTTGTCAAATTAAATGACCGTCCTAAGTTGGTATTGTGATTGTACTACAATCAAATATTTTTGTAATGTGTTATATGTTCTAGTATATTATTTATATTCATGTATTGTATTGCTCCATGGTGACTTCTGCCACATAACTGAACCAGTAACTCCTCTTTTTTCTAACAGAATCTTATAAAACCAGTGAAAAGAATATTGGCTCTTTGCCTTGATTTTCAATAAATAAAACATTTTAGTCCTCTTAACCACACCATTTGTTTGGCTTTTGTCAAATTAAATGACCGTCCTAAGTCGGTATCGTAATTGCACTACAATCAAATATTTTTGTAATGTGATATATTTTCTAGTATATTACTTATATTCATGCATTGTATAGCTCCATGGTGACTTCTGCCACATAACTGAGCCAGTAACTCCTCTTTTTTCTTTAATATCAAAAGTTTTCCGCCAATTATGTTAATAAGGCGCTCTAAATCTAGGGTGTCTGATTATTAGTTGACGGAGAGTTTCATTATTAATGATGTAAGTAGAGCCAGACATGCATATAATAAAAGAATTAGCGTACCAAAACCGTCTTATCTGCTATCCAATCCACTCATGAAAAAGCAAGCTTTGCAAAGAACACACATTTCAAAAGTTATAAGTACTATCCCATATAGAGAACAAGGATCAACATATCACACTGAGAGGTCATAAATTGTAAACATGAACAGCATTATAGAATTAAATGACAGGTGCTTATCTCCTCTGAAAAAGTTCAGACAAGAACAATCACAGACTGTTAGTCGGAATGCAACGCTCAATGAAAATTCTGCATAAGAGGGAAGAGGGACCCAAACAATGCTTACGGTCACTGCGAAGATCTCAGGTTTATTCTGTCAGTATATTTGAATCCGATGAAATGAAATTCTTAGACACTTGTGGGCCTCTTGATTTTGTATATGAAATAACCGTATACATTGGGAAGAGATTCCACAGAAAATAGTTGTTTACAATAAGTTTTCTGAATAACAATAAAAAATATAAATGGATAAGTAAAATTTCCGAAAGTCTGTCTAAGTTTTTGATACCTGTAATACTGAACAAAAAGCATGTTTGAAAGTAGTTTGTATGGAATTCCAAAACATTGGAACAGTCTTTGCCAAATCAAATTAACCGAAAAGTATAGATGTTATATGACGGAAAAATAGGACATTGCTCTCTGACCAGGATAAGTTTACAATTGGAAATCAAATGGTGTCACGTTTATCATAAAGACATAAATATACAGAGTTAGAAACATGTTTATCATAAATCGTATTATGTGTTTTCTAAGCAATAATGTTCATAGTAATGTTCAAGTGAAGAATGGTCACGGTCACGTTTATCATAAATACATAAATATACAGACTCAGAAACATGTTTATCATAAATGCATTTACGTATACGTATTTTCTAAGCAATATTTTTCATATTAATGTCCAAGTAAACCTTTTCCTTATCAGATTTATTTTCTGTGTTTGACGGAAATTTAGACAGATAAATGTCACTTATGTAACTTTCAAATTCAGGGTCAGTATTTGTTAATAATCATCGAAATATCTTAGTGTGTCATTAAACACAAGAAGGTCGAAACTATTAAATCTTTACAGTTGATGCATAACATCCCTCTTATAACAATTCAAACATATGTCTGCTATCAAAGGAACAGTGTTCAATTTGTTGACAAATCCTCCGTTAATTTGCACATAAGTATTGTCCATCACAAAGGTGATAACATCACATAATTCACTGCAAGTTCAATATTTGTAGGAATAGTATGTTCCAGTAAAAAGCAGTGTTATCCAAAGTACAAGACGTTTTTACCCTCTTTTAACACCAGCGAACGAGAGACAACTTAGTTTTGATTAAAAATGGGGTAAAGAGTTATATAATGAGCTTTGACTGCTGTTGACGTTTACGCATTATGTTCAAAATAGAAGTATAACAATGACTAGCGTTAGAGTTAAATGTGATTTATATATGTATATATGAGTAGTTAGGGGAGCCAATATTTGATCACATTTATTAATGCAGATCCGTCTCCGTAAAAATGGTACTCTTTTTATTTACTTTCGAAAAGATAATTCGAATACTTTGAGTTTTTGTATTTTGGTATATCTGCATCTACCTATAGATTAAAATACAGACCCAGAATATTGTATGTCTGTCTGTCTGAATCAATAGAACTATTGATCGTCGTCACGTGACCAATCTTAACCACTACAGCAATAAAATAAGGTACAAAGTACATACTCTAGTTTTAAATGAAAGAAAACTATAGAGCATCATTCTGGAACCCGTTCTTTACATAAGCATCAGTTGTACCACTTCTTCAATAACGAAGTGTACTCAAACGGTGAGCGTTATACTTCATGTGGCAGTCAAGATAAAAGCCTAACAGAGCAAATATTATTCAGTTAAAAATTAAAAAAATCCTTGCTTCTCACTCTGAGTTGATGTGGACCGATGATGTGTTGTCCATTGCTGTCCGGTAGTCCTCCAATGCACAATACCAAAGTAACTGGTAGTCTGATGCCAAGTGACTATGGCTCTAACAACAAAGTACCACAGCGTACATTCACGGACTCCTAATATTCAGAGTTGAGACCAGGTGCCTAGGAGGAGTGCCTCATGAATGGCTAGCCACACCCACCACGAATGCCCTTATATATAGTAGAAACAAATGTAACTCAAAACTATATATAAATGAATGTGAACCAGTACTGTGTAGTAGAAAGGGCCATTGTCACATAACATCAAGAAAAAAAATTAACACTTCTAACAAAATAACAAAAAAGTATCATAACACTTAAGTCAAACCCTCCACGGGGAATCTTTAAACGAGTTCGACAAGGAACATTCTGATGTTATTGCTGAATGGAGTATGTTCCTAGTCCCGGATGGTACGTGGTAAGGATAGCCGGTACACATCCCTTTTCGTTGTTGGAATGCGAAAAGTATGTTGTCCCCTTGTCCTGATGTCTGTCATAATGATGTATTTGTCTGCTAGAATGGTCACTAGGTTGTGCTGCATCTTAAATAACAAAAGAAGGCGAATCTAAACTCTTTTGATCTGTAATGGTTCTCCTCCGAAGGTGTTCAATGTCACGTCTACACTAAATTATTATATTGTTTTTAACATGTTTCAAAATGTAATTAAATTATAAATGCATTGCGTCCACACGAGCTAATTGTGATCTCGGTTGATTCGTATTCAATTCTAATTTGCATTTATTTTTTCTCCAGAACGCAGCGGAAATTAAGTTCGAATAGATCCTGTAAATATGCAAATAGTAAATCATTGTATTACCAAGCAGTGTTGATGAACATTAGTGTTACTCATTGTATAATAAACATACATGCTTTTTTTTACTTTTCGGTATTAGTAATAAATCTATGATTTTAATACCAACAAAGTGTTATCAATTTTAATGCAAACTTGTTTTTGTGTATCTCCAAATTCATTGGTTTGCAGATCTTTTAATTGTGGCAATTACAGATACACAACAAGTTTTTCTGATACCGATCAGTCTGAAATCATAATCTTGACAAGAAGTTATCCAAAACATGGAATCTGTTGTTCGAGTTTGTTTAGATAATATGCATGTACTTATGTATTAAATTTTTATCTTTCATAAACAATACATCATCAATTTATCTAAATGCCGATTGCTACTTATGTTATCACATGTTCCTGCATAAATTCAGCTTCATGCGAATAAGGAACATACAGATTTGGATGAAGTTTAGGAATAGAATATAAGTAAGTGAAATGTACTACTTTTAGTAGATGAAGTTTAGAATAGAATACAAGTAAGTGAAATGTACTACTCTTAGTACATATATCAGAAGGAACCCAATATCGATTTATGATTTTGTTTTGAGTTCTGTGTGTGCGTGATGACGGTACGGGCAATATTTATTGTACTCTTTTTATACACGACAGTTTTCGCCCTTTATGCAAAATGTCTCTCTTTACAAATAGAAGTCAAAAGAAGTATTCTAGGTGAATTAAAATAAAAAAGAGTATCGAGGACGATAACTAATAAAAAATATGTAATTGAATCTCTTTTACTTTGATTACGATGATTTTCTCTGTGATAGATTTAAAATCATAAAAACGTAATGACAGTGTTAGTGATTTGATAACTGCTCTCCGATACAGTTTTAAATGAAGATATAAAATTTGTCAAAATGTGCATCCGCTGCATTCAACCTATATCGGTGTATATATTTTCATATGCAACTGTCTCTATTAGATATCTCATAGACAGCTTGTCTTCACCTTTAAGTACTCACATAGTGACCGTTGATGTAGTCTTTCTTTGTTTCGCCATTTCTATACAGTGTTTGTTCACATTAATTTATATAAACAGTGCTGAATTATAGTTGTTTCGTCTGTATGCATTCACGGCGGGTGTGGCTAGTCAAACAGGAGACACTCACTCCTCCCAGACAGTTGGCTTCTGAATTTCAGAGGTCCGTGAATGTCTTATGTGGTACATTGTTTTTAGTGCCATAGTCATGTGACACCAGTTACTTTCGTATATTTAATTTCAGAAATTAGAATAAAATAAATGAATAAAATAAAATAAACCTCAAACATCAAGAAGTATATCTGTCATGACATCACTGTTATTACTTAGTATTATTCTGTTATATGGTTTGCTCTCTGTGTTTTTCCACTTTTCTAAACTTGAAGTCACGTAAGACACAGGATCTAACGATATGAATATGATTCACTCAATTATTGTCTGTGTTTGTGTCCATTTTGCGGTATTACATATATACCTTCATTCCAATCAAATATACCACCGTATAAATAATGATTTTAATGATAATGAATAGAATTATCATTTACTTGATAAGTGGCACTAATCAGTTTTGGATATTCAAAAAGTCAAAGACCTTTCATTGAACTTAAAATCTCAAAATTTGTGATTTGTGAAATATATTGTCTTATTCCATTTGCAAATCCACATGATAAACTAAAGGATGAAGTTTTTAGTAACGTTGATAACTGCTTCCCCGCTGTTCTCGTGCATATACATACATGGTTGGGACATCCACATACACAGGCACATATTTACATCATCTTCAGAAATACTGATCTATTGCTTACTCAAGAAGCGGAATGAATCAGAAGTGGTTCTTAAAAAATCCAAGGAACTTCTAGAGTACCTAAAATCTCCTATTTTCAATAATGTCACAAGCATAAAATCTTTTGACTTATCGACTCTGAAAACTGAAAAATAGAGTAACATCATTTATTCAAAACACCTTCCTTAACAAAAAAGGAATGAAATTCGCAGGTATAAATATCTCGTTTTAGGCCACAATGACACATATTTTGTAAAGAAACAGTCTAATTCAAGCAACAAATATACAGAAAAAGAGATCATCCAAGTGTTAGAAATTCTTACATATAATATTTTTGTGATATTTGATGGGAAAGTGTTCCAACATACTGTTGGCATTCTGATGAGTATTAACTGCACATCTCTTCTGGCGGATATATTTTTGTACTTTACAAGTGAAAAACGAAGAAGTACCGAAGGGTATACCATATCTCATAGTCCATGGAATGAAAGGACAATATCGTGTATAGTGTCATCAAGCAGAATTCATACAGTCTCTGCTCTCCAAACGCAATAAACAATTAGCATCTCGGTTCAACTTTACATACAGATACGTTGATGATGTTTTGTGGATTAACAACCTTGTATTTAAGGATCACCTCAACATCATATATCCAAAGGAACTCGAGGTAAAGGAAAAAAACTAAGAGCTCATCTTCTGCGTCATACCTAGATATGTTCCTATCAATAAGTGACGATGGTTCATTAATAACCCCTCTCTATGACAAACATAACAACTTTAATTTCATTATAACCCACTTCCTTTTTTGAGCAGCAAAATACCTTCCTCTCCCATATTTGACGTCTTCATTTCACAACTTGTACGCTATGCCAGGGTATGCTGTAAATACAAAATTTCGTCCTGAGAGCGAGACTTCTTTCCACGAATCTACTCCCACAGGGATATGCTGAAGAACTTTTTAATAGTCACTGATCAATAAAAGGATTTAATATCCCTTTTCAAGAATGTTAACCGATATTTTGGTACCTGACCATACAAACTAACCATCATAACTTTTGATTTTACTTAATTTGACATACTATGTTTATATACAGACATTTGTTCACGACGCCGGAATTTCAGTTTAAGAACATTCTGTGAATAGGATAATCTGACTTCGTGTTCTTATCTCCTTCACGTGTTCATATGTGCATCTTTGTGTATTTACTTCCTCGACTTGAAAAGTTGTTGCAGGAATTTTGCGATGGGTGTTGCATGCGAACAGGAGACGCTTACTTCTCCCGGGCACCTGATCCCACCTCGATTTTATTGGGGTTCGCATTTGTCTGAATATGACACTGAACACTGTTGTCTTTTTATCGAATATAAGATATGGTTTACCATCCGGGCTATTATAGTTAACCTTATCAACTGATTGTTTGTCAATGTACCATCCGCATTCGCTACCGTCATTGCAATGTAATCTATCTATTTCCTCTTCTTTCGTTTTCTAGAGGGGATTTTGTTGGGTGATTCTATCAGATACCTTCTATTCATATTATACGTTATACTATAGATATCGCATTTTATGCTTATTATAATACGAAGCAATTTATCACTGTCTATCACATGTGTTTACTATAGACGACCATGGAAGATAAATCATCGTTATCAGATATGTCAAATTAGGAACTGCGTTAACCACAAAGTGATCTGTGGAAAGATTTGATCATTTACATAAAACAGATCAAAGAACGATATTAATTTCAAAATGAAAGTATTAGGATTATCACTCCTAATTGGCTTTTCAATAATTATGCAGGTAAGGCATAATTTCATTTATTGTTTTACTGCGATAAAAATAATTGTTTTTTAATAAAGTGTTGTAGAATCAAAGGTAAAGTGCGTTCAAAGGTGCAGAGAAGCAAAGATAATTAAAACCTGACCTCATTATATAGGAAAGTATAATAAACAACTTAATATATAAATTATGATAGGATTAAAAGTTGTCATTTTACAGAAATGTAAAGATTGTCACCTATAATTGGAAGAGAAATGGAAATCTTTAAAGTATGTTATATCCTTCGGTATATTTAACAAGTATAGATTTTTGTCCATTTTAATAATCCAGTAAATATATTGCAAGTCGAAATCTGAACCACACATGCATACACATACACACAACATAGAAGTTGTCTGATGCTTTGTCGACACAGAGAGTTGATTCGTGTCTGGTTTTGACGGAACGTTTAAGGTAACGGACCCGGATACAGGGAGATAATCGATTAACGTCACATGCGTTCATAATAATGTCAAAAGTTCAGCTGTCTGTAATTAGCAGTATGCATTCTATTTAACCCCCCCCTCAAAAAAAAAAAAAAAAAAAACATTAAAAATATAAATAAAAAATAAAGAAAAAAGAAAAAAGAAAGAATCCCCTCCCCCCCAAAATCAATAGACTATTTCCGAGTTATATCCAAACTACGGACATATACATGAAGTATAACGCTCAACTTTTGAGTACACTTCGTATTGGAAGAAGAAGATTGCGTACTTTGGTGGTATTTAATTTATGACGTAATAATCTTATCTTTGGATATATAAGGTCAATGCTTCTACCAGGTATGACGTCACAATCAGTTGTCCGTAGTCTGACGTGTTAAATCTAGGTTTTAACGGTCCTTTCCGGTTACTCGAAAGTGGCCCATTGGTAGCATGCTTATTTCCGGATCTAAAGTTCCATGGTACAACTGGGTAGTTATCCAACATAATAAATTTAATGAAATAATTTTGGGTCTTATTATGTGCTAATCATGTAGATATAAGTCGTGTTTGCAATGCGCAAACGTCATGACTGATCATCCTTAATATTGAATTAGACCTCAGCTGCAGTAAATGATTTGGCCTTTGTGACATTACTTTTCACAGAAGTCTCCTATTTCGATTTCGTCTTCGTCGTCCGTTTCTAATAGTCAAACGCTGAGAGGATCCAGACAAGTGACTTCTCATGGGTTATACCAATTCTTTATTTTTTTTTTTAAATATTTTAGTTTAATATGACTATTGCCTACTGTAAGAAAATAATTAAGATTATGTCATCTTTTTGTGCTTCTCCAGTGAATTCTAATGCTGATAGAGATGTATTTACAATAATATTAGGGGCAGGCGTGGTGTAGTGGTTAAGCGCTTGGCTTGCGGCGCCGATGATCCGGGTTCGATTCCCGGGTTGCGCCACTATGTTTAAGAGGTTGGTAACCTCCTGCTTCCATGTCGCGATATAACTGAAATATTGTTGAAAGCGACGTAAAACACCAATCAACCAACCAACCAACCAGCAATAATATTAATCATATTTGACTGAAAATTTGCATCATGTTTACTATAAAACCAAAGTCATATCCCATAATACATTCGGAAAGTCCCCAACATCTTCTTAGTAAAAGATCAGGGAATATGTAATCATAAAGGTTTTTCAAAGTTATGACCACATTAAACATGATTGAATAAAAAATGATATTATATTCAATGCCTTACCTTACAACAGTATAAAGTTGCGAATGCAGTATATGTAAGAAATTAACATTTAAGAATGCCATGGGATATCATCTAAATCTTTCCGAAACTCGAAAGAAAATGATGAATTTATTTCGTCAAACAAAAATTTTAATAATAAAATACCTACTTATATCTTTTAAAAGCATTTCAAGCATCAAAGAGATAACAGAAGACATCTGACAAAGTTGTACGACACAAATCATCAAGGATATGTACACAAAACATGATAGTAGTAAAATATACACAGAAAAATGGCAATCCAAAAAAATCGATTGTGCTGCAGTTACGATACCGACTTAGGACGGTCAAATTAAGTAACAAACGTCACTCAATTGCTGTGGTTAACCGGTTTTGGCGGCCCATCTTCTTACTCACCCCAAAAACGGCACAACAAAAATATAACTGCAACTGCGTGACAGAATCAAAGTGATCTTCTTTAGTCGTGATAGAATCCAGAGAATTTCAGAGGAATTAATTATGTATTGTTTTCTTACTATGTATTGTTTACTTAATTATGTATTGTTTTCTTATTGTATAGCTCCATGGTGACTTCTGCCACATAACTGAGCCAGTAACTCCTCTTTTTTCTTACAGGTTGCGAGTAAAAGTTCAGTATTCATCCACGTTGATTCTTTCCAAAGTGCTGATAATAAGTTACGGGACGGACGTTGCTGTCAAAAAGTCACTAGATCATGTACTAAATTCTGTAAACCTGTCCTAACTATTTGTGTGAAGTAAGTAAAACAATAATAAATGGAAAGCTTGAATTATGATTCATCAAAATAATAAGCGTCAGACAATCTTATATAGAATTCTGCATGTTTGCAATTTAAATGATTTATTCATAGTCACATGTATGTCTTATCTTCTTCATTGACAGATCAGTTAATGCATGTAAACAAAAAGTCGCGACAACACTTGACGTGAAAACAAATAACAAAATATATTATGGATCTAAAATTGGCAACGTTACCAATCCAATTATCATGGAAGTAGACTCATGGGTATGTATAATAATAATAATAATAATAAATAATAATAATAATAATAATAATAATAATAATAATAATAATAATAATAATAACAATAATAATAATAACAACAACAATAGTTGATTGTTTGATTTTTGTTTTACGTCATTCTACAATTATTTCACGTATATGGTGACGGCATCTGCCTGATGCATTGCATACAAATTAAACCTTTGCAACGGACCCAACCGAAGCAGTGAGGGATCTTTTACGTGCCACCACGCCTACCGTGACACGGGACCTCGGTTTTTTTACTGTCTCATCCGAAAGACAGAACACCGGTGTGCCCCGGGCAGGGGTCGAACCCGGGACCTATCGATCACGAGCCGAGCACCTTATCCACTAGGCCACACCGGCTTACAACAACAATAATAATTATGATAATAGTAATAGTAAATATAATATATATAATAAATATAATAATAATATGCGAACTGCGAAGAAAAAAAATGAATAAAACATGTGCACAAACCTTCGATGCTACAATTATCGGCTAAAGATTTCTTTATTATTATTAATTAATTCATCAATTCATCTTTTTTGGTTACATGGCTTAAATTTTCCTCCTGGTTGTGAGAATGCAAAATATGCTACACGAGTGAAAACATATTTCGCACAATTTATATAGAAATAATGTAGAAAAAATATTATTGGATCAATGATAAAATAAAGTTATCAAATTACTATGGGCAAAATAAAGATATTGTTTCTCATAGGTGTCAGCCTGTTCTAAGTAAAAACAAACCATGCATTAATAAGCCTTTATTTGGTTCGGTACATGTACTTTGGTTTTCCGCCCCATTATAGTATAAACATATTTTTTTATATTCAATTGATACTCATTTTCATTTCCTTTGCATAGAATAAGTATAGAGATCATATCCAAATAGATATCACAGACGGCGATGGTGGACCAGTTATCTTCTCCCATACTATCACAGATTATAATCTGGTCATCGGTAATAATGAGATATCTGACAGATGGCGGCAGCAGAAACTCCATCCCAACTTCAGCTCGGGTGATAGGAATAATATGAAGTACGTATACATGTACGATATTATGTTACTTTTGCTTTATGCAAGTATCGAATAGAATTATCTAATCATTGTCAAAGAGAAATATTTAAGATTCAGATTTTTTCAGATACATGACCAACACAAGATTAGCCTTCAATTCTCGCATTGATTGAACCATTGGCAAAAAGAAAAAAAATCTGAATGGGTCTATATCACTCACATGGGCAGACAGAACACACCATTAATTTCTTCTCTTTACTACATATAACAAACACAATATATGAATTTGCCCGACGTGCGTTCTAGTTACATCAAAAAGTTAGGGAAAAATGTTGATTATCATTAATAAGTTGACAACCATATACACAAGTTCACATTTCGAAAAAAATATATATATATACAAAATGTAAGATATAAATTTAAAGACCATCTAGATGTAAGAGAATCGGCTATGTAGCCGTCATTTGCGGTCTCCGACCTCCATTTACCATAACGTTTCCAACAAGGCTCGTTCACTTGAGCGTTAGCAGCTGCAGTAACCCCTCCTGCTCGCAAAGAATGCAAACCGATATCTAAATCACCAACAACAAAGCCGCAAACGGCTTATCAAACACTCTCTATATCTAGTGTAACTCAAAGTTTTGTTCTTATAAATTAAATTACATTTACTAGACTTGAACATAGGCCGAAAAAGAAAATAATTTGAGGAATTATCAATATGTGCTATGTCAAAATATTTTTGTAACATACAATATGGACAAGCAGATGACTCTCCCTTAACTACGACTACAGAATTTCCTAACCTATATTGATCAGTTTTACCTTTTTGTATACACAAAGAAAAGTGATCATCAGAAAAAATAACATCATTACATTTTAAAGAAATAAGCTCGTCAAAACGCAAGAATGCGGCAAATGCTACAAGAATCATTGTCAAATCTCTAATGATCAACAAATCATCTGCATGAATAAACATGTCACATAAACGGATAAGATGATCGACTGTGACTGGCTCCTTTTTGGAAATCTTCTTAGACGCATGTCTTTTCGCTGTTTCCACCAGATTATTAACAAATGAATTTTGTGTCGGATCTGGATGACCATGGAGCTCATGCAAAAACTTGATAGAATATTTCGTTGCAGAAATAACACTAAATGAGGCAGATGAATCCAATAAATGAGTAATATAGAAAGCAAATTGTATTTGGGATAGCTGGTATCGGAATAAAACTTTTTCTTCTACAAAAATCCGCCCATTTTCGAAAATAATTGAAATACTTTGCCTTGGTATTATCGCTTCTGCACATTAACATATATTTACACATGTTGTCACATAATGGAGAATCAGAATCCGGATCGCCTCCACTTTGCCTAAATGACTGCAGTATGGTAGATTTTAATCTTTGACCTAATAAAACAGAACTGAGAATTAAAACATGTCAAGCAAAACTTAATCTAAATGCCGCTAATTCAAATTCGAGCGGTTTTCCAAACACCCCATTCTTAACCCTACCTGGTATGGTACAGAAAAGACCCAAATAAAAGGTTTTGATATTGTACTCGACTCTGCATGTAGCAAAGGCCAATGAGGTGCTGAAAATCAGCATGGCACAATTAATGTGCCGTTAGTCTTATCATTTTTTACCTTTGACAAAACTTTGCAAATCAAACGAGGAGGTGGCACGAGCCAATTATTCTCATGTGACCACACAAAACTAAATGCATCTACCCCTCTTGTATCCGTGCACAACCAACGAGAAGTAAAATTTTTGCACTTCGTATTATAATCAGTTGCAAATCTGTCAAAAGAATGCGGACCCCAAAATTTGTCTGATATTTTGAATACCAAAGGGGCTATTTCCCAATCATCGCTATCACAACAGCGACTTAAAAATTCAAAATGAATATTCAAATTTCTAGAAACCCAAAACGTATTCATACTAATATCATTTTTCTCACATTCTGAGTAAATATCAAGAGCAATTTTATGCAAATCAGCTTTCTTACACCAACTTCTAAAATATGTTTGACATTTCTGTTATCAGAAAACCACTTTATGGTTTGCCCTTCCAGGCATGAACTGAGAGAATTTAAAACTCGACTCACCGCAACCAGCTCTCTCCATGTAGAGCTCTTTGTTGCCTCAGAGGGCGACCAACTGCCCAGCACCTATGAACCACAGTGATCCTCAGTATATCCACCGTAATCGGTATCTGAAGCATCACTGTATACAACACTTTCAAAAGTGTTAACATCATCAGGAATTAAAGACTTGCCATTCAATTTCACGGCGTTTTCTCGCCAGAACACCAACTCATCAAAAACACTTTTGTCAATTAAAACTGGGGCATTCCAACTAGCCCTTGTTTGCAAAGAACTAAATATCGACCTAGTTCTTAAACGCACTATAGTACCAAATGCAATTTGCATAGAAATAATTTGACCCACTACCGCGGCGAGTGTTCGAGCGGCGATACATACCTTTGAATGACACACGTGACTGATCAAATGATCAAGTGAGTTTAACAAACGAATCACTCTATCGTGACATACCTGCATTCATATTCCAGCAGCACACTAACCAGGAGATAGTTTGAGTAGGTTGCCATGTACATTTATCATCAGCAATGAGAAAACCCAGGTTCAGTAAATCAGACTTTATCCGCTCACTAAGGGCAGTTGCTTCAGCATGAGTACTTGCCCCTACCAAGCCGTCATTCAGATACATAATTACCTTGAATTCGTTATCTCTCCAATACTTAATAACAGACCTTGTGACCTTAGTAAATGTATGTGCAACGCTACTTACCCAGAAAGGCAGCACGTTGAAAACAAAGTATCTTTTATGACCACTAAATTTCCAGGAAAATCCTAGATACTGCGAATGCTTTTCATTAATTTCTATATGATGATAAACAGACTTAAGATCAACTGAAAATAACCAATCTCCTTGCTCGAAAATGTGACGAGCAATAGAACCATCTTCTAATCTAAACTTGAACTTGAACAAACAAAGATTGTGTGTCTACAATCTAAAACAAGTCTAGCCTTACCTGATCTGTTAAAAGCAACAGTAAACGGATTCGCCACTGTAGGGACATCGTTCATCTTAGAGACACAGGCATTATCTAACAGTTTTGTAATCTCCCTTTCAACAACAACGGGATTATCAATAGCAGATCTATTATTATTTAAAACTACAGATTGTGGTAAATGAAAAAATGGCAAAATATACCCTGAACGAATAATATTCAAAACATAATCATGTACACCTAATGATATCCATTGACTTAAATGATTTCTAAGTCTACCTACAGGACTTTCATTTGAAATATTAGTCTGACATTCATTCAATGCAACATTCATAATACTTATCTTTTGTAATGCAGCATTTTTCGCAGCCTGACACTCCTTTCTCCAGTGACCGGGTACTCCACAGGAGAAGCAAACCCCAGGTTTAGGTGTATCGGGAACTTTATACGCCTGTTTGTGTTGTTGCACTTGAGTAGAGTAGGGAGCCCATCTGTTCATTTAACGAATTCTTTGAGAACGCTCCTCCTTAGCAAGTTTTTTTCGCATCTAGCCTCTGCTTTATGGATACGCTTCTCGTCATGGCTGTCCGATGCCAGTTGATGAGATTCGTACTGCTCCACAATTTTCCAACCATGTTTAGAGGAATGGGCTAATTTTATTAACTTTTGGCGATGGGTAAGTAAATCCATACCTTCGGCTATTTTAGCACGTGCGCAATTAAGCGAAGACGAATAAACAGTTTGAGTCCCCAGAGCCGCGTTTGCTGCATGTAACTTATCGAACACTTGCACGTTGTACTGGTATTGTTGTTAATTACCTTTTCGTTTGAACTGAGAATTAGATTTATTCGCTTAACCTCCAATTCTGGCTAAATGCACAGAGATCCGCTCTTTCTGTTGCTCGGAATATATTCTCTTAATTATTGTGTTTTGATAACAGACATTAAACAAGAAAAACTAGATTTTGAGACGATTTTTACTAAATATCCTTTTCGTATAAAAGTTAGAAAATTAATCCTTTTCTTTTTCTCTTTATAAGGTAATGAGAAAATCAGAGACGGTGGTCAAAAGTTTCAAATTTTAGACTACAGTATAATACTAAAACAACAACACTTTTTAAGAACCCTTGTATGTCACTCTGGTGCATTCGGTTTATTGATCTATGCAATTGATCTGAAGAAAAAGTTTGTCAAAGGAGGGTTTGGGTTTATTTTCCCTCCCTGGATCCATCCCTTAACATGCTACAATGAAGCTGGCTGTGAGTATCTTACAACAGAAAAAAGAGGAATTACTGGTTCAGTTATGTGGTAGGTGTCACCACGGAGCTATACAATACATGAATATCAATAATATACTAGCACATATAACACATAACAAAATATTTGATTGTAGTGCAATTACGATACCGACTTAGGACGGTCATTTATTTGACAAAAGCCAAACATATGGTGTGGTTAACCGGTTTACGGATCCACCTTCCCACTCACCGTAACAGCAGAACAATCAAAGGACGTACATTTAAAAATTTATAAATAATCCTCCATGTAAAGAACAAGGGTCAACAGGTATCGCATATTGAGAGGTCATAAAAATATAAACACGTAAGGTATTGTAAAACACATAATGATATAAAAATATATGCGACATCAACATGATAAACCGTGCTCTGCCAGTCTGAAAGCAAGCTAAGACCATAGATCTGTAGGAGTCCCGACTAACAGTCAGAGGGGACGAGGTTAAGGACCATGTCTCCTCTGGAAAAGGTTTGGACAAGGCCCGTCATACCGTGCATGTACCGTGGACATTGGATTTGGGCGTGTAAAGCCGCGGACACGCGTGGACACTGTCCCTGTATATCGGTCATATTGACCGCGTATATAGGTGGCCATTTACCTGTGTCCGCGCCGTCAGACGGTCAAACGTGGACACCAAATATGTCCCGGTAAATGGGTATGATAGTGCTAAAAAGGCAGCGACCTTATGATGATGCGTATTGTGTTTGTTCAGTGAAGCATGAAAAATAACGAAATTAGAGTATTATTATTATTAAATTAACGAATATTAGAAGATATCTTGATTAATAATCATTTAACATCTTTTTAAATCTCCTCTGCTTGATTACACAATGAACGTTTGAAATGTATCTTAAAATATTCTGCTATTCTAAATATTTTTAAAACTAGAACGCATTTTTTATATAAAAATTGAAAATATAGTGCGCACCTGGAGCACAGACGTATATAATGTTTTAGATATATATACGTCTCTGTTTGGACGTATAACTATGTTATATACGTTCTTAATACTCGTATATCTACTTATCGTAAAAGTGACACCAGTTACTTTCGTATTTTGCTTGAATGAAATCGGTAAAGACAAGCTGATTGGTCATTGTACAGATACGTGTATAAGTGTGATACTGAAAACTGAAGACATCTGACAAAGCTGTATGACAAAAGTCACCAAGGACATGCATACAAAAAATGATTTATTATTCCGAGAGTGTGCCGAGTTTCTTTGTAATACCTATTTCGGACTCTTGACCTTAAAGAAGGTAACGATCCGAATTGAAGAG
This sequence comes from Pteria penguin, assembly GCA_035048485.1. Taxonomy (NCBI): domain Eukaryota; kingdom Metazoa; phylum Mollusca; class Bivalvia; order Pterioida; family Pteriidae; genus Pteria; species Pteria penguin. The sequence goes on along the minus strand of CM068588.1, from coordinate 36,180,708 downwards.
CGCAATTACTACTTGTGGGTTCAGTACAGTAAAGCCGACTTTAAAATCAAATAAATTCATATTACATGTGATATGATATTCATTATTGATTGCTCTGATAAACATATTCAGATTTTGAAATATTACATGCGATTACGATGAAATACATTAATTGATTAATTGATTAAATTGATTAATTCTGGTAGATATGGACATTGATCTTCATTCTATTTTATTCATTATTAATTTCTTTGGTCTATTTTCTTCTTTTTTTTATGTATTCTTTTTTCTTCCTGGTGAAGTACAGGCAAACTTTTGAAAAATATTTATAATCTCAGAACAAAAAACAAAGCATGCGCACTGGAGTCGCAAGGGAAACTAGAGTGTCGGTCGTTTTCTTACCTAAACAGTAAAGAAAAGTATCTTTCAGAACCCTAACCCTTTCATTTTCGTATTTTCTTACATACTCCTGCGCCAGATATAGGGTCGTATGTATCTTCTGATTTCATCGGATACGATCGTCTAATTCCGTGTATTAATCAGTGTCATAAGTCAAACCCTTATTCGCTACCAGGGTGAAGTAAAACAATAGACTTCACAAAACACGCGTGCTCCAGTCGTAAGGTTACCTGGACTAAGTGCCGTTTGACCTAAACAGAGAGGAAAAGCTCCCCCACCCCTTTTTTTATTGTTTTGTCTCGTTACATATTCTTTCCCAATACGATCGTATCTATTTTTGTATCAATTTCACGGATACGATCATGCAATTATATATAAAAGATGATGACGCGACTGAAAACTAAATCTTGCATGTTTTACATTAATACATACACAAATATATATTTTGGTTGTATTGAAAAAGTTTGAAATACGTTTGCAAACGATATCTCGTGTACAGCAGAGAGAGAGAGAGAGAGAGAGAGAGAGAGAGAGAGAGAGAGAGAGAGAGAGAGAGAGAGAGAGAGAGAGAGAGAGAGAAAGAAGGGGTGGGGGGACGTGTCGTTACTTTAACTCGGTCGTTAGGTAGCGTCGATATTTCACTTAAATTTATTGCCCTGTAGGCTTACAGCACAATGGCGAATAAGATATTTGACTGAAACATCGTACAATTCTTCATTATCAACAAGTACAAATGAAAGGAAAGGGGGGGGGGGGTGTTATTCAGTTTTGGGGTTTCTCTCTTTGCCGGAGATATGGTTCTTAGATTTTTCTGTTGAGGGGGTAATATATCACAAGAAATCTGAGAATAATTAATTTTCAAATATAAAATAGTAATGCTAGTACACAATTTATTAATACACATCCACATATAACGATAGAATACATGTATATGCATTGATTTGTACTTGTATGACAGTCTTCACACTAGAGATTTTCACACCTCTGTGACTCAAATTAAAAAAAGTTGGTTCACACATGAATGATTAGACGTTTTCCACAACAGGGGAACACCTTGGATGCTTTCAACTAAGGGTGATTTAAAAACATTGCGATTTTTATTATTTACTTATTTTTTCTTTAATCAAAAACTCCTTAAATAAAACATCGTGTTTTCTGATTTTTAGCAAAACACCCGAGTCTGGCGCCATAAACTGAGAAAATCATTTCAATTATTTCAGTTTAATTTATTCCATTATCACAAGGACTTATAAACAAATTTGTTTATAAGTCCTTGATTATCAAACATTCAAATAAATTGTCATACAAAATGGGTTTATTCTATTTATGGATAGAATAAAACTAACAAAAATCCAAATCCCAGTTAAAAATTCATTTCTGAACAAACAAATATGACTTAAGTATTTTCTCAATTTATGGCGCCGCACCCTGAATTTTCTTAAAGGATGTAGAAAAATCCCATGTAAACAGGCACTGCTGTACTCCTACATTCCCTCACTTGAATGACCTACCCAGTTATAAATTAATTGCACAAAACGGCAATAAACGACGGCTGATTAATGACTGCCCATTGAAATGTGATAGCCGAACTTACAGCAAGTATTTTGGTAACAAAGAAGTTAATCGTAAATGCCCGATACTTGCTTTGAACAAGTGAAACTATCGTTAATGTTCTTTGATTAACATGATATAATACCGGCAAGAAAGATATTCGGGCACATGGTCACAAAAAATTAAAATTAAAAAAATATATTAATGAATCTAAAAATAACTGACACCATTTCCACGGCAACATTGTTGTACTCACTCGTTTTTCAAAACCACGCTCTATTAACAGCCGGTTTATAGGTTATCGGGGCCGTAATGCGTCTGTCTTTCAGGAGGTTTAACGGAAGCAAATATATATATATATATGTATATATATATATATATATATATATATATATATATATATATATATATATATATATATATATATATATATATATATATATAATCTGGAAGTTTCACGATCGTATTTTTAAAGACAAGATGACAACACGTTACGTCTGACGGTTTGTAAAATACAGGCACATCTATGTAATGTCCCTTACATCCACTGTGGGACAATTTTAATTAAAAGGTGTGAAAAACTTGTCCGTTTTGTCCACCAGAGGACACGTACAGGTAAAAGGTGTGAAAACCTTGTCCGCTTTGACCTCGAGAGGACAAGTACAGGTAGATGGCAAATTGTATTATTACATGTGGACAGAAAACTGGCCTCCCGTGGTGTCCACGGAGGACAGACGTGGACTGCCCACCGAGGCAACGAGGATTTTCCAACTTCCACGGTACATGTACGGTATAGTTCCCACCGCCCTTTGAGTCAGCGTGCAACGTTCAAGTAAAAGTCTGCATAAGGCTGTAGAGGGGTCAAATACAAGACCTATAGTCTTTTTGATGATCTCAATGACATATTGTCTATTTATAAGACGTTTGACTGTTTCATTACATGATAAAATAACGTTATCGGAGCGTTTTACTTTCCTTAGTTTATATACGGGATCACCGTAAAAATAAGGATGGGAAATTCCATTGGATACATAGTGTTGAAAAGAAATATTTCCAAATTTAGATTGAAGTTCTGAATAAGATCTGAAGAATTTGCCGAATGTTTCTTTTTAACTTGTGATATCTGTAACCCTGAGTTAAAAGTTTAGTAGTAATTTGTAAATTTCGTTTATGAAAGTCTAAAACATCGGTGCAGCCTCTGACAAATCGAACTAATTGAGATACATAGATACCATATGATGGGAATCGAGGGACATCGCCATCCAAGTAAGGAAAATTTACAATAGGAAATCTAAAATTCTCATGTTTATCATAAATATTAGTATATATTAGGTGGTTGATAATTTTGATGTTCAAATCTAAGAAAGGTGTAGATTTATCTCAAGTATTAGCTTTATTCAATTTGTGCTCAGGTGGATATATTTCTGTTCAAATTCAGGGTTGTCGATAACCATAAAATCCCTCTCATAACAGTAAAGAAATAAATCTGCTATCAGAGACGCGCAGGTAGTACCCATAGGAATCCCAGCCATCAAAATGCACATAAATATTATTCATGAGAAAATCTAGTGCTTTACATAATTCCTTGCAAGTCCAGTATTTATATGAAGTATATTGTTTGTTGGAAAAGAATCCGGAGTTATTGGAAGTACATATGTAAGTTTTAGATTCTCTGTGAAAACACCATTGTATAAGAGACAGCAACTTGCTTTTAATCAAATCATGAGGCAGAGGTGTATTAAGTGTAGAAAAATCAAATGTAGAAATTTGAGTCGCTTTGAAATTTAGTGAAATAAGGTTGTCTGTAACTTGAGGAGAATTTTTAATTGACCAAAAGTAATTGATGTTACTATTAAGAAATGCGACATCACAATATTTGATAATATGATCTTTAATAGCAGTTAGAGCAGACGTAATATGTTTCGATAGTATCGTAGTAGAGCATGGCTAGAAATAGATATGAAACGTGATTTATATGGACTTTCATGTAGTTTTGGGAGCCAATACATGGTTAGTAGATCAGATTTATCAGTTTTAATTTTGAAGTCGGACATGGTCATGAGGTGATCGTGCAAGGTGCTCTCTTTTTATAAGTACAATTACTTGGTAATACATATGTTTCAGATATACAATACTTATTAGCAGTGTATATTATATGGTGTGTAAGAATCCTGTGATATGATGATCTGGTGTTCTAATTGAGAGGTTTCTTTGCCTCATGATTTTCATAAAAGAAATATAAGGAGTATGACACAGACATCATTGCATGTGTGAAAAAAGACAGGCGAAATGAAATAAGCTTGTGATAAAATAAAAAAAAAAAAAAAACAACAACAACAACAAAGCAAAAACTATAACCTTTGTTTTCTACAAAGAGTTATATTTGTGACAGTAAGGTAAATGTTTTCGTAATTAGCTTCCAGACGGCTAGCTATAAAACTCTGGAAGTATTTAGCATTGATAAGCCTTTATAAATGATTAGATCACTTTCAGATTTAAAGCTAATAGTCCTTATTGGCTATTGTACACGCACCAATTTTAAGATTAAAGTTATCGTGAAGAGGTCTGTTGCAACCAGAATTGAATTGTAATAAATTTATTACAATTCTGGTTGCAATGCAAAAACGTTATTACAATTTGGTAGCCAACCTCTATTGTAATAAAAAGTTGAATTGTAATAAAACAAATCAAAACGAGAAGAGCTCTATTTCCTGAGCTTCCTGAACGCTTCAGATATTATAGAATAGGACCGGAAATTTTAAATAGTACTTGACTTCTAAGCATTATTGAAATTGATTATTCGAAAACTGGTTGAAATGCGAAAAAGTTATTATAAATGGCTAGTCAACCTGAATTGTAGTAAAGGCCTGAATCGCAACAAAACAAGGATAACATATTCAGAGGAGTAAAAAGTTGTAACATTTTCAAATATTGTATTAAAAAACTTAATTGTAATAAATTCATTACAATTCTGGTTACAGTGCAAAAAAGTTATTACAATTTGGTAGCCAACCTGAATGGTAATAAAAACTTGAATTGTAATAAAACAAATCAAAGTGAGAAAAACGCTTTTATAGTTATGAACGTTTCAGATATGATGGAATATGTGCCAGAATTTTAAAATAGTACTTGAATTCTAAGCAAGAATTGAAATAAATTATTCGAAAACTGACTGAAGTGCGAAAAAATTGTTTTAACTGGGTAGCCAATCTGAATTGCAACAAAACATGATGAAAAGGATTACATTTTCAGAGGTTAAAATAGTTGTAACATTTTCAAATATTTGTATTAAAAATTTAATTGTAAAAAAATTATTACAATTCTGGTTGCAAAGCAAAAAAACTTATTACAATTTGGTAGCCAACCTGAATTGTAATAAAAAGTTAAATTGTAATAAAACAAATCAAAACGAGAAAAACTCTTTTTTTCTGAAGTTTTGATAGTTATTACCTCTTCAGATATGATAGAATCTGGGCCCGAATTCACTAATATACTCAGTATTGAAGCTCAACTAACTTTTCAAAATTTCTAAAGAGAAAATATGCTCTAAGTGGCATGTTTATAAAACTACGACATAGAATTGTAAATGATGGTGAAAGTAATTGCTCATTTCAAGGAAACAAACTTTCACTCTTGATTGTAATCAAACACAGTATGCTGATCCCTTAATCAGGAAATAAGCACGTAAACATCACCACATAGCTAACCATACCCCGAAATAAATAAAAGAGACATCAATAGGTATAATGGCAAATAAATAAAAATGGAATCCGAAATAAACCAGGGCAAGATCAGGCGTACGGGAAACCAGACATCGCGCAAATGCGACAAGCGTAATCCACGCAATGTAGGATCTCGATAATTGAATGTGGACACACATTATTCGACGAAAACTAACTCCTAAAGCCTGAAATACACATTCAACATATGGTGATAATGTGGCATCTGAAAATAAAGAAACAAAGATCGCCCTGCAAAAGAGAAGGATATCATGGATATCAAATTAATTTGCAGTAATATAGGTGTCGTCACCGTACAACGATAAATCATAGCCAAATCCTTCTATGAGTAACCACTTAAGGTTCAAATATTTGCATGCGTAACTATCCTACAATGCTATCTCGACAGTTCAACAAAATAAGCCATTTCATGTCTGCAAGAGTACCTTTGACCTTGGATCGTAATCCCATTTTTACAAGTTAGGTTGGTTACTATATTGTAATAAAGGTTTTGCATGAGGTGGGCCCATAAACCGGTTAACCACAACATTTGTTTGGCTTTTATCAAATTAAATGACCGTCCTAAGTCGGTATCGTAATTGCACTACAATCAAATATTTTTGAAATGTGTTATATGTTCTGGTATATTATTGATATTCATGTATTGCATAGCTCTAAGGTGACTTCTACCACATAACTGAGCCAGTAAATCCCCTTTTTTTCTTTCAATCAGCATTGCACTAAATTTATTAAAATTCTTGCTAAGAATTCAACAAGAACGGCTTGAGATTATTATTTTGGATATCATGTTTGAGATTGCTTTTTGTTCCCAAATTTTACTAAAACGGAGAATATTAATTTGAGTTTATCCTTGTTTTTGTCTGTCCGTCTGTCCCTTTGTATGGCACACGTCGTTCCCGTGCAACAACAGCAACAAATATAAGATTTTATTCAAACTTGGTAACAAGATTAAATGCCTATAGAGGCAAGTGCGACTGCCACTTTTGGTGGACGTTATTTGACTTTGGCGAAGTTGTTGCACCTTGATTAACGAAAAATGTCATTTTACCAAGGATCTGCTTAGCATCTTTACAAAAATACGAAAGTAACTGGTATCACATGACAATGGCATTATCAACAATATACCACGGTGGACATACACGGACCCTTGAAATTCAGAGGTGAGACCACATGATCGGGAGGAGTGAGCGTTTCCTGTTTGGCTAGACACACCCGCCGTGAATGCCCCTCAATGCAGACGAGATATGTATAATTTAGCACTGTATATATAGATGAATGTGAACAAGCACTGTATAGAAAGTGCCAGTATATCATATTCAGTATGCTTATTTCAACCAGTTCACGTTATATGTTCAATAACACATCTAACCTGAATATAAGGCTATAGGAATTGTTCGATTTCCAATTACATACCGGTATTTTAACCTAACCTCAAAAGAGTTTACTTACAATATGATTACTCCTTTACGAAGCCGGGATATCAATTCTGCGAATTAGCTTGTTACATTTATAATCCAAAATTTTTTGCGTACCGTAAATTTAATAGAATAGCTTTAAAACCTTTAATTTTCTCTAAAAATAGAAATTAAAAACAATTTTTCTCAAACTCTTCACCCACCCAATTATTTAGAAACTCAGCTTGCTTTTGATAGTGTATGTTTTGCATCACACTAAGTATAATTGTGATGCACCCGCCGAAACACCCCGTTTTAATTTTTTTCTACATCTTCGAACGTTGTATATTTATTGAATAATCAACAGAAACATGAAAACATATTTTAGAGTCAAAGACATTAAAAAGATATTAATACATCCACCATATCTTCTTTCCTCATGTGCCATTGTGTATTATATTAATTTTACATAGATAATTCACAAACTGTATTTATATAGGGACAATCCAAATGGTTTAAACTGAGTTGTTATCCATGATTGACCTATAAATCAAATATGACGATATACATTTATACACCGTAATATGATATGATTGGTTGAATTTTGTAAGTACTTGTATCCTTTTTGACGACCATATCATATGACGTAACACGATCCAAATTCTATATTTGAAGATGTTGTAACTATTAAAACCTCAGAAAATGTAGTCCTCATATTGACTTATTTTATTACAATTCAGGAAAGGGAGTTCTTCTCGTTTTGATTTGTTTTATTACAATTAAATTTTTATTACAATTCAGGTTGGCTACCAAATTGTAATAATTTTTTTGCATTGCAACCAGAATTGTAATAAATTCATTACAATTAAGTTTTAAATATAATATTTAAAAATGTTACAACTATTTAATCCTCTGAAAATATTATCCTTCTCATCTTACCTTGTGGTGTTGCGATTCAGGCCTTTATTACAATGCAGGTTGGCTACCCAATTATAATAAGTTTTTTGCACTTCAACTAGTTTTCGAATACTTTATTTCAATTCTTGCTTAGAATTCAAGTACTATTTTAAATTTCTGGCCCATATTCTATAATATCTAAAGCATTCATAACTATGAAAACCTTAGGAAATCGAGTTCTCCTCGTCTTGATTTGTTTTATTACAATTCAGGTTAGCTACCAAATTGTAACAACGTTGTTTGCATTGCAACCAGAATTGTAATAAATTTATTACAATTAAATTTTCAATACAATATTTGAAAATGTTACAACTTTTTTTTTATCATCTGAAAATGTTATCTTTCTAATCTTGCTTTGATGCGATTCAGGCCTTTATTTCAATTCAGTTTGGCTACCCAATTATAATAACTTTTCCGCATTCCAGCTAGTTTTCGAATAATTAATTTCAATAATGCTTAGAATTCAAGTACTATTCAAAATTTCTGGCACATATTCTATAATATCTGAAGCGTTCATAACTATGAAACTTCAGGAAATAGAGTTCTTCTCGTTTTGATTTATTTTATTACAATTCAAGTTTTTATTACAATTCAGGTTGGCTACCAGATTGTAATAACATTTTTGCATTGCAACCAGAATTGTTATACATTTATTACAATTCAGGTTTTTATTACAATTCAGGATGCAACAGAGGTCTATTGCCCAATTAATATTCCGCAGAAACACCATTCTGTACGCATCTTCTCCGTTGTGAATGTTAGCAATATATCGATACAGTGTCTTGCGAGAACCAACGGCTTCAATATTGATGTGTAATCGGATGAAAATATACACGTGGTACAAGATGTATTATTGCTTACATTCCCAGAGATTGTGGAATTTTGAAGAATTTTTGTAATGAATGAAACATAAGAACGATTAGTTATTGTTTGATAAATATGACCCGCTTAGATCTCAAATTCGGTCTTGTTCTACATATAGTAGCCTTCATCTGCACTCTACTACTAGCTAGTAGGTTAAACAATTACTCACCAAACATACAACACACACAGAATTCAGCACAACAAATTAAAAGGAAGTTAAAATATTAATGTGAAAAGAAAAAAAAAAAGAGATCAATACGGAATATGTTGAAAGATTCCCATTAGAGCGAGGAAGTTGGAAATATTATTTATCATAAACCGGGTATGTGATGCTTCTGAATTATACCTGCTGAAAAAGAAAGGAAGGAAATCTCCACGTCGACCTGTATTCGAACTCTAAATCACTGAATGTATCATCTGCAATACGTAATCTCCTCCCCTTGCACAGACGCCAAACGTGCCTTAGACACACGAGAAAGATAATAAAAAGGGTCTTTCAAAAAGACTAGATAACGGTAAACCAAAATTTACGCAATTTATATACTTCATGATAATTCGTTTTGTTCTTTGTTTACTAGGCATTCTTTCTATTCTATAAATAAATCGTTCACTGTTCCTCCTAGCCGACAAGCCTTTGCGTTCTGCGAAACGGGCGATTAGTTTTAACATTACTTAGATTATTCTTGTTTTCATCCGTAACATTCAGTCGCTGCGTGTACTACGTGACAGTAACCACACTCTGATGTGAATGTATGAATACCTTAAAGTTTTACTTCACACGTTAATCGCCCGAGCAAGTTTGATACTGTGTAATTGGGTCAAGCATTAATTCAACATTAAGACCCAATATTCTTAATAATTTAAGACCAAAATTTATTTAAAAAGGACCCCATTTTCCTAATAATTTAAGACCAAAATTGATTTGAAAAGGCATATTAGCTGCTTCCATATACCTCAGACAAGGGACAAAATGCACATATTTTATGGCGAAGACACGCTTAAATAAGCGTGTTGATATTCTGCATCACAGTGTCATGTGACCTTCCATCACAGACTAAATAGTTTTCACGTCAGGTTTCTGCTTTTCGAACACTGTAAACCGACGCGGTGTTCCGGATGATTTTCTTTCTATATATGTAATCATCTGAGAAAACATCTATATTCAATGACTTTTCCCCCAGGTAATTTTGAGTTTTTCCTCTTTAGTTTGATAAGGTCAGATATGAAATTTGTAGTCCTGAATGGCTATTGTACATGTTCACAGTATAAGACTGCTGTTACCATTAAGAGGTCTACTTGAAAGACAAATTAAATCTCCACAAAGTTACCGTTCAGACGGTTGATCAATAGAAATAGCATTGGTTGTCTATGTTATCTCAAGAATGATAGAATAAATACTACCCTTAGTGAAGTGAAATGTTTATTTGATACCATTACTTAAACGTAACGCACATGTTCATATAAACATTGCGATTATTTTGTCAAGTTTTACTCAATAGAATTTCGAATTGAAAGTAGATTTATGGACATTATTAGTTACCCGGGATTTAGACATTGTTTGATTTTGTCGTTTATATAAATACAAAATGTTTCATATTAAATACTTCCGAAGTTCAAGAAAAGATAATCTCGGTCAATATATTTTAAAATATTCGCACCTGTTCCAAACAAACAAACAAACAAACAAACAAACAGAAAAAACAAAAAAAGATAAAACAAACAAAACAAAACATAAACACAAAACAAAACATAAACACAAAACAAAACAAAACAACTTTTTGGCGTATTTTTGTCGTTTACTATGTCAGATTTAATCCATGACCCAGAAATTTGTTTCTTCCCAAAAGGGAATTTACAGGGATATAAGTTTTTGAAACGATAAACAATCAATAATTATAGCCTCAATATATTTTGAGTTTTAGGACAAAAACTTCTTAACAAAATTGCTGAAAATTGAGGAAACATTATATACAGCTTAATGGGCATCAATACCCATGTTTTACCAAAAAAACAAAATTGTAAATATTATGAATTTTATTATGAAAGTCTTTTTTTACAATATTCTTATTACCAAGCCATATTATAAGCACTATGAGACATAGTATTAGGGGAGTATGGGAGTTAAATCAATAGGTTTAAACAAAAAATCGCTTAAAACTGGAAAAACATCACAGTTTGCTACCAATTTTTATACTTTTAATTCTCAAACTCATTATTATATAATTATCTATACATATATGTCATACACGTTTTGGCGCCAAAACAAATGAATTACAACAAAAATCGCTAACATTTTTGAAAAACCTTTAAATACAGATTGGTGGGCATTAAACCCATTTAATACAATAACACGAATGGAAATACTCTGATTTTCCGAGAGCTTTTGAACTAACCTAGAAACTCGGCAATGTAAGGTAAACAACGAAAAAGGACCGAAGGGTTAACCATAATTCGTAATACTTGTAATAAAAGGACAATATCTTGTTTAGTGTCATATTCAAACAAATGCGAACCACAATTAAATCGAGGTGAGACCAGGTGTCCGGGAGAAGTAAGCGTTCCTTGCATAAAACACCCGTGGCAAAAGTCTTGCAATACTTTTCAAGTCGAGAAAGTAAATACATAAATATACACATATGAGCACATGAAGGACGCGAGAACACTAAATCAAATTATCCTATTCATTCTGGTTTCATTCTGTTTGCAATGGCATTGTTTCTCTTTTTGATAGCATCCAGTTGACCTACAAGGCATATTGCTCAGACGGTTACTATGGTAGCACATGCACATTGAGCTGCCCTGGGAATCCTCAGAAATGTGTAGTCAATGGTCACACATACTGCAAAAATGGTAACCTTAATATAAATAATATGTAATTTAATACTTCCTTACACATCTGAATTTATCAACGTAAGTGTGTATTTCTCTCTCACATCCTTCATTTTTCACCTTCTATCTTTTCTCTACTCCCTTTTTCTTTTTTTAATTTTTGTTTTCTTTTCTTTTTATTTTGGGACGTTTTCATTTCGTTTTTTTTTTCTTTTTTTTTGATTGTGTGTGTGTGTCGGGGGGGGGGGGTTGGTTTTGTTTTTTTTACAACTTTTTTCTTTTTTTTTTTTTATCTGTGTTTGTTATGTTTTGTTTTTGATTGTTCATGAGGGGTTGCAAATTCTTTGAAACTTACATAGAGCTCTGTACGATTGTTTTATATGAAACCATGTATGGTTTTAGATAGGTAGCAGGTCCCTTTTTCCAAACAGTCGTACATTTGAAATAACCATTTTGCGCCGACCTCTTTCATAACGTAAAAAGAGATCTGCCTCATGTCTTTCCTCTCGGGCATTTTCTTCATGACGTAATTAGCATAAAACTGTTGGAGTTCTGTCTTTAAAAAAATTTTTCTCTCACTTGTTTACATCCGTTGGCTGTAGTTTATCGGTACAATTTGGCGGAATTCAGAAAAGGCTTTGACCTTAGATGCTAACGAAAGTTATCGGTGAATTGTCCATGTAAGCAGTCGCAAATGACGAGATTTCTGACCGAGCGGCAGATCAAGTTGATCAACTCTGTTTAATACAAACGGGCAAAAACTGTTGTAAATGTATTGAATCATTCTTTCCTCGTTTGTCCAGTGGCTATGCGAGTAAGTTATGTGAATTTGGAGGGGAAGCGGAATTTTACCCTCATAATACAATGGATAATGGACACTAAACAGCAGGAGGTTATAATGAGTCCCGATATAATTATTCTTTTTGACATATTCTCCTGAAATGAAAAATGTTAACTACAGTTTGCGTCAAGGATTAGACTTTATAAAGCAATGCTCTCTGTGGTACAGTTTTTCGTACAAACATATTTCAAACCACTATATATACGTATATCTAGATCTTTCCATGTATTAATATCAATTTTCTTTTCTTGAATACCTCCAAATGGTACAATCCTTACAGCCTTTTCTTTTTATAGGATGGACAGGAAGAAATTGTGATCAGGACATTAATGAATGTTCACTATCCACCAAATTTTGTAATGTCGGGACATGTGCAAATACAATAGGAGGATTCAACTGCACGTGTCCAGCACGTGTTTATTCAACAAAATGTCGACTTGACGAAGATGAATGTTTATTAGCGCCATGTAATACTGGAATTTGTGCTAATACTCTAGGGGGTTATAAGTGTACATGTCCTACTGGTACGACGGGTAAAAATTGTGAATCTCTTACAGCGAATAAATGTAACAACGGTACCTGCCATAGCCATGGTAGTTGTTCTGTTGTAAGAAGAAAAGCAGTATGCTACTGCATTGCAGGATATTCTGGGCCAGCCTGTACCATTCGGGATTTATGTGCAACGGTCACGTGTCAACATGGCGGGACATGTGTAAATAATGAAAATACGGCGACTTGTCACTTCGGAAAAGGATTCAAGGGAGATCATTGTGAGAGTATCGATTACTGTGCTAGTGATCCCTGTAAGAATAGCGGTGTTTGTCACAATAATAGAAATAACTTTACTTATTCTTGTGCCAATCACTGGATGGGATCAACCTGTGATAAATACGATTTCTGTTCAAGTTCACCATGTAAGGATTGGATGGAAAGGACTGACATGCGAGACAAGCAACAAATGTGCTCTAAATCCATGTCACAATGAAGGAACCTGTACGAATTCACATAACGATTATAATTGTAAATGTACCCATTTGTGGATAGGGAAAAATTGTACAGATGATAACCCCTGTGCTTCTAATCCTTGTGGTAGTCATGGTACCTGTCAAGTGTCAGCATCTCGGTTCACGTGTCATTGTAAATCAGGATGGTTAGGTAACACCTGTTCGCAACAAGACAATTGCCAATCATCGCCTTGCCAGAATAAAGGAACGTGTTCGAATTCGAACCATGGTTATCTCTGTCAATGCTCCAGTATGTGGGGAACACATGTGCGACACGCAATTTCTGTTACAGTAATCCTTGTGGTAGTCATGGTACCTGCCATAATAGTGGATCTAACTACACGTGTCAATGTACATCAGGATGGTTAGGCAAAACCTGTTCACAGCAAGACCATTGTCATTCTTCACCTTGCCAAAATAAAGGAACGTGTTTGAATTCAATTAATGGTTATTTTTGTAATTGCACCAGTATGTGGATTGGGCAGAATTATACAGCTCATAATCCTTGCTACAATAATCCGTGTGGCAGCCATGGTACATGTAATGTGACCGGATCTAGTTACATTTGTATATGTCATCCAGGATATGTTGGGGGATTGTGTTCACAGGACTTTTGTCAATTGTCCTCCTGCAAAAATGGCGGAACCTGTTCGCATATGCTTGGGAAAATATTTCATTGTAATTGTAATCCTCGGTGGTCTGGTTTGATTTGTGAAATACCTGTAGTAACATGTTCTGACAATCCCTGTGTTAATAACGGTACGTGTATAAACCTTGGCGATACATACTACTGTTTATGCCCCAAGCAGTATTTTGGACAACGTTTGTAACTTAGACATAGATGAATGTAATTCTAGTCCCTGTCTTCACAATGGAACATGTATAAATACTTACGGCAGTTATAAATGTGTTTGTCCTACAGCATGGTCTGGTGCAAATTGTGAAGCTGATGTAGACGAATGTTCAATAAATATTTGTCCAGAGGACCATTCCTGCCATAACACCATGGGCGGCTATCACTGTCAAAACTGTTCAACAATGTTTTGTCTAAATCAAGGTCAATGTCATAGTTCTCCTTCGGGACCTGTCTGTAACTGCTCAAGGGAATGGACAGGAGAAAGATGCAATATAAGAAATTTTTGTCATGGGAATATATGTCATCATGATCAAACATGCATCAATATAGAACATGGCTATTATTGTCGCCCACATACTTGTGAATCTGTTCTTTGTGAAAACGGGGGAACATGCATTAAACACGATAAGAACTTCAGTTGTGAATGCACGGAAGGATGGACAGGTGAGCGTTGTCAGATACGAAATGCATGATATTCAAGCCCCTGCCTTAATAATGGAAGATGCACAAATTCTGGATATGGATTCAAATGTTACTGTCCTATTGAATGGAATGGAGCCAGATGTCATGAAAGAAATTTTTGTCTATCAAAACCATGCCTGAATGGAGGAATCTGCACGGATAATTATAATTCTTTTCATTGTGACTGCCCTATTCATTATACAGGAACACAATGTGAGATACTCAACTTCTGCCATAGCTATCCTTGTCGACACAATGCAGTCTGTCACAACATGAATGATTCCTTCTATTGTGATTGCCCAAAGCCCTGGAGTGGACCAACATGTGACGTATACAACTTTTGTCATGATCAGCCCTGTATGTACGGAGGTACATGTTACAATAACAAACACTCCTACGGTTGCCTCTGTCCTTCAAAATATTCTGGACTTCGATGTGAACAGCTAATCGATCCATGTACATTGTCACCCTGTAGAAACAATGGAACCTGTACGACAACACCTGATGGCTACCATTGTAAGTGTACCGAGAAATACATAGGACAACAATGTGAAGATAATTTGTATGGATGTAAATTCAATACATGCCCTCTTAATTCTACATGCTATGACTATGGTAGTGGATTTCTTTGTCGATGGAACCCAATGATACAAAAACGGAATGGTAAGTTCATTATAAAACCTAAAATATTAATTAGCTTTTGATAAATAAATACCTTGAAGTGCCAGATGATCTTATGTTTCAAGTAAAGAATAATTTAACTTTTGAAAGGTAATAAATGGAGAGGATACATTTTTTGTGGAGCTCGGGTAGCTCAGTCGGTTAGAGGGTCGGATGCATGACAGCTAGGTGATTCGGTACCATAGGTCGTGGGTTCGAGTCCCAGACGGGGAACGAATATAAGTGAAATATAGGGTGCCTTGTTAACTGTAGTGTCTTTGTGCTTTATATGTTTGTCTAATTTGTCTTTATTTTCTACAGGTATTTCTTCGGAGATCCAAGGTCCATAGTACTCCCAGGTGTTTCACTGATTCTATTTGTGCTTTATATGTTTATTTCTCTTTCAGTGATGTATCCTCTCAGGGGATCGGCCTGCGTTTACGTCGGTAAATTCCTTCACTTTCCGCGGCCGTGTTGTCATGCATGCGATTAGCTAATGATTGGCTATTAAAGCTCCATTTTTGTGGAGCTCGGGTAGCTCAGTCGGTTAGAGGGTCGGATGCATGACAGCTAGGTGATTCGGTACCATAGGTCGTGGGTTCGAGTCCAAGACGGGGAACGAATATAAGTGAAATATAGGGTGCCTTGTTAACTGTAGTGTCTTTGTGCTTTATATATATATATATATATATATATATATATATATATATATATATATATATATATATATATATATATATATATATATATATATATATATATATATATATATATATATATATATATATATATATATATATATTCTCAGCCCAGTCAGAGTACATTAAGATTATCCCAACTCTTGGTACTTGGTACCGCGGTTATTATTGGTAAGATTATTGCAGAAAGTATTGTTTATTATAGGAAAATTGCAGATAGCCATCGGTGAGACTTTACAGAATTTCAAATTTATATAACGGTCTGAATAATTATACCAAAGTTGGTTGTCTTTAGATGGTATGAATGTAAATCCTTCAGGATAATAGGAGCACCAAATTGTCTGTACGAGTCTGTATTCTAGAAAGACTCGACATAGTGATTCATTTTAATACTGGGAGACAAGTCATCCAGTTTTACACTGCGTTTTCTTAATAAAATTCAGCGAAAGAATAAGTATTGAGTGAGAAGCATCCGAACAAATTGTACGCTAGGAGAGATACATATTCGGTGGTAACGAGTAAAATGCTAAAATACCGAGCGGTAGTTATCAATAAATTTTTGGATTAGACAGAAATTGCATGTAGTCAATATGGGACGATCGGGACTGTAAATGAATTCATTGCGTTCCATTAAATCTTTAATATTTTTATTTTAGCCAACATTCGTCTTCAGCACTACAGAACAACTTTTTCATTTCAAAATGGCGCACCAAACATGTCCGTTTTGGGATCATTTCCTCGGAGACGCAATATTTGTATGAGAGGAAAGTTGCGTGAAATACATCCAAATTCAGTAAACGTAAATTACAGGTAAATGATTATTCAGTTGGCTGTGCATACAATAAGTAGTTATTTAAATAAAATCATCATCGTCGTCGTCGTCGTCGTCGTCCTCGTCGTTACTATTGTTGTTATCGTTGCTATCATTTTTGTGTTATTCTATTTTATTTTGAACTAATGTCCAGTAAAAATGCTCTTAAACGCTTCTTATATGAAATTTGCTGATATTTCCCCTTTTGTTAAGCTATGTGATTAAAATGTATACCAAATGAAAATTTGCAATTCATACTTATATTCAATTTTCTTAATCTGAGTGTAAGCTCACATCCATCCATTAATAGACAGACATTTCCCTAGCCACCCCACTTCCCCGGGCAATTAAAACCCAAACAAATGTTTTGGTTGTTCTGAATGTTTGTAGAAAGTTATATTCCAAGTTACAAAAATCCATGTACACGATGTTCAGGACGAAAAATTTTACTTGTATAACAGTCATCCTAAAACGTATGTATAACAAAAGCAATATTCTTACAGTACTTATTTCGTAATGGGGAGCTAACGCCTCGCAGTGAACTCAATTTCTGACAGGGTATTAGCCGATACCCTCTCAGTTTTTGTAAAAATGGTAACCCCATTCTAATACATTTCAGAAAATATTATTACAACTAGAGACACTGAGTTATGATTTTCTAAGCGAAGTCGCTAATCACAGTCATAACGAAAACTGTAGGGCATTTTGACGTCATAAATTGAAAACTGCAGAGTATCGTGACGTCATATCACAAAATTGCAGGGGTATCGTGAATGCCCTTGCAGTTTTGAAATCGGACAGCCCATGAGATCGCGTGTTACAAACAAAATGCATTAGAATTATTTATATCAACGCGTATCATGGTTTAACAACTCCGTTATATTGTTTTAACACAATTCTCAATGATCAGACTTTTAAATATATGTAAGGAAAATTTTAAAACAAATTGTTATGCAATAAGTAAAGGTTTAAGATACCAAGCGGTTGTCAATTAGGAACATCCATTTTCCTGGACATTATAGAGATACAGGCTATAACTGACAAGAGGTAACTGACAAGAGGTAAGCTCCGGTCACATCCTATCAAGCATCTAGAAATGATGCAAAATATTAATGCTATGACTTTCAAGATAATGGGAGAATTGCTGAACATGAATTTCTTTTTCAGGAAAAGAGAGCTTGTGTACCACTTTGAGGTGACGTGTGAACTCTTTACACCTGACCTTCCTAAAACAGATAATGTGGTTTAGAACAAGTGCTATTCTGTTCCTGACAATTATTACTACTTTTTATCTGCTCAATGACTCTGGACAGTTTGGGAAATAGCATACATAGCAACAATATCACAGTGATTTCCAAGTATATTTGTAATAAATGACGATTGAAATTCATTACTGTAACCAATGTATAAATTATAGTACTATTGTATATTGTTATGAGGTAACTGAGCTATATGTCAGTGTAAAATGCGAAAGTAACGGGTGTCACATGACTCTATCTCTAGCTCTACAAACGATGTTCCACCGTAGACATTCAGGGACCCCTGAAATTCAGAGGCGAGACAAGGTGCTCTGGAGGAGTGAGCATCTCCTTTTTGGCTAGCCACAACCGCTTTGAATGTCCTTACATACAGACGAAACAAATATAATCCAGCACTGCATAAATACATAAATGTGAAGAAACACTGTAGAATGCGGCATTGCCACACAACATATCGAAAAAGGTCAAGTAACACATCAGTTCTTAATTTGAGTGACAACAGCTTTTTGTATACTTTAGTATTGTCGATATTCAATTTCCGAGAATTTTGTACTATTATAAAAAGATCGAAGGAAAAAGTCTTATAGAACGAACGCATATGGCACACTAAATTTACCAACATATGTATAATCTGATGTTTTATAAATCATAAGAACTTTTAAGATAATTTCATTTGAATTTGTAAACTAAATAACAATATTGTGATGTCATCGCATATCGTTAATAAAATTTCATCCACTGAAACCAGACTGTTTTAAGTATGCATAATATTCTACATATCAGTTTAATCAAGATAGGAAACTTATCTCCATAAAAGAACTATAGGTCAATAATATATATTTTTTAGTTTTTGTTTTTTTTACGAAGAGATATTTCATAGAATTCCAATTTTTAGACTTAATCTATGTATACATATAAATACTTCTGGAAAATTGATTTTCCATTTGAGTGAAAAAATTTACAGTGTCTCGTACCGTGACATTATAATTCAAAACGTTGCTAAAACGTAACATAAAGTATAAACTGATACACTTGTTCAGTTACTCCAAAAATTATACATAGACATTAAATTTCTAACAATACTATTTTGTTACAACATGATATAACAATTTACTGCGAAGTAAAAAACGAAGAAGTACCCAAGGGTAAGAACCCGGCGTGGCCTAGTGGTATCGCGCTCGCCTCCTGATCGGGAGCCCGGGGTTCGAATCCCGCTCTGGTCGGTATCCTGTCTTTCAGATGAGATAGTAAAAACCGAGGCCCCGTGTCGTGGTATGCATGACACGTTAAAGATCCCTCACTGCTTCCGGTGGGTCCGTTGCAAAGTTCAAAATTTGTATGCCCTGCATCAGGCAGATGCCGTCACCATATACGTGAAATATTCGTGGTGTGACGTTAAAGAAAAATCAATCACTCAATCAACCGAAGGGTAAACCATATCTCATAGTTCTCATTAATTAATTTATATTGCAACTCCACGAATGTAAATTTCTTTCAAAATCAAATAAAAGGAAAATGTTTAAATTAAACTGAACAAAAAGTATATAGTGTAATCTTTTCTCTCTCACCTTCTCTCTCTCTCTCTCTGGGAATGATGGGCAGAATAAAAATGTCATAACAGCCCCTGCCAATTTGTTTTTGTAAGAATTCGAATTTATTTACTAATCTCAAACTCTGTTTCTCATATTTTGTTCATACGACGAATAAGCAAATAGCATGAAAGTTACGCAATTAAAATTTTTCTGTAATTTTTTTTTTAATTTCTGACTTGAAACATTGAAAAACTTGTTTTCATACTAAAATGATCATTCTTAGTCGTTTTGTATTATTTTGAAAACGTTAACAACGAAACTTTTAAAAAAAGTTGTGTGCATTACGTAATTATTTAAACTCTTTAAACTGAGATAGCAGCTTATCTTTTACAGATAAATACTATCGGCTTTTTTAAATAACAGAACTGTAAAAGATGACAGTGAAATTTTGAGAAGTCTAGCCTTGACAATAAACACTAATTAGAAGGGTTTTTAAATTACATATTGTTACAATATTTTCTTGAAAACCCCCATTTAAAAAAATCCTAATAAAACACGTTGGCGTGACCGTGACAGTACATCGCAATAAAAAAGTGTAGATAAAACCGTTTTTTTTTAAAATGGAAGTAATAAATCTTGGTGAAATTTCGGAGCTTTACGATTTTCTCTCGATAGGGTTTGCGTATGCCAAAGGAAAAGGAGCAAATATTTCGAAGTTTTGAAAAAACAATAATAAAAAAGGAAACCCTTCTGACGTTCTGTATTGTTTTTCATGATTATACGTCGAAAAATAAGCAAGTAATAAAGCAATTATGTAACTATCAACATTTTTGAAAATTTTAAGTCTCTCGATAAAAACCATTAAATCATATTTATTTAATCCGAAATTGACATTTTAAATCGTGTTGTAACATTTTTCAAGGCTAAGACTTAAAGTTTGAAAATTATGTAATGAGTTTAAAAACTTAACACAAATAGAGGCTTTGCCATAATAGTTACTTCATCGATGTAAATTTGTTGTCAGGATCTACACTTATACAGACTCAAAAAGAAGGTGCTTGCGGCGCCGAGGATCCGGGTTCGATTCCCGGGTTGCGCCACTATGTTTAAGAGGTTAGTAACCTCCTGCTTCCATTACGCGATATAACTGAAATATTGTTGAAAGCGACGTTAAACACCAATCAACTAACTAACTAACTAACAAAAAGAAGGTTTGTGGAGTCTAGCTTATATAATGAACGTTTCTTTTGGGGAAATTTAAAAACATATTTTCATAAAGAAATTGACACTAAAACCATTTTGTAATATTTTTGCAATTCTAAGGCTTATTCTTGATTTTGACATGTTTCTTAAGAACTGCTATGACAGGTGATGTATGCAAACAGGAGACGCTTACTCTCCCCGGGCACCTGGTCTCGCCTCGGAATTTTTCAGTATATCGGGGTTCACAGCAGTTCCTTTTTGAAACTTACACGATTTTGTATCTGTCCTTGGACTTTGAGAATGATTAACGGTTTGGTACTTCTTCGATATTGACAGAAAAGGTTTGAAAATTACGCAATAAGTTTACAATTTCAGACTCAAATATCATCTATACCAGTTAAAAGTTACATAATCGGCGTTGATACGGTTGTCAGGAAGTATACCTTTACAACTTTAGAAAGAAAGTTTGAGGAGTCTAGCTTTAATAATGAACGCTATACTTGAGATACTTAAAAACTAATTATGATGACGTGATTTTCTTTAGAATCCGAAGGTTTGGAAAGTTCCAATTCCATACAAATCACGTTTCATATCAATTATTCGTCACTGTTATAGAAATGTGCTTTCTAAAGATATCACATCCGCCCTTACTGCAGTTAAAGACCACATTGTTAAATAATGTAATGCAGTTTCAACAATAGTAACGTCAATTACTTTTGATCAATCAAAAATTCTAGCGAAGTCATTGAAAAATTTCGTTTGAGAAATTTTGAAGATATACAAGTATATGTTTTTAATATTCCGACACTATATACCTCTATACTTCATGATTAAATCAAAATCTGTCATACGCTGGTGTTTCAACAGAGAGTCTTAATCATACCTCTGTACTTCAGTTACATCTTGAATTTTCTGAAACAAACAATATGAAAATTATAAATATTGGACTTAATGCCATCACAGTTTTGATAAATATTTATCTGCAATTAAATGACAATATTTTTTCAACAGATTATTGGAATTCCTGTGAGCATTAACTGCACTCCCCTTATAGCAGATTTATTTTCATATTGTTATGAGAAGGACTTCATGCATTCTATTCAAACCTGGAAAGGTTTCGACCATATTGATAAGTGCAATGACGCCTCTAGATATATTGATGGTATTTTAGTCGTCGGTAATTTAAAGTCTGAAGAATATGTAACTGACATATATCCACCTCAACTTCAATTAAACAATACCAATACTTCTGATAAGGAAACATCTTTCTTTGCAAAATATTCAAATTGTTCAGAACAATATTCATACAAACATATATCATAAACGTGACGACTTTGGATTTCCTTATTTAGATGGTAATGTTCCTAGACTCCCATCAGATGGTATTTATATTAGTCAGTTGGTTCGGTATGCTAGAGGCTGTACCAACGTTTTGGATTTTCACGCAAAACATTTTCAAACAACGTTCCAAAATATAGAGATCAACAGTTATTTACATGGCGTCAAAATTTTTGATATTATTATGTACTAATGTAAAGAATATGCCAGACGTTGAATGAAGTTGAAGAAGGGTGAATTAGACTCACTTTCTAAATGGCTGATGTCAATCAATTTGTTATTAAAGAAAAGAAATAGAAAACTCGTTCATTTCTTTCAAAACAAAGACAAGTCTGTATTTCATGATCCTAGTGTCGTTAGGGAACTGTCCTTTATAGATCAAGGTTTCATATTACACTACGCTTCACTACAATCCTTGACAAATATCGCTATTCAAAAGTCGGGCTGGCGCTGTTTAACGTTATATATTTATCTATAACGACTAAGCAATGAGAGGCCTCCATTCAAATTACAGTTTGGTTAGATGCAAATTTATTTACATAATTCAAACTTCTAAAAATTGTACGCTGTTTATTTTATTTTCCCAATCAAAAATCATTTTCACTAATTCGTTAGGTTTGTTGTCGTACTGCATCTGCATGCAATTTCAGATAATCCATCATCATCGACAGGATTGACACATAATAGTTTAATACCTCGCAAAGATCATTAAACACTTGTAAAATGTTTTTTCCAAAAGTTAAACGACGTTAAAACTGTGGGCCAGTCACAGACATTATAAACAGAGGATGCAGTCAGGTTTATTTTCATATTTTCGATTTATCTCGCGATCAAGTGTGTATCACGACTTATCTTATTTCCGAATGGTCCATCATTGCCATCGACGGCCCAATGAAATCTCACCGGGCGTTTGAATAGCGATATTTGTCAAGGTATGTAGTGTAGCGTAATGTAATATCAAACCTTGACGCTGCGAATATAAAGATGATGGATAAATCCAATCCACAAGTCCAAAAATCATCACTACTGGGACCAAAAACCCCTGAGAATCCCGTTTTTCACTGCAAAACTCTGCAACACCCTGAAAAACTCTGAAAAACACTGAAGTCTGCCTGAAAAACACTGAAAAACTCTGACAGCCCTGATAAACACTGAAAAACTCTGAAGTCTACCCTGAAAAACTCTGAAAAACACTGACGACCCTGAAAAACTCTGAAAAACTCTGACGCCACTGAAAAACTCTGCAAAACTCTGAAAAACCCTGAAAAACACTGACACCTGCTGCGATGCCCTCCAGCCGTGCGATCGCGGCCTCGCGTACTTCTATACGGTCCCTTCTATAAGCCCTATTAGCATTAATGTATATAAAATGTGATGAGTTGTGAATTAGAAAAAAAAGGGGGAAGAGAAAATAAATAAAACATATCTTGCATTTTTGTACGGTGTTTTGAAGTGAAATTATTTTAACGTATCTCTAAATTTAATTTTACTGATGCATTATTCAAAACCAAACAAACCCAGCAGAGGCGCACTACAATACAAAGGCTTTTCTTACCGAGATTTATATATACATTTGTATTTCCAAATGAAAATGTATGTACATATATTCCTGGTAAATATCACTGTTTCATAACTGTGTATTTTAATAGTGAAGAAAAAATAAAAAAAATATATATAAAAAAAGAAGCTCCAGAACTATAAATTAGTGAATAAATAATAAATTATTGAATAATAAATAAAAAAGTGAATAAATAAATGAATAAATGAATAAATAAATAAATAAATAATATTTGAATGTGACCAGTACCTTTAGTAACTTTATACGAAAAGCGAATTTAATACACCAGTACTGACAGCAAATCGACCACAAAGAAAATCGCTTGTCATTCATTTTAAATAACACAATGCATTCTATTTCAATTCTGTTGCAACATTTAAAGAGAATATACCCATATATTTTCATGTGACACCTTTAGGTTTAAACACCCCCCACCCCTTCTCACACACACACGCACGCAATACTTTTTTCTCTATCAATACTTTTCACACAAAATTAAGATATACAAATTTAACCTTTGTTCTTATTATAACAGCGTAATATAACAAAGTTCAGAGGACAATAACTTTCTTTAACTGAAAATTTTACGTGTCTACGTGTTGCTCTTTCATTCGAATGACATACGTAAATTTTTTCCTATAAAATATTTCAGTGATTAAGTATTCTCTCGGTATTCAATAATGTTGCTTGAAATAGCATCAAATAAGTTGGTTGGTTGGTTGGTGTTTTACGTCGCTTTCAACAATATTTCAGTTATATCGCGACATGGAAGCAGGAGGTTACCAACCTCTTAAACATAGTGGCGCAACCCGGGAATCGAACCCGGATCGTCGGCGCCGCAAGCCAAGCGCTTAACCACTACACCACGCCTGCCCCTGCATCAAATAAGTTTTAATATATCAGTGTAACAACGTATCTGGCGTTTGTTATATCACTTACCTACTTAATCTACATCATTTAACTCTATACAATAAAATGATTTTATCTAACAGCCCCCCCCCCCCGCCCTTTTCAATGGGAGACTGTGCCCTCCCCCCCCCCCCTTTTCTTTCAAAAATTTCTGGATCCGCCCGCCCGTTACGTATTGTAACAATGTATCCAGTAAGGGTCATGTATAGCAATGGCGAATACAAGGGCGCTCGCCTAACAGCCCCCCCCCCCCCCGCCGCCCCTTTCAATGGGAGACTGTGCCCTCCCCCTCCCCTTTTTTCTTTCAAAAATTTCTAGATCCGCCTATGAACAGTATCTCCCTTATTACGTATTGTAACAATGTATCCAGTAAGGGTCGTGTATAGCAATGGCGAATACAAGGGCGCTCGCCCTGTTGACTGGGAAAATAGAAGTCTTACATAAAAATGCCCTGTCCAGTCAAAACTGGCAAAGTATTTGACCTTTATTTTCAAAGTGACATATAAATTCAAGTAAACGGTGTCATATTTAGAGCAGATACCTCGATCTGCCCCAACCTATGGATCCAAATCGTAAATTGTCGAGTAGGATGTTTAAATCATATAGTATATTTAAATTGAGACCATACACCCCCCCCTCCCCCCCCCCCACACACACACACACACACGCCCCTTCTCTCTCTTATATATATATTATACTAGAATATCTTCATTAGAAAGTAACGGCACACGCATGGAATCTGAAATTGTTTTATTTTAATCCGACATGTCTTTTTTTTTTACCTTTATTCTATATGTCATCAGTACTCTATTACGTAATAAACATCCGGTTGTTTAACCCGGTAAATATCGCTCGTAATCTCATATAGTTTGTTACCTATCATGCTGTAAATTGGGAATCGTAATTAACAGTACCTTGGAATGTATGAGGGGACAAAACATATTTAGTAACAGGTTGAAACATATCCAGTTGATACATTTCAATGTTAATTTGTGTTATTGGCAAAATTAATTAAAGTGTCATTTTAACAGTGACTTATAAAGTTAAGGACAGAAACTGATTTTCAATCTTCAAAAGTGAAATAATTTGTTTTACACATGATCATTTATTTATTTTTATGTCATAAACTAAACTACATCAATTTTTTAAGTTCAATTTCTTCCGCATTTCCTCTGATATAGAATACATGCGAAATGTGAGATTTGTAAAGCTGTGATATAAAGTGCTATTCTGTTCCATTAATTTACATACGGATTAAATAAGTAGCTGCGTTACGGCCTGTAGCGAGAAGGAAATACGCATACCCAAAGCCATGCTCGTTCACTCAAGTTGGACACCGTTTAAAAAAAAAAGAGGGGGGGGGGGTTGGCAGAATTAAATTAACGCAACTTCACAGCGTTTTATCGGTGAATGGCCGCTAATTTATGAAGAATGCAATATTGATTTATCAATATTAATCATGAATGCTTTTAAACTCGAAAGAGAGTGGGGAGCGGTTTTAAGGTCGTAACATAACGATATTTGGGTGGATTCTTTACACAGATTGGAAAAGATGTAAAAACAAACATCAATCATTATGTGTTATTAAAATGATTAATATGGATATATAGAATTAATTATTTCTTTTTTTTTCTGTATTTATGTATCTGTTTACAATTAAAACTATGCGTTTTCTGTAAACTTCGTCTATCGATTTTTTTTAAATCTTATTATTTTTATTAAATTTATTATGATGTATTTTTTTCGTACGGAAAAGTTTAATGTTCTTATTATAAATAAATAGATGAATTAATAATTAAATAAATAGATAAATAAGAAATAAATAAGAAAATAAATAAATAAATAAATGAAGTCCGCCGAGGAAGGCCGCTGGCCGAAATGTTACAGTACGGAAAAATAGTGCTTTTATTACAAATAAATAAATAAATAAATAAATAAATACATAAAATTTTAAAATGTCTTGTTCTATATTTTGTACTTATTTCCCCCTCCTTTAATGCACCTCTATGAAACAACGATGTTAAGTAACATGCTACTGCTGTAGTTTGATTATTTGTTCGTTCGTTTGTTTGTTTGTTTCATTCTTCTTTCTTTCTTTAAGTCGATCAATAAAACAAGTGATATCGCGCTGGAAAGTCCTGTGTCAATAAAATTATTTTTGCTAAGTACGTAATTCATGTGATTTATTAAACTGCAAATGTAAAGATCATCTTACAAACGTAAGTCAGAATAGGAACAATATCTTAGTAATTTTATCTATAAAAATCGTTAAAATAAGGTCTTGA
Source organism: Pteria penguin (assembly GCA_035048485.1). Classification (NCBI taxonomy): domain Eukaryota; kingdom Metazoa; phylum Mollusca; class Bivalvia; order Pterioida; family Pteriidae; genus Pteria; species Pteria penguin. The sequence goes on along the minus strand of CM068588.1, from coordinate 36,153,579 downwards.
CAAATGGTAAAAAAATGCGGGGGTTTTTTTTCTTATACCCGCTTATAAATTCATCACATTTAATACTTATTAAAGGTCATATATAGATAACAGCGAACCATTTCAAAGGCTTATAAGTTATATTATAAAAGGGACCGTATAGAAGTACGCGAGGCCTCGATCGCACGGCCGGAGGGCATCGCAGCAGGTGTCAGTGTTTTTCAGAGTTTTGCAGAGTTTTTCAGTGGCGTCAGAGTTTTTCAGAGTTTTGCAGAGTTTTTCAGGGTCGTCAGTGTTTTTCAGAGTTTTTCAGGGTAGACTTCAGAGTTTTTCAGTGTTTATCAGGGCTGTCAGAGTTTTTCAGTGTTTTTCAGGCAGACTTCAGTGTTTTTCAGAGTTTTTCAGGGTGTTGCAGAGTTTTGCAGTGAAAAACGGGATTCTCAGGGGTTTTTGGACCCAGTAGTGCATGAAATCAGAGGACATACAAAATCAGTAAAAATGAAAACCAAGTAGAAAATAACAAAACATTGAAGAGCATATGTGAATCCCTATGATGGAGTGAGATCAGGTGTGCGGGGGAGAGTAAGCATCTCCTGCTTGCTAGCAACACCCGTCACATATACCCAGTATAAAGAGTGGAATTGTGTAAATTCCATATATATATTTATATATGGAGAAGTCAAAGTAGGTAACCTTCTAGCATAGAAGGTGTCAAATCTGTGTAAAATGATCGGAATCGGTCTCAGAATAGCATTTAAAAGTCTGGATAACGAGATATCATATGGAGTAGTAAGAGTCGCGTAACGACCATAGCACTTCCTCATTGGCGTTGCTAGTCTAGCATGCATATAACCCTGGTTGAGTAGCTTTTCTGAAAGTCGCCTTGCCCTCGGAACAAAGTCATTGTAATTTCCACTTGCTTTGGAATAACGTATTAACTGAGATATGAATACGCCGTATGCGGGCGATGATGGAATGTTGCTACTTATGAAAGGACATTTTATTATAGCGAAATTGAAATCGTCACGTTTGTCATAGAGTGAGGTGTTCAATTGACCATTAATGTCGAAAGACAACATAATATCTAAATACGAAGTAGAATTACTACTTACTGTGGTTTCTTTGACATCCAGTTCACTTGGATACATTATGCTATGATAATCCGCGAATGAAGGATTATTAATTGAAAGCAAGTCATCTATATATTTGTAAGTGAAATTGAAGCCGAAGCCAATTGTTTCTTTCCTTGCGAAAGCAAAGAGCTGCGTATGAGTAAAAGAATATGAGAACTGCCCCGACTTAACACAATTGTTCCTGATGACAAAGCAGATAAAATTTACACGTACATCTGTAAGGAATATTACATCAACTTCTCATAGAAGAGCTTGATCCTCACTCAGCACCTGCTAATCCTACTTACAAAGTTACACATTAGTCTCCTTCAGAGGTATTGGATAACCACAAGTCAATTCTCAGTTCATTTTGCATTCTACAGATGAATCTGATTTCGAGCTACCATAGTGCTTTGGGTGGCAAAAATGCATAAAACTGCATATAAGTATCGATTCATAGCTGGATCTTCCAGTTTTCATCCAAGACTCTTAAATATTACTGACGACAATTCTAAAAGAAATCAAAAATAATCTTCAGAGATACTGCTTACTCGGGTACAAATTGCGCGCCACTTCTGTTCAACATGTTTTGTACACATACGAAGCAGAATTCATAAAGTCTATGCTCTCCAAAGGAAATAAGCAATTGGCATCTCGATTCTATCTTACACACAGATACAGCGATGACGTTTCGGCGATTAACAACCTTGTTGGTTGGTTGATTGGTGTTTTACGTCTCTTTCAACAATATTTCAGTTATATCGCGACATGCAAGCAGGAGGTTACCAACCTCTTAAACATAGTGGCGCAACCCGGGAATCGAACCCGGATCGTCAGCGCCGCAAGCCAAGCGCTTAACCACTACACCAAATCCTGCCCTTAACAACCTTGTAATTAAATCTTAACTTCATATATCTAAAGGAACTTGAGATAAAATATAGAAGTGAGGGCACATTTTCTGCTTCATACACTCCTATCATTTAGTGATGATGGCTCTTTAGTTACCTCTCTTCATGACAAACGTGACGATTTCAATTTCATTATAATCAACTTCCCTTTCCTTAGTAGCATCACACCTTTCTTTTACGCATATAGCGTCTTCAATTCACAACACTGTGCAAAAGCATGTTCTAAATATGAAATTTTCATCATAGGAACGAGGTTTTTTTTTCAAATTTGTTACCGAGAAAGTTCAATGGTCGATATAGGATCTGGTGCAATTTGAGGTCCCCTTGTCAATAATGTTAACCGTCATCTGATCTGATCATACCAACTAGCCATCTTGAAATTTTTTATTATACGTGATTGGTATTATATGTATACATACAGACATCTGTACAAGTGCATTTCCGACACCGGAAATTCAGTTCAACAGCATTTCTCATCTTCAATGGACTAATTTGAATTAGTATCATTTTCTCCTACATGTGCTCATGTGTGTTACTCCTTGAACTTGAATAGTTGTTGTACTATTGCGACGACGGCTGTTGCATGCAAGCAGGGGACACCGAGTCCTCCTGGGCACCTGGTCTTAACCCAATGCAATCTGTCTTATAATAACATTGTACACGATTGTCCTTTTATTCCATGGACGTCGAGATGTGATAAACTCTTCGGTACTGCTTTGTATTTACCGTCGAACCTCTGACTCAGGGTTATAGATATCATAAACTTCGGAAAACGCTTCGAAATTTTACCGATCTTATTCAGTCATCTTACCTAAATTCGAAAATTTGACTTGGATTTTTCACCCCAAATTCCACGGTGATCTAACAACGTACAAACTAAGTGCGGTCAAAGGTTTCGATAATTTTATATCGGCGGGTTCTTTATTAATTAAACGCTTTCAACATCGACAGTATGACCCCCCGAGATTACCGCAAAGACCCTAGTTTTGGTATTGGGCCCCCCTACAGCACTATGCAGACTTTTGTTTAAGCGTTGTACATTGACTAACAGGGCGGTGGTGACTCTATGGCGAGCCTTGCCCAAACGCTTTTAGAGAGAAAAAAGAGGAGTTACTGGCTCAGTTATGTGGCAGAAGTCACCATAGAGCTATACAATACATGAATATAAGTAATACACTAGAACATATATCACATTACAAAAATATTTGATTGTAGTGCAATTACGATACCGACTTAGGACGGTCATTTAATTTGACAAAAGCCAAACAAATGGTGTGGTTAACCGGTTTACGGGCCCACCTTCCCACTCACCGTAACAACAGAACAATCAAAGGACGTACATTTAAAAAATTATAAATAATCCTCCATGTAAAGAACAAGGGTCAACAGGTATCGCATATTGAGAGGTCATAAAAATATAAACACGTAAGGTATTGTAAAATACATAATGGTATAAAAATATATGCGACATCAACATGATAAACCGTGCTCTGCCAGTCTGAAAGCGAGCTAAGACCCTAGATCTGTAGGAGTCCCGACTAACAGTCAGAGGGGACGAGGTTCAGGACCATGTCATCTCTGAAAGAGGTTTGGACAAGGCCCGTCATATAGTCCCCACCGCCCTGTTAGTCAGCGTGCAACGTTCAAGTAAAAGTCTGCATAAGGCTGTAGAGGGGCCAAATACAAGACCTATAGTCTTTTTGATGATCTCAATATCATATTGTCTATTTATAAGACGTTTGATTATTTTATTACATGATAAAATAACGTTATCGGAGCGTTTTACTTTCCTTAGTTTATATACGGGATCACCGTAAAAATAAGGATGGGAAATTCCATTGGATACATAGTGTTGAAAAGAAATATTTCCAAATTTAGATGGAAGTTCTGAATAAGATCTGAAGAATTTGCCGAATGTTTTTCTTAACTTGTGATATCTGTAACCCTGAGTTAAAAGTTTAGTAGTAATTTGTAAATTTCGTTTAAGTCCTAAACATCGGTGCAGCCTCTGACAAATCGAACTAATTGAGATATATAGATACCATATGATGGGAGTCAAGGAACATCGCCATCCAAGTAACGGAAATTTACAATAGGAAATCCAAAATCCTCACGTTTATCATAAATATTAGTATATATTAGGTGGTTGATAATTTTGATGTTTAAATCTAAGAAAGATGTAGATTTATCTCAAGTATTAGCTTTATTCAATGTGAGCTCTGGTGGATAAATTTCTGATATAAATTGTTCGAATTCAGGGTTGTCGATAACCAAAATATCATCCAGATATCTACAAGTATTATTGAATTTGTCAATGAGGTCAAAACGTTTTGATTTTTGAAGAGAAACCATAAAATCCCTCTCATAACAATAAAGAAATAAATCTGCTATCAGAGGCGCGCAGTTAGTACCCATAGGAATCCCAACTATTTGTTGATATATCTTGCCATCAAATTGCACAAAAATATTATTCATGAGATAATCTAGGGCTTTACATAATTCCTTGCAAGTCCAGTATTTATATGAAGTATATTGTTTGTTGGAAAAGAATCCGGAGTTATTGGAAGTACATATGTACGTTTTAGATTCTCTGTGAAAACACCATTGTATAAGAGACAGCAACTTGCTTTTAATCAAATCATGAGGCAGAGATGTATAAAGTGTAGAAAAATCAAATGTAGAAATTTGAGTCGCTTTGAAATTTAGCGAAAGAAGTTTGTATATAACTTCATGAGAATTTTTAATCGACCAAAAGTAATTGATGTTACTATTATGAAATGCGACATCACAATATTTGATAATATGATCTTTTATAGCAGTTAGAGCAGACGTAATATGCTTCGATAGTACCGTAGTAGAGCACTGGCTAGAATTAGATATGAAACGTGATTTATATGGACTTTTATGTAGTTTTGGGAGCCAATATATGGTTGGTAGATCAGATTTATCAGTTTTAATTTTGAAGTCGGACATGGTCATGAGGTGATCGTGCAAGGTGCTGTCTTTTGAGGTAGGGCTTTCCACATATGTATGAGTGGAGTTTAATTCGTTTTTAAGTACTTCAATATAATATAGTTTTCAAACAACTATTATGTTATTACCTGCTTTATCAGCAGGAAGAAAGACATATTTAGCATGTAAGTCAGCTATCTTCTTTTTAATAGAATTTGCCGTCAATGTATTAGGCTGTTGAAATAAATGCAGATTTTCCGTAAAGTTCTTAATACGGATATCGACAATTCTTAAAATCTCGTACTTCCAATCATTAAGAGCATGAACCTTTACCTGTTCTTTTTTACACCAACGTTTACAATATGTAGTTAAAGCATCTTCTATAACGTCACGGCATTTATTGAAATCTATCCTAGACGGTAACCTATATTTAGGTCCTTTTCCAAAAAGGGTGCGCATTTTTTTTGTCCGAAATACAGTTTAGGTCACCAGTAATAACATGACCTGCCGGTTTATAAACATATTTAGAATTTTCACAAGAACACGACGAAGGAATAGAGTCTGAAACATCAGGGTTAGATGTAACTTTATTATAATTTAGAATAAGATTTCTTATAGGCTTTTTGTACTGGTAACAAATAAGTGAAGGTTCTAAATTCTCAAAATATTGGGGGATTTTAGATGTGACTCTATGATCACGGAAAATATTAGAAATGTTAAGTAGATCGAAGCCTTTATTGATAAATTTAATTTTTGAGAAATTGCTGCTTGGGTGGAAGAGACGGAATACGAGGAAAGAGTTTATTATATGAAAATAAAATAATCAAATTGAGTTTATATCAATCAGAATTGCGTAAACTTCGAAGATCAGCTTCGTCCAGGATAGATTTCAATTTATTAACCGGAATAGAGGATAGTGCATGCAAAAGTTCATGACGGCCATTATTTTTTGCGATAAATAGAAGATCGTTTAATGACCTATTTAAACGATTACGTTTTTCTGATGTTACGATTACGGCGACGACCATGTGACCTACGTTTTCTAATAGTTTTATGTCTTAATGTAAAAATATTGATCTTATTCTGACGAGAAGAAATATTACCTTGTCGATATTTTTGGTCGTTGAGACCGAGAGGATATGGGGTTTGTAGTTGTTTAATCCAGTAGAGCTCGGTTTCCAAAAGTCGTTTTTTAACATCTGATTTCGTATCACCTGGTAATTTAGAGATATTTTCTACTGGAGTTATTTTCACATTGTTAATATTATGTTGGTATTTATTAAAGAGGTTATAAAGAAAATTCTGGTATTTACGTCGTGAATTATTACGAATTTTATAGGAATGATTCCGAAAACGTTGTTTCAAAGTTTGAGAAGTTTCCCCGACATATTGAGCCCCACATCCTCTAGCTTCTCAAGTGATGACATATATAACATTGGCAGTATTTCAATCTATGTCTTTGTCTAATTTGGTGTTAAATGTAGCTCCATTAACCGAAGATTCAATATTGGACTTGCAGCTTAAATGATGACAAGTAAAACATTTCTTGGCGTTGCACTTATTAATCTTAGAATACCCTCTGCGTATAGAATTGACAGCTCTGTAAGAATTTATAGGTGTGAATGTTTTTGAAAATGAGATAGAACGTTTAATAGGGAAACTACTTTTAAGTGGAGAAATATGAACTTTAGTGGTGCCGAATAATTTTCTACAAGAAATACCAGGTATATGAAGAGTGGACACAGAGGGCAATCTAAGTGGTGTGATTATAACTTTAGGAGATTTGTATTTTAATTTTATTATATTTGAAGCCATTTTACTGAAAAGGGGGGGGGGGTAAAGATGTACAAACCCAGGGGAAAGCTCCCACACAACCAAGTCAGTAACTATTGGGTGAATAATAACACTTGAAACACCCAGACACGGGGAACCTTTTTACAGGCTTCACACTGCATCTGAGAATAAGTGTAGATATGAAAGAAAAAAGAGGAGTTACTGGCTCAGTTATGTGGCAGAAGTCACCATAGAGCTATACAATACATGAATATAAATAATATACTAGAACATATATCACATTACAAAAATATTTGATTGTAGTGCAATTACGATACCGACTTAGGACGGTCATTTAATTTGACAAAAGCCAAACAAATGGTGTGGTTAACCGGTTTACGGGCCCACCTTCCCACTCACCGTAACAGCAGAACAATCAAAGGACGTACATTTAAAAATTTATAAATAATCCTCCATGTAAAGAACAAGGGTCAACAGGTATCGCATATTGACAGGTCATAAAAATATAAACACGTAAGGTATTGTAAAATACATAATGGTATAAAAGTATATGCGACATCAACATGATAAACCGTGCTCTGCCAGTCTGAAAGCGAGCTAAGACCCTAGATCTGTAGGAGTCCCGACTAACAGTCAGAGGGGACGAGGTTCAGGACCAGAAAAAAGAGGAGTTACTGGCTCAGCTATGTGGCAGAAGTCACCATGGAGCTAAACAATACATGAATATAAATAAGATACTAGAACATATAACACATTACAAAAATATTTGATTGTAGTGCAGTTAGGAAACAAGGCCCTGAGCCTCGTCCCCTCAGACAGATCAAGGATCTGAGCTCGCTTACAGACGGGCAGAGCACGAGTTACTTATGTTCATATCGCCTAACATATTTTTTATCCTAGCATATTATGCCATATTTTGTATCGTGAAAATTTTTATGATCTCTCTTCTTGTTCTCTATACGGAGGAGTAATTAAGCGTTTAAATATGTGTCTTTTGATTGCGCTGCTATTTGGTAAGTGGGAAGATGAGCGACCATAAACCTATTAACCAAACCAATTGAGTGACGTTTGTCCATCCTAAGTCGATATCGTAACTACAGTACAATCAAATATTTTTGTAATGTCGTTTTCTATTGTTATATGACTATTATTATGATTTATGTACACGTCCTTTTTTATTTGTGCCATGCAGCTGAGGCAGATGTCTACTGTCCTCTCGTTGAAAGCATTAGCATTCAAAATTCTAAATTTCCTCATCACTTCACTCTTAGATACCTCACAACTCCACTAAATATAATACCTATCGTATCTTTGTGATGGGAAGACGTTATCAATATATGTACTTTATACCTCTACTTGATCTGAATTAAAAACTAGGTAAACAAATGTAGTTTGAGTATCAACCTTATATAATGTAACACCTATAAAAAGAGGTATAGTATGAATATCTACGTATGGTTTTTTTTAACAAAAAGCATTCTCCTTTTGTCTCACCTCTGAAGTTCAGGGGTCCGTGAATTCCATTGTGGTACATTGTTGTTAATGCCATAGTCATGTAATACCAGTTACTTTCGTATTTTGTATTAGTACGTATATTGCAACCCCATTTTAGTAAAGCACGATTGTGTAACAGTAACTAGAATTTGATATGAAACTTGGATTAGAGTTTAATTCTAAAGTTTTAAGAATTCCAATATAGTATATTTTTCAAAGAATGATAATATTATAAGCTGCTTGTTCAGTATTTCGTAAATCAGCCATTTTATTTTATATAAACTTGATTGTCAAGCCATTAACAGAAATTATGATGAAATCTGGAGGTGCTTTTATTTTTATTGGTGAGTCTTCATAGTGCGTACAATTAGTGAAAAACTGAAAACAATTCCAAGCATACAAAGAAATTATCTCTGCTATCAAGAAAAAATGAAATACAATAAAAACTTTCCAAATGTCAATAAAAATGAATGGGTACCAAATGAGTTACATCCACACCACAAAATCACACATATAGATATATTTATTTAATCAATAATCACCGTTATCAATCAAGTATATTGCTTCAATATAATTTACTTAGAAACCGAAAGTAAACCTGCGAATGTGACTGCGAATACCGACCATGACTTTCGACAAATTATTGTAATATAATCGACTAAAGACATAAAATGCACATATACAATTTGCATCACAGAAAGTATTTAAAAAGTATCAAACAATTTGTACTCAAACATTTCTTATTCTATTTTATCTGAATTTGGAAATGACTTTTCAACAAAACGTATCCAGCGGAATATCCCATCCCAATTTCTACGGTGATCTAGTGTACAAACTAAGGAGGGTCAAAGGTTCCCATAATTTAATATCGGCGGGTTCTAAAATTAGTAAACGCCCTCGACATCGACAGTTTGACCCCGAAATCATAGCTAAGACCACTACAACCCAATGCAGACTTTTGCTTGAGCGTTGCACTGTGACTAACAGGGCGATAGGGACTCTTTGACGGGCTTGTCCAGACCTTTTCAGAGGAGACAAGATCCTGACCCTCGTCTCCTTTGACTCTTAGTCGGGACTCCTATTGATCAAAGATCTGAGCTCGGCTTACAGGCGGGCAGAACTCGGTTTACTTATGTTGATGTCGCCTTACATATTTTTGATAGCAACATATTATTTTATAAACGTTTCTTGTGTGATACAATTTATATGACCTTTCTTCTTGAGAAATCTGTTGATCTTTTTTCTCTATATTGAGGATTATTTATAAAGTTTTAAATGCGTGACTTTTGAATGTGCTGTGTTTGCGGTGAGTGGGAAGGTGGGCACTCGTAAACCGGGTAACCATACCAATTGAATGACGTTTGTTACTTCAATTGACCGTTCTAAATCGGTATCGTAACCGCAACACAATCGAATATTTTTGTAATGTCATTTTTCCGTATATATTCTACTATTATCATGTTTTGTGTGCATGTCCTTGGTGATTTTTGTCATACAGCTTTGTCAGATGTCTTCAGTTTTCTCGTTCACTCTATAAGTGGCCATAAGTATATAGAAGTTCTAATATAAGACGCCCACTGCCATGCAGTGTATGTCCTTACAAAAACAAAAATCGGAAGACATTATTTGCGAAATATAACAATATAGGAAAGACAACTGATTCTTGCAACATAACACTGGATCTTTATTTATGTAGCTAATTCAATGAATGGTGATTCAGTGTATATTATCGACGCAAATATCGATTATTCTTAGGATTTCATTTTCCCAGTCATTCAAGGCATGAACGTTTACACCTTCTTTTTATACCATTGTTTACAATAAGTGTTTAGTATATCTTCGATAAAATCTCGACATTTGGTCAAATCTATACTGCGGAATTTTATATTTGACTCTGTTTATTTACAAAGGACTAGGGTCAGTAAAGGCTTAATTTTGCCCCACTTTGAACCAGTTTTTGTTCTTTTCTGATAGAAAAGGTTAAATTTAAGTATTTGAGGAAGTTTTCATGCTTTATTTCTTATATTTTGTAAATTTGAGGGCAAAAATATTGAGTTTGGATGAAAAATCACAGATTTTTGGAATCTAATCAAGGTAACACTTTGTCTGAGGCATAGTTTCTATATACCCTGTTGGATTAACTTCATAGTTGGTAGAAATGGTCATTATGGGAAGATTGTGTGTTATGACCTTGAGCCAAGGTTATAACTCCAAGGTCAAGGTCACAATATATTAGATGGATAGAACTTGTCTGGGCCATAACTTTTTACGGCATTCATCGATTTGAATATCTAACAGAATTGCTGCCCATGTCTCAGTGTTGTGACATGACATTGACGTAGGTCAAGGTCACAGTGCATTTGACTGATTAAAACTTTTTGAAGATATGTACATTTAGATATTTGTTGTGTTTGAAATAATATATGATCTACGTTTTATGCTAAGTTGGTGTTGCTGTTGTGAATGGAAGATCATTAATTTCTGGAAATAATCAGTAAAAAGTAAAAGTGAAGTCATAAGAGTCAAGATATGTATTGATAGATATTCTGAGTTTAACGTATGTAATTTTTACTGCAGAAGAATAAATGACAGTTCTAATGTAAAATAACATACATAAATCTCAGAAATTAGCGAATTGGCAATGGGATTTTGGCGATGATTTTTTTTTCTACAAGGAAACAACAGAACAAGATCAATGCCAAGCGCGGCATCTCCTCATACGGCAGCAAAATTCATGGTATTACACTGACCCTTACCTTTGACCGGTCGACTTCCAAGTAAATAGTGATGTTCCTTAAGCCATATATAAAGTATGAACCCAATAGGGCCAAAACTGTGACTTCTAGAGTGTTTACATGGCTTTTTTTAGATGACCTCTACTGACCTTAACCTTTGACCTTTTAACCCCAAAACGAATAGGTATCTTTCTCTCATTATATTTAAGTCATATGTGAAGCATCATTCAAATGGGGCCAAAACCGTGACGTCTAGGGTGTCTATGAGGTTTTATTTCAGACACATGCACCCATGCACACACCCACGACGGTATCATTACAATAATCCCCCTTGCAAGCTGATACGAGAGAATAAAAAAATATAGTATATGGTCTTGTATAGGTCAAAGAATGGTTATTAATGAGACGTGTGATTGGCTGATCTGCAGTAGGGAAAGCGGGACTTCTATTTCACTGTATCAGGGGCTCAGATTGGATGAAATTATTTGTGATCAATCTATAAATAAAGACAAAATAACAAATTTTAACATCATTTTGCTAATATAAAGATTTTATTACCTAAACAAAAGTTCTTTACATTTGAAATTTGGCAATTGGTGTGGGAGTGGGTTGACCGCTTTGCAGCAAGAGTTTTTCGAAATCATGGTCGATGATCTATAGAAAATTGTTAAAATTTTGATAGAGGAGGGTCTGACAAACGTTTGGATATATGAATTATACAAAACTTGAAGTTTAGTAATTTATCATGGGACCTTTTGAGAAAAGGAATTACTATGCTTTGATCTTCATCTGCTATGCTGGAAATAGTAAGAAGGAAAATAATGTGCAACACAATTCCGGAGAATACGGAAACTTTCAAACTCGATATTTCTAAAAAGTTTCATTTTAAGGTTGGCCCCACAAGTGTTCATTCAAAATAGTTTGTAGTATGATTGGATTCTTTATTTCTCACAAATATGCGAAATTTTGTCATAAACATTCATGGGGCCAATTCTAACTTTCCTTGTGAAACTGAAAATCTCTTTGATTTTTGACATTTTCTGCTATCATGCGCTACTTCATCGTCCTGTAGCACATGAATATAAATGTTTTTGACTATTCCTTGTTAGTAAATGAAAATATGAGTCTTATTTAAGTAAATTAAGAAAATAAAATCTTTATTTTTATTTTGAAAAATCCCTAAATTTTGAGGCTGTCGCACTATTGTTACTGGCCGTAGTCCTTTAATCTTGATAAAATACGATTTAGGAGGAAACGTGGTATACTTTGGTAAAGTTAGTTATATGAAAATGCCATAATTATTTTCTGTCTAAATCAATCCGTATAACGTAAACCTCTTAGATTAGCCTCATCCAAAACATGTTTCAGTCTGGTGATAAATGAACGATGGCGCATGTAGAAGTTCTTGACGCCTGTTATGTGCTATTTGTAGTAGATCATCTAATAACCTGTTTAATCAACCATGTCTTCTGCGGTTACTATTACGACGACGACCGCACGACCTCTGTTCCCTCTATACATCTGGTCTTAATGAAAATATCTTAATAATGCTAATAAGAAAATGTTACCTCGTTGAAAAATTTGGTCATTGAAACCAAGGGATATGGGGTATGTAAATGTTTAATCTCAATCTTATTAAAATACAGATCTTGTTCTCTCGTGGAGAAACGATCTGACTGCATTCCTATTAGGGGTCAGGTCTTTGACCTTAATTAATTCGATCAATCAAATCGATTCTTCGCCCGGCCAGAAAACATATCGTCAAATCGGAATACTATCAGCAAGCTGCGTGCGTCAGAGGTAAATCCCGAGAATTTACGAAAGAAACAGTAAACAACAATGGCAGCGCCCATAACGCCATTGCGGATTTATTTGCAAGGCAACGTTTGCGTCCTTTGTGGGTTTTCATTCATAAACAAAGAAATCCAAGCAGACGGTACAGTCAAAATAATAAAACATACAAACCAGAAACTTAAAATAACATTAGAAAGACGTTCTCTCGTGGAAGAAACAGTGGGAAATTTGCCGACTATGGCCGATAAGAATGACAATGGTTTTTGTTTAAAGTGTTTTAGACTTGTAGAGAAAGTCAAAAGGTTAAAGGATAAAGGAAATACAATTATTGAGAAGTTGAAAACCGAACGTAAGCGTGTATGGTCTCGCCTGTCGTTAGATCTGCCATCACCAAAGAAATTCGGGCAGATAAAAAGATTGTTGAGAAGTCCTGGAACTTCGCAACCGGAAAAACAGAAACACTTTGTTCTTAGAGATAGTTCTTCTCAAGATAATGTTCCTTTCCTACCAATTTCAACAGTACAACCGATAAAATTGGTGCCATTTGCTGATCTGACTAATTCAAGTAGTGTAAGTCAAGTACAAGCTCCAATTACAGCCCCTAAACTACAAGTTATAGCCCCAAAGCCACAAGCAGTAGTCTCTCAACCACCATTTGAACCAAGCAGAGTAGTAAAAAGTATTAAAAAGTCATTACCTGAGGCATTCCGAAATGAGACAGCTGACACCAAGCATCGACATGATCAGTCCATGGAATTGAAGGAGAGCAACTTTATAGCACAGGTTTCCATTAAATCTTTGACTGTTTTTTATGATTTAAATAGGCAGTGATTTTCCATGCACACTATTATTCTACTGAAAAAACTTGAAATTTGCATGTAACCCAATCTTGATTCAAATAGATAAATTCCCATAATGTAAGTGGTCAAGTTTATTCCGCAGAACTATATATATTATTACATATAAATAATTCTAAGTCAATTATGTCGAAAGAATATATAATCAAGTTGATGTGTATTTAATAAATGTATACAGAAAGATTTTTATATACCAATATATAGTTTTTCTTCATAATCACTGCCATTTTTAATTTTATCCATTGTTCATCATGTTCATGTTAATAACATGTTAAAAGTTTTAAAGTTATTTTCATTTACTACTAACAGTTTTTCATTGCATGCAACTTTAGCAGTTGAGTATTTATTCCAGTTCTGTTCCTGTTAAAAAAATTACAAGTTTGTTCCTGTTCAATCATGAAAACATCACATAGAATAAAAAGGTATGCACAGATTTTGATCATCTATCAATATACAAATATCAGGATACCAGGGTTCTTGAATTGCTTATAAGGATTATTATACTGTACCAGTAACTGTAATGTATTTGTGTCATTTACTCTTTAAGTTATCAAAGTATTAGTTTTTTACAATGCCTTAAACATTGTTGAGTTCATTTCAAATTACACTAATTGTACATGTCTGTGATCTTTAAAACTAAATTGCACCAATTTTATGGAAGATAAAAAATAGAATTTACCTTAAAAATAAAATTCTAAATATTTGTGTTTTCATTCAATCTAGGTTGCTGTCAACTTTCCTAGTGGTATTAAGAGACGGAATTTTCATGAAGAAAATTATCTGAAAATATGTAAAGCTTTATGCAAAGGAAAGGCTGAAAAACAAATTGTTGATATTTTGGTGAAATCCAATCCAGCAGAAATTATCAGAGGAGCAGCAATCCTTACTGGAAATGAAGCTAGAGCTTTATGCCGAAAAAATTCAGGCTCCATATTTCAACAGAAAAGTCACACAGATTTCATGACATTTTCTTGGGATCGCATAAACAATGAGTTGCAAATAAAATCACCATACATACTTCAGATTATTTCATCTATTGCCAGTGACATTCCAAAACAAATTAGTGAATACTCGATTCATACATTATTTACTGTGGCTCTTCATGCTAGGAGTTCCAGTATGTCATTCATACAGTATATGGTTGGATTTGTGTTAACACATGGAGGCTGCAGTAAGACAGTAAGTATAATTCTTCCTGCCAAAAATTTGCCTTTTATTATAAAAAAAATCAAAGTAATATATGTTAACTTGGTGTAATTTTTGCCTGAGCAGATATATCTTTAGAAAATTTTTCCTTAATTTCTCCCATCACCATTAATGACATTAATGTAGTATTACTTGGTATTTACCATGTGTAACTGATATTGAATAAGGTGTATATTTAATGCAAAGATAATTTGTACATGTATATTTATTCAGATACTATCTCATTTCAATATTTCTAGGATATGGAGAGAATGTGTAGTCTAGGTTTAAATGTATCACCATCTTCATTACAACGGAAGTTGATATCTTGGCATGAACATTTAGATGAGGATGTAAATGATTTGCAAAGAAGCATGATGTCTGGAAACAACACAAGATACCAGTTAGTTGGAGATAACTGGGATAAAGATTTATTACCTTCATATAGGTACATATATTGTACATGTAGCTTCCCCCTGTGACATTGACCTTATTTGTTTGCCTATTGCATTGCTTTAACAAGGGTGAAATATCCTGTAATTGCCTTTTATTTTTTACTTTTCAGCTTTGACTTTTTCTTTAACTATTAAGATGGTGGTGACCTTAATTAGATAGAATTTTAAATTTAATATAATTTTTTATCCGTAAACCTCCTCAATTGTAATAGAGTCCCTTTAGAGCCAAATAGTATTTAGTAATTATTTATATATAGTGTATCATGCAATAACAAACGCTTTATGCCCTAGTGTTTGATATTATTTTGCTTTTGGTCATTAATCATTTGATTGTGTTAGATAAAAATGATTGCTTAAGATTTAACTCACAAACTTGTTTCATGAAATAACAATTGTTTAAATTTTGTATTACAGAACCGCTGATAGAGGAACCATTTCTCTTCATTTATTCAAAGTGATTGCAGTAAATGACAAAGTTCCATGTACTGAAGAATCTGATGTAAATGATGTTGATCTTCAACCAAGTCTATTCATGCCATCTATTCAGGACCAACAACAGCTGGAAAAAGAGCTAGTTTTTCTCTTTTCAACTTCCATCATTTGCCTGCTTTGGAGGACTTGCAAGAAGTATATCCAACTCATCTCAGCCACCCCTACAGTGCATATGCTGGCCTTAAAACTGAGCAGGTAATATTTTGAATATATTCTTAATTTCAAAGTGAGAGATCAACTTCACTTTTCATTGATTTTAAAGGTTTCTTTTCCACATCAAGTTTAGACACCCAAGTAATTGTTTCATAAAATATTCATTATAGAATTTAAAGTTTTAGGAATTTTTGTCAAGTTTACCAGTACATGTACTAGTAACTGAAATATGATTTTATAAGTACACTAGTATTGTTAAACACATTATAATTATTCAATTATTCGTTCTTGATGTCATAATTTCAATAAAACAAAGTTCTTTATATTCCCTCTCAATAAAGTTGCGAAAGGGATATAGCATCGGTGCCGTGTGTCTGTGTGTATGTCCAAAACCTTGTGAACACTCTAGAAGGCCACATATTCATCCTAGAATAATCAAACCTTCCACTAGTGTTCCATATGGAGAGAGGTTGAACCCTATCGATTTTCAAGGTCAGGGTCACAGAGTTCTAAACTTGAACGTAATTGATGTCGGTTGCGAGGGGATGCTAAGCTTGTGTTGCCTTGTTTTTTCTTATTTAGCATCCTTTGGGTCTTTATGACTGTGATGAGAAGAAAACTACAGATATGATACAGTTGCTAAATTCCCTTCAAGATAAATATGCTCTAGTTCATGAAGATGGGTCTGTTTTCTTTGGAGGTAACCCTTTCTTTTTCACACTGTAAAATTTTTTTTTCTTCCATATATGTTAAATTTAATTTGCATTGCATAAGCAAATCTAATGACCATACAAAATTTTCATGCCCTCTCTTAAAGACAGGAGACATATTGATTTCATTCATCTGTCTGTAGTCAACTTTAACATTGGTCATAACTTTTGAATATTAAGTGGTTTGGCTTTAATTTTTCACATGTGCAGTCCTTGTGATAAGACCTTTCATTTGATACTATAACCTTGTCTGTGACTTTGACCTAATTTCAAGAAAACACATAAAAAGAATTGTTACAAAAGTGGAGTCTGACATCAATAAATCTTGTTTCAAATAATCTTGTGATGGTAAGAGACTATAATCAATTAAACACTTGTTTTAAATTAAATAAAGGTGATCGTTTGACTGATGAGAGGGTCCAGTCTGCGCAATTGGCAATGAAAAATGGTAGCACACAAAAAGAAAGGCTGGAGGGATTCATATCAAAAATAGAGGATTTTCATAGACTGATGAATTTTCTAGAGGTAAACATTTATAGATAATATTCTATTCATTTTATTGACGATTCACTTTTATAGTTTAAATACAAAGACAAAACTTTTTATATTGATAACATCCATCTTGTTTCAATTTGTTACAATTTTGAAAATTTGGAGGTAATCATTTTCTGTTCACTATTTATAGTTTCATTTCTGTTTCTGGTCTAATATTGTTAATAAATCTCTTAGAAATTATATTGCAAATTTCATTTGTATTGCCAAAACTTGTTACAAATTTGAAAATTGCATGTTATAAAATATGCAAAACATTTATTGTAGACTATCCACAAGCAAGTTTTTTCAACAGAGTCATCTTCAGACAGAGGAACCCTTTATTTCTATCGCAACCTCCTAAATGCCAGGGGTGTAAAAGGGAAAGTTAAAAATTCTTATAGAGATCATAAAATGCTTTACGTTGCAGTGCTTGATGCCATTTGTTGTGCATTATTCCTAAAAGAAACAGGTATGGATGACCCAGAGGGTGATTTCTTATTTCCTGAGGACTTTACAAATTTCTCGAATACAGAAAAAGTGGAGTGGTTAAATGACACCGTGAAACCAATTGTACAGAAATATTTTTTTGATAGAAAGACAGATATTTTGTCAGAAGTGAGAGAGGTGATGAATAATCCGAATCACCCTGAAAATTACTGGATTTCTAATGAGCAGGATGGCCGACTTAAATGTCACCACTGTGAAAAATCTTATGTAAATGTAGGAACTCTTAAAGCTCACGAAAGCAAGTTACATCATGTTACTATACCTGCACCTCATCGTGAGAAGAAGGCAATTGATGATGAATTGTACAATTATATACTTGCTGTTTTTAAGCTTGTGTTATTACACAAAAATTTAGATTCAGCAGTTGATATGGCCGATGGTTTAAGAAGTGTGAGGTCCGCAATGTATGAATTACCGCAGTACAATAAAACCAACAAAATTAAGTATGCGATTGGATCAATTCATTTAACTGCATTGTCTAAGGAGGGAGTCCTTACTAACAAAATGCGTCACTCTTTAATTACAAACAGATTTATTAACTTGCAAGGTGGAAAGAACAACAATATGACACTTGATGAGTACGTAGAGCTTCTCAACAGAGACAGTAAAATTGTTTGTAAAGGTTACCAAACAAAAGAGAGCATCACTAATCACTCTAAGGAGTATCATTTTAATAAATTTTGTAAAGAAGTTAGAATGTGAATTTGGTATTCGGGGACGCAAAGGTTTCCATACATTGCCAAATTACAACAAAGATGTCCAATATGTTCTGAAAGATCTTCTAGAAATAGATGCACTAGCTGAAAAGAGGAGTAGGAAGTTAAAATGCAGGAAAATTGTTGTTGAGAAAGATATTTACAAAAATTCTGAACAGGGTCTTGCTAATCTAATTCACAGGCACAAACCTTTGACTCCATACTGTAGACTTAGAAACCCCAGATTATGAATACATCATTCTCAGATGTTATACATTTGTAAAGAAACACAACCTTGTTCTCAATTATATAATGCTTAATATTTTATGTATTATTATATCAAAGAGTATATACTTGCACTGTATTAAAGATTTATGACAGCAATAATACAAGTTTCCTATTATGATGGTCGCTTTTTATAGCTGCAGATAATGTAATGATGCAAGCAACCATAACTACATGTATTCAATATACATGTATTTGAAAAATATTTACCAAAGCAAACAATAGACACCTAAGACAAGAAATAAAGGCATTGAGAACAGCCAACACCTGGTGCCGATTTAGGACGGCCATTTTCATAGTAAATGGTGTGGTTATCTGGAGAGTCTCAAGTGATATATATATATATATATATATATATAATATATATATATATATATATATATATATATATATATATATATATATATATATATATATATATATATATACAAGTAGTGATCATGTTAATTGCATTCATGATTTTGTTAGATCTTATCCATCAAAAGAATAAAATCTTTTATGCATATCAAGTTTTAACTAAAATGGCAGCATTCCAAGGAATGCATGTGGTGCCTGCAAACACAGAGAAACTTAAGGATCACTTTTTATCAGCTATGACCTTGAAAATGACATTGACCTTCAAAATTTCTCCACATACACATGCAATATCAAAGCTCTATCACTTACCAATCCAAAGTTAAAGGTTGTGACACTATGAGTGTGGCAGACAGACGAACAATGTGATCCCTAAGTGTCTCTATGCTTCTTGGGCGACACAAAAATATGAAGAGTTTCAATTTTAGAGCTCTACAAAATCTACATTAGCTAAATGCAGTGCTTAAGCTGGAATTCACCAATATGAATATAATCATGGTTTCATCAGCGCCTGTTACTGTGTCAGTGTGAGAATTAAAGGGACTATTAGTTTGCATGATGTCTGCCCAACAAGTGTCCATTCATCTGTCAACACTTCAGATTTCCACTTTCCACTCATTATTCTAGCAAATAATTCACAGATCTTAATGATATTTAATATATAGATTGATCATAAGAAAGTGTGGGTAACATTTTTGTGTTTTTTTTTAAAGAGTTACCCTTGAATTTGGACAAATTCATTACCTTTTCTTTATTTTTCAATAATTTTTTTCAATTAATATGAAAAATGAGATGGAATTTGATATAGAACAAAAACTAAAAAGTAATCTATCATAAATTTCTATTTAAATGTTATAACATTTTCACTAATTTGAATTGGCTATGGTAAGGTACAAATATTGCATGACTATCAAACATGTGTTTAAAATACAAATTATCAAAATATCATTGTGGAAAATACAGAATTAAATAAAATGTTGCATTATACATGTAATGCATTTTTTCAAATCAGTTTGAATCCTGTTAAAATCTATAAGTCAACATTGGCTAATCATTGTTTATTCAGTCACTCTCAGATTCAGAATCGGTGTTTGTCTGTGTAATTTGTTGCAAGCCAAATGCATTTTCTAGCAATGAATTGCTACAGTTACCACATGTACAAGATTGTGCACAAAATGAACAACATGTATGCTTGCCACACTCCTTTTGATTAAGTAATGCAAGTTCATCCTCGTTTAAGAAATGCTTCATTAATGCATATCTATGACACATCTTATCACGCAAGAAAGACTTCACTTCTGGACTTGAATGGCTAATATGATTAGAGTTAAATAAAATCAATGCACACGATGATGATCCATCACGTCCAACTCGTCCTATTTCCTGGACTATGTCCAATATATTGTAAGGAGCACCGAATAATATTACACTATTGCAGTTTCTAATATCAACGCCCATGCCTAATGCATTTGTTGAAATAACAAGATTAAGAGAAGAATTTTCACTTTTTAGATCTTCAATGATTGTTTCCTTTTTGGCAGGAGGAGTCTCTGAATGATACATCTCAAATAATTCGCTTTGACTTGGCAATTCGGACAACAAATATGAATATATTTTTGAACGGTCATTAATTGATGTACAATACAATAATGATTTAGGTAAATTTCCTGATGACAAAGAATCTACAAGCCACATAAAACCAAACGGAATGTCCTTCCAAATCTTTTCCACCCTAAGTTTTATGATTTGTCTATTTGGAGAAATTGCAATTTGCAAAGTTTCTGGATTTAGTGCCAAGGCTTTCATCACTCTTTTTTTCACTTGGTTTGTACATGTAGCACTCAGAGCTAGTACAGTGACACTGGGAAGCAATGACCTTATTTCTCCTACACAGCTAAACCACTTCCTAAACGCTTCTTTACCATCTCTTTCTTGATAACCCCTGTAAAATAAAAAAAATCTGAAAAAAAATCCCAAATTCTTATATTACTTGAAACAAGAGTTGTATAGATACAGGTTTTTTGATAGTAAAAATGTCAAAGGTCACTAAGTCAAAGGTCAAGGTCTCAAAATAAAGGTCTTGTCACAAGGTATCCAATTTTGAAATGTCTAAGCTCCATCTCTTATGGTTAAAAAAATCAAAGTTATGGATGACAAGACACCGATGGTATGACTTTAGCTATCCGGACTTTTCGTCTTAAAAAGCATCCTTCATTTCAGCATAAGGAGATACATGTTAATTAAATTTTTACAATGATTATAAAAAAGTTAAAATTAAAATAAAGTCCTTTTTTTCAATTTTTTTTTTAAATTCCTTCTTCAAAAAAAAAAAAATAATAATAATAATAATTACCATGTTGCAATGGTGTGGAATTCATCAATCACAATTAGATCAATAGCGCTATCCCGTATCACCTCCCTCCACTCACTACTCCCAACAAATAGTTCTGGTGATCCAAATATATAATCAAACTTCATGTTCTTTACCTCATCATCATCATCAGGGTTTTGTCCTGCAAAAAAAAAAAAAACAAAAAAAAAAAACCAATTGCATACTTAATTTAAGATTTGAAAAATTAGAAATTTTGAAAGTATCCTTAGTACAGTACAGTCCGGGTGGAACTTAATTTGCCCACTGGTCACAGTGGGCATTTTTAGAGTGGGCATTAAAAATGTTCACTGGACACAGTGGACATTCTTGTAAGAGCCAGTAAGAATTAACATACAGGTAAATGGACAGCTTGAAAGCTCAGGTAAATGTCCACTCCTAATGCCCACTGAAATTTCAGGTGGACTGCCCACTGTGAACAGTGGGAATTCAAAGTTCCAGGGCTCGCACTGCCCTTCGCAATTTTCGCCATTGGCGAAAGAAGTTCAAAATCGGCGAAAGAAATTATGAATTGGCGAACTGTTCCACCTGGACTGTACTGTATATAATTTGGATCCAAGTAATAATAACAATTTGTATCCGTCCCATTATATAGGGGCGAGGTCCAAGTGGAAAAGGTGTTTTACTCTCAGGTCTGAGATACCGGGTTCAATTTAGTTTCTAATGCTAGATCCACTTGATCATCCCTCTCCTTGTCTCTGGACCAGGGAGACTTAAAAACGGTCTGGTTGGGTATCTCTGATGCTGTGGCAGAGGTATTTCGGTGTGGTGGCACCTTAAAAGCTGTTGCAAATACGAACCATCCAATCAGTACATTTGACACAACCCTTCTGCACAACATGCATTCATTACATACATGTACACAAGTGAAGGGTGGGCATAGTGAAGGGAGTTGCATTCTATGAGGCATCCCTAAGGGGATCGGCCTTGCGAAAGTATTCTGTTAAGGACAGTTGGCCAATGAGTTCCCCAAAAATATAAAATCATATACAATGAATGATCCAATTACAGAAGAGGTCCTGCCGGGTGCCCAAACTGAATATAAATAATCAAATGTGTTTTGAACAATGAAATGTTAAATGACCAATTAGGCCTTAAGTTACCTGCAATAAATGCACGTATTTCTGGAATATCATTCATCCTTTTGACTTGGTCTACCATTAAAGCTATCAAGGGCGAACAGACGAGGACATTCGGTTCTATCCTTTTGCCTTCACGTGTGCCCTCAAGAATTTTCTTCTTGACCGAAACGTACATTTGGTACGGTAGAGACTTGCCATACTCGGTCGGCAAAACAGCTAATACATCTTTCTTCTCTAGAATAGCTTCGATGATTTGTCTTTGCTTTTCTTTTAATGCTTTAATATTAAAAAGTTTAATCGTTTCAGAAATTATCGCAGTTTGAGTCGCCATATTTGTTTACGTTTTAATCATGCCGAATAGCTTAAGTAAAGGATGCTGCGATTTGTCGCATCGCTACGCGCTGATTGGTCGAGCGATACTTGCATATTCATGATATAAAGGTCAAAGACCTGACCCCTAATAGGAATGCAGTCAGATCGTTTCTCCACGAGAGAACAAGATCTGTATTTTAATTAGATTGTGTTTAATCTTAACGTAACTCATTTTACTATCTGTAGTTACAAGTATTACATGCATTCAATACTGATTTATGGTGTTCAATAATTTCACCAAAAGTCAAAGCAGAACGAGTATATGGTCGATACAGAGTATCTGTATTCATTCCATGTTCCTCTAAAAGCTGTTTTAGTAAGTCTTGTTTCACGTTTTGGTTGCCGATGTTGTAGAATAGACTTTTCCTGGGCATAGATTTTCTCCCCGGACCGTGGCCCGTTTTTCTTTCATGGGGAAAAACCCTACCGGCATAAATTTTCCACCTTAGACGACTGTCAATATAGTTTTCACCTGTAGCGGAAAATCCATCCTGGGACAGAAATTTCGCGTTTCACTTTCAGGATTTCCATATCCGGAATTTTCCTTTCTTCGTGGTTTGTTTTCAGATTTCTCATAATCAAGTATTTCCTATTAACACAGAAGCGAAATTTTATTGTGCTTACAAGAGTTCCGCTAACGGTGCATAATACGCCTATCATTTGTGCCAATAGTGTACTATCAACATCACGTGGTAGAACAACATGTATTTTAAGGCAGTGGAAAGTTTTGAATCGGACAAGGTTTTACAAACTGTTACCTTGGTTCAAAATGTAATAATATAGTGAGGGACTTTAAAAACGCCTATCTAATATCATTATACTTTAATCAACAACTAGGGTAAAGAATTGCATCAAACTTGACTTATTTCGAAAATTTGAATTATATTTGACAATATGATATATACTATCACACCTTTGTTTTAAAAAATGATTTGATTTCATCAGTTATGTATACCACGTCCATAATTTCATGTGTTTTGTTTAGTAACGAGTTTGCCCCCATTTGCTTTAACGCATGCACACAATCTGGACCGCATGGATTGACATAAAGTTCGATTTTTTTCTCATAGGAATATTATTCCACTCTTCTTGAAGAGCACGTACCAAATCTTCCACAGCTCTTGGTGACGTTTACGTAAGCGTCTCCCTAACTCATCCCACATGTGATCTATAGGATTGAGGTCGGGTAAACTCGCTGGGAACTCCATTACATTAATTCCCTGGATGTTTAGAAAGTTTCAGGTGACTCTAGCCGTGTGCGGACGTGCGTTGTCTTGTTGAAACGTCAACGGATTGTTGACAGTTTGATGACGTTGAATTAATGGAAGGAGCTCAGGCTGTAAAACGTCATCGATGTAGCACCTCGCGGTAAGACTGTTCCTCAAAATAACCAGTGATGACTTGAAATGTTGATTGATGGCTCTCCAAACCATGACGCCACCCCCGCCAAATTTGTCACGCTCAATTATGCAGTTTGCCGCAAAACCTTTATAGCGTCTCCTATAAATGCGTTGTCTTCCGTCAGCCATGGACAAATTGAATCTTGATTCGTCGCTGAAAACTACGTCATGCCCATTACGTCGATTAGCAAGCATGTTCCGGGACCAGGTCAGACGATTTCTTCGGGGGAGTTAGGATCAAGCCTTTCAATGGGTGACGGCATATCAAATGTAAAGATGATAGATAAATCCAAACCACAAGTCCAAAAATCATGAAACCAGAGAACATACAAAATCAGTGAAAATGAAAAACAAAATGGAAAATAACAAAATATGTCTACTTGAAGAGCATATGTGAATCCCTGTGATGGAGTGAGATCAGGTGCCCGGGGAGAGGAGCATCTCCTGCTTGCTAGCAACACCCGTCACATATACCCAGTAGAAAGAGTCAAATCGTGTAAATTCTATATGTATTTATATAGAGAGAAGTGGAAATAGGTAACCTTCTAGTATAGAAGGTGTCAAATCAGTGTAAAATGATCGGAATCGGTCTCAGTCCAGAATATCATTTAAAAGTCTGGATAACGAGATATCATATGGAGTAATAAGAGTCTCGTAACGACTGTAGAACTTCCTCAGTTACGTTGCTAGTCTAGCACATATATAACTCTGGTTGAGCAGCTTAACTGAAAGTCGCCTAGCCCTCGGAACAAAGTCATTGTAATTTGAACATGCTCTGGAATAACGTATTAATTGAGATATGAATACGCCGTATGCGGGCGATGATGGAATGTTGCTACTTATGAAATGAAAGTTTGTGATAGCGAAATTGAAATCGTCACGTTTGTCATAGAGAGAGGTGTTCAATTGACCATTAATGTCGAAAGACAAATGATGAGTGATGAGTTGAGTGAACTATTCCATCTCTTGACGTGCTTACGGCTGTCGCAAACATGTCACGTAGATCACGTTGCCTTATGAAAACGTCCTGTCGTTACGCGTGGCTGACGACTTCGTGGACGATTCTTAGCACTTCCTGTGGTCCGATACTTCCGTACAAGTCTCGTGATTGTAGACAAATGGACATTAAAGCGTCCTGCGATGATACCTTGATTTACGCCGGCTTCTATTCAGAGGTGAAGCCAGCTGCCCGGGAGGAGTGAGCGTCTCCTATTTGGCTAGCCACACCTGACGTGAATGCTCTCAAATACAGACAAAAGAAATATAATTCAGCAGTGTCATGAATGTGAACAAACACTGTATAGAAAGTGCCACAGCCACACAACATCAGGAAAAAAGGTTGAAAACACTTAAGTCAAACCTTCGGCAGGGAACTATTTTACGAATGTGTCCCTTACATTATGAAAAACTGGAGGATGGTGTATTGGAAATACTTATCGTTCTTTTCCAGGTATTGAATATATCAACTTACTGTCCAACAGTATTAAATCAAAAATTGAATAACCAGAATTGTGTCATTTAATAATATGTGATAGGTTAACAAAATTATTGCTAAATATTACTTTCAGTTTATTGAAGGAAAGGAAATGGATGTTTGCCTGTTGTTCATCGGACATTTGCTTTTGAGGAGATAATGGCATTGTTTGGATTTCTGACAAAGTCTTACTGGGTGAACATGTAGGGACAAGGAATAGAATATTTGAAGTTTCAACACTGTGAAACAGAATGCTTTCCTATGCTTAGAAGAGGGAATGATTACGCTCTCTACTATATTTTCCCCTCGCGCCTTTTCTGCTCAAAGAGCGTTCATTTTGCATACAAGATCGATACTAACGTTAGCCAATTTTACGAGTTTTGTTAAACAAAACTCACAAACATATAACGAAAGACCATCTTTTAGTTTGGAAATATCATTTAAAACCTCAGAAAGTTGATCAAAAACTCTGTCTTTCCACATATCACATTTATATTTTGTTTGGTAAATCCCTTGCACATGTGCGACACTGACTGTCGCAATTATTGATTATACAGGTTATTATTTTATTTTTAATCCTGATATTATGTGGCTGTAGTACATTTTATACAGTGTTTGTTCACATTCATGTATATATACAGTGCTAAACTATATTTGTTTCATCTGTATTTAAGGGCATTCACGGCGGGAGTGGCGACGCTTACTCCTCCCGGGCACTTAGTCTCACCTCTGAATTTCAAGGGTCCGTGAATGTCCACTGCGGTACATTGTTGTTAGTGCCATAGTTATGTGTCGCCTGTTACTTTCATATTTTACATTAACGTCACACTTATTCCCTTTGCAGTGTGGAGCTCGACATGTTTTACCGCTCCAATTTGCATCAAATCATTGTAACGTCATCGTCAAACCTATAACGCCATGTTTAAAACACCAAGAAACAAAATTATATTACTTCATCATACTGTAAAGCCTTTCCCAATAGTGTTATGACGTCACAATTAATTTGTGACATAATTTCCTCGTCAAAACTATAACCCGAAAAATTGAAAATTGCAGAAGTAATTGCATAAAAGTTGTTAAATATATACTATTATGAAGTATGATAAAAGTTTGATTGCCCATTAGATACTAAATACACATGGAAGACTTGTATATGATTAGATGATTCCACTAAGTGATAATATAAGATAATGGAAATGTCAATTTAACTTCTGCAGTTAACAATTCAACCTTCCGATATATGATTAGCAAAACTCTAACGTGATCAAAGTGAATAATGACTTACAAGATATGGACACATCTATTTTACACACCATCAACTATTATAAATAAAACAAATGTTGGTTCAGCCGCCATTGCTCTGAAATCTACAAATAACCATATGCCAGCATTTCCTCGCGGTATTGGTCGAGTATTAGCAACAATGGTACAACTAAAGTATGATGCAAATACAAGAACATAAGCGTGTATGCAAAAATGTTTTATGTCTCTGTTGTTTATTTCATATAACGTTTATGCAAATTGAATATTAGAGGACATTAACTTTAGTTCTTATGAAATGTTCAAACTTAAGAACCATGCAAAGTCACACCAACGTCAAGGTAATATAATACTATGAGTATAGTTTTTGATAAATACTTATTTATATGTTGTTTACCTTCCAATGTGTACCAAAATGCATTTTATCCATCGTTACATTTAGTGGATGGAAGACCAAATATTACTTTTAACAGTATTAATTCTTATAGTGTATATCTATACTTACTATATATCCCAGTTTCATTTTCCGTATGTTTAGTATAGATTTAAAACCGGTCAATGTTTTACCATATTCTGCCCCTGAATGGTTTCAAATTAAATCGACTGTGAAGGAACTATTTACTGTGTAAAATTTTCAAACATCAGGATGGTTAGGTAACACCTGCTCACAGCAAGACTATTGTCATTCGTCCCCATGCAGTAATAAGGGAACATGTAGAAATACACAAACTGGATATACTTGTAAATGTCCCATTCAATGGATGGGAAAGAATTGTACAGTCAAGAATCCTTGTCACAATAATCCATGTGCTAGTCATGGTACCTGTCCGGATCTAGCTACACGTGTCAATGTACATCAGGATGGTTATGTTTTACAAATGAAATACATTTGAAATATTAAATAACAAATGTTTACTTATAAATTCAAACCAATACTTTTTACTTCTACTCACAAATTAAAATGAAACTACTCAATCTCAATATCTGTGAAGCAAGTAAATACAACAAATATAACACTGAGTAATCTATGTGGTCAAGTCAGATGTTTCAATACTCATATCAATAACGAATAATTGCAAGACCCATGATATACATCTCGATTATACATGCCTCGAGATTTATAAGTTAAATACAAAATACTCGGCTTTCAATAAGAATAAAAAAACTAAATATACATTTCTCAACAAGGGGAAAATGTGACACTTACTTGATATCTAATTTCGTTTGTCCAATATTTAAATCCAACACAATATGCAAAATAAACACTTCTTTGTGTATGGTTACACCCTTCTTCACAATCAAATTCACTCAACCGAAACATAAAACCGGTCTAACAAGTCAAGTATCTATATTTAGAAAAACCACACGAACACTCAGTAAATATACAGAATGAATACAGATATGGAAACGGAAAAATACAATAGGTAATTATTTCAAATCATAACAAATTTAAACAACATATCATTATATCACATACTCCCCCTGTTTGACAAATGACGTCCCAGTCATTGATTTAAAAAAAATGTATATTTTCGAAAACTTTTTAGAATTCAAGCAATTAAGCAAAATGTCCGTTTCTTTGTTTCATACGCCTATAATACAAAAATAATTCAAGAAGATTTCAAAACATCTAAAATAGCAGACACAATTTCATTATCTCGACCATCACACATTTCAAATGAAGATGTCAATATATCTACTTCTCTTTCCAAGGTGGTTTCGAATCTCGGTCATCAACCGAATATACAACATAATCATTCAGCCTTAGTTAAAATATGTACCGGCACAGAAAGACCAGTACCCAAGATATTAATAAAGTTGTTCTTAATGTTTTTATACTAAAGCTGCCACTTATTGAAGAATAATATCAAATTTGGAATTTATGATATACGATAATTTTCACTTTCAATTAATCATATCGGCGGTAATAATTCAGGATTAATTATAATTTTTTTTTAAATGTTTGTCCTTTGATTGTGGTACTTTTGCGGTAAGTGGGAAGGTGAGCGCCGTAAACCGGTTAACCACACCAATTGGGTGACGTCTGTTACTTCAATTGACCCTCCTAAGTCGGTATCTTAACCGTAGCATTATCGAATAATTTTGTAATGTCGTTTTTCGATGTATATTATATTATCATGTTTTGTGTGTAGGTCCTTGGTGTTTTGTGTCATACAGCTTTGTCTTCTGTTTTCTCTTCTACAGGCGGTGCATTTAAATATAAAGTGGAAGTGGGTGGGATGGGATAGGAATGGAGTTGAGAGGAATTAGGAGAGTACACTGTACTAGCAAAGATAATTAAACAAGGACCAAATAAGAGTTGGGTCTTTGATATTTATCATATTTAAATGAAAATTCCCATGAAGCTGGTCCATCAACCTGATATATATGTCATACCATCAAGTTCTAAATATACACGTATAGTTTAAAAACTATATATCAGTACTCACAAAAATATTATCAGAAATTAAATCTGGCCTTCATAGATATTGCGAAACAGTATATTCCAGAAGTGGAATTAATCAAATGTGGATCCTTAAAAATTCAAAAGAGTTGTTAGAACATCTAAAATCAAAAAGTTTTACTAAAATTCACTCCATCAAGTCTTTTGACTTTTCGACTCTGTACACAACGATCCCTCATCAGAAATTAAAAGACAGATTAGCGGAAATTATTCAAAATGCATTTACTAGTAAAAACGGAAGCCGCAAATTCAAATATATAGTAATAGGCCACGATAAAACTTACTTTGTTAGGGAAAATTCTGATTCCAAAAATAAATACACTGAAACAGCTGTCATTCAGATGTTGAACTTTCTTATCGATAACATTTTTGTGGTGTTTGGAGGTAAGGTTTTTTCAACAAATTGTCGGCATTCCAATGGGCACTAACTGTGCTCCGCTTCTGGCTGACATATTCATTTATTCATACGAAGCTGAGTTCATTCAGTCTTTGCTTTCGCAAGGAAAAAAACAATTGGCTCTTGGCTTCAATTTTACTTACAGATATATAGATGACTTGCTTTCAATTAATAATCCTTCATTCGCGGATTACCTTAGCATCATCTATCCAAGTGAACTGGAGGTCAAAGAAACCACAGAAACTAGTAATTCTACTTCGTATTTAGATATTATGTTGTCTTTCGACATTAATGGTCAATTGAACACCTCACTCTATGACAAGCGTGACGATTTCAATTTCGCTATCACAAACTTTCCTTTCATAAGTAGCAACATTCCATCATCGCCCGCATACGGCGTATTCATATCTCAGTTAATACGTTATTCCAGAGCATGTTCAAATTACAATGACTTTGTTCTGAGGGCTAGGCGACTTTCAGTTAAGCTGCTCAACCAGGGTTATATATGTGCTAGACTAGCATCGTCACTGAGGAAGTTCTACGGTCGTTACGAGACTCTTATTACTCCATATGATATCTCGTTATCCAGACTTTTAAATGATATTCTGGACTGAGACCGACTCCGATCACTTTACACAGATTTGACACCTTCTATACTAGAAGGTTGCCTACTGCGACTTCTCCATATATAGATACATATGGAATTCACACGATTTGACTCTTTCTACGGGGTATATGTGACGGGTGTTGCTAGCAAGCAGGAGATGCTCACTCTCCCCGGGTACCTGATCTCACTCCATCACAGGGATTCACATATGCTCTTCAAGTAGACATATTTTGTTATTTTCCATTTGTTTTTCATTTTCACTGATTTTGTATGTCCTATGGTTTCATGATTTTTGGACTTGTGGTTTGGATTTATCCATCATCTTTACATTGTAGGAAATAAAACTACAAAAAATACAGGGGTTGGAATAATCCTTGATAAGATAATTATCATAGAATAAAGATAAAGTTAGATTTATAATGTACATCAAAACATTCTCTAAATTATCTCTCGTTACAGGACTATAGTTATAGTTTACATGAGGTTGTAGCATTTTGATGAAGGGACGGTTCTATAAACCTCGCTCGCCCATAGCTGTGACCTTCGGATGGCCTAGAAGCCGTTGCAAGATAAGCTGTTTGTCCATAGTGAACGTGTCAAGTGAGTCAGATGTAGGACAAAAGGACAAACAAAAATCGGTCCAGGTTCTTAGGGAGAGAAATGATCTTTTACTTGATAGCAGCACCCCTATAATAGTAACTTCCGAATACTGAAGGTGTCAAATTCGGGTTTCAAAATAGTCGGAATATGTCTCGGTCCAGAGTATTCTATAGTATTCCGACATGCTATTTTATATAATAAGAACCCCTAAATCGATCAAAGAACTTTCTAAATGACCTTTGCGTCTACTACTCACGTTTCTCGGGCGTGTCACTTATCTGAAAGTCACACTGCTTTCAGAACAAGTCATTGTAACTTGAATTTGCACTGGCAAAATGTAAGATCTGTGGTAAGAATACATCGTAAGCAGACGAAGATGCGATATTGTTGCTAATAATTAAAAGTATGTGATGATGAAATTGAAATTGTTACGTTTGTTGTATTGTGAGGTTTTCAATTACCCATCATTTTCAAAAGATAATATAATACATGCATCTAGCTGCATGCTTAATGGAAGTACTGTTCTCTGTGGTTCACTTTGATATGCAATGATCAAGTTATATGCGCACGTGGGACTGTTGATTGGTAGCACCACATCTACATGTGAAGTTGAACAGAGGGGCGAATTTCTTCCTTTATTTAAAAAGCGAAACATTAATGAATTGAACTATGTTTGGATGAAGTATTTTGTCAACGAGGAGGGACGCACCGTGCCAACAAAAACCTTTTCTAAATGCCACAAAACATCATGACGACATCTGTGTCAGTGTACGTACTTTTAGAATTTTTACTCGACAAAATTTTATCATGGTGCATATGGTAAACTGTAATGTACGGCTGGCAGTTTTTCTAATTAAAGCATTTTAGATAAAATTCCGACACTTTGTTGTTAATTTTTTACGATAATGACACTTTGTTCTATATCAAGTGTAAAAAACTTAAAAACATTTGATACAGTGAGTGTTATTGAAACTTCTAGGCTTCAGATGTTCTTACAATTCTTGTGATTTTCAAGGATCCATAATTCATTAATACAAAATCAAATAATATGATGTGCTGTTTCTTGTTCTGAATGAGCCTTTATTTCAGAGATCCATAGTTTTTATTTCTTATCTTGAATTTGTATTTAATGATTCAACTACATATAAAGTTAACCTCATGGTCAATATGTCATTCTTTATTCCGTTATCTAGGATAAATGTGCCAAAATAAGTATTACGGATATGTGTCCTGATATTTCTTATTACCATAGGGTCAATACCGCTACTGGTGTAATGACAGTGTCCATTTGTAATTATAAATATAGTTTTCAGTGCGCCTGAACTAGCTCAAAGTATGTGCTTGTACTTCACCGTGAAATAGATTCTAAAATTAAGGATTATTTCCCACATACAAAGCTCTGTCCTTACATCAATTCTTTGGTTCGTATTTTCAGGTCAGATTGGTATTTAGTTTGCTCTTCAAATATTTACATTTGGATTTCCACAGTTCTGAATTTGAGCATTTCCACAGTGGCATGACATGCCTAAATGCCCCCGTGGTGCACTAAATTTTAAATAGGTACATTTATCTAAAATAAATACTGTAAATGCGTACTGTAAAATTGGTTGAGAAAAATTATCACAGACAACCTGAATTTAATGGAACCCGTCATAAAAAGACATCACAAAAATATTGATTATAATATCCTGTTGGTACCGATTAAAAACAGCTAATTGAAGTGACAATTTTAATTAAGTTTTTGTGATTAAACGGTTTACGAACTTATCTTTCCGTAATTCAAAAGCAATAAAACTAAACAAAAACTAGAAAACAAAAGGAAAAAAAAAAAAAAACCACGCACACATATTATTGAAATAGGATAAAGGGAAAAAAATTGATTCAAATGTATGTGAAAAGCCGCTAAAAACATTAAGATAGTATAAGGAAAACCAGACATACCCGTATTATTGACCTTCATTTCATTTATAACAAAATAAGTGTTTGGATAACCCCTTAGGATATATATATTCATTGTCGTGATCGTATGCCAATCACTTGTTTAACATTTTGTGTCATAAAGTATTCATTTCATGAACAAATTTTACCTTTAACTTTTAACGATTTGTGTATGTTTTTGCCCTGGCAACAAAAATATGAGCCAATTCTTCCAGAGAAAATTATGCACAGATGGCTTAAATTATAGGAACTTAAGGTAAATTTTTCAGCTTTATCTACATAACCGAGAATTTGTTTCATAAAACGCGTTTAAGGCAGAAGGAAAACATCGTCATCCGCTTTAAACTTTATCTCCGATATAGCCCGGATTTTCATCAAGGAATTTACAATTTCACACATACATGATTCATGCCACAAAGTGCTAAACAACTGAGTGGAATTGTCATGGTCAAATAGTGTATATGATTTCTATAAATGATTATAGAATAAGCAAATAACACGTGATTTTTCTTCGTGTTTACCTTTCTCGAGAATTCCTATAAGCCATCTTGTTTTGTCCAATCCTGCACATGATCATGTCATGGATATTAGTAATATGATTTCTTAACTGTTGAAAAAAGAGTTTTCAGTAATGCTTAAGTGTCAGTCTTTCAGTTTATTATCAGGGAAAGTTACGTAAAAGAGAAAACTGAAGACATCTGACAAAGCTGTATGACAAAAATCAACAAGGAGATGCACACAAAACATGATAATAGTAGAATATACGCGAAAAACATTACAAAAATATGCGATTGTGCTGCGGTTACGATACAGACTTAGCACGGTCAGTTGAAGTAACAAACGTCATTCATTTGGTGTGGTTAATCGGTTTACAGCCGCCCACTCACCGCAAAAGCACAATCAAAGGACACACATGTAAAAATTTATAAATAATCCTACATATACAGAACAGGATTAACAGGTTTCTCAAGAAGAGAGGTCATAAAAAATGTTTATTACACACGAAACGTTTATAGAATAATATGTTGCTATCAAAAATATGTAAGGCGACATCAACATAAGTAAACCGTGCTCTGCCCGTCTGTAAGCTCAGATCTTGATCAAGAGGAGTCCCGACTAACGGTCAGAGGGGAAGAGTATCAGGACCTTGTCTCCTCTGGAAAGGTTTGAACAAGGCCTCTCATAGAGTCCCTACTGCCCTGTTAGTCAAAGTGCAACGCTCGTAAAAAATAGCAAAAGTTCAGAGACTTGTAATTCTCTAAAACGTGCTTCGAGTTTTTCAATATAAAAATTGATTAACACTACATTCTGAAGTAGACTATTGCAAAGTTCTTCGGAAGTTTTTGCTTAACTGCATATAGTATTTTGACAATAATTGCTGAAGGAGAACAGGTGGAGCATTTACTGGGTCCTGCAACATATCTTTTATTCTGTAAATAGGGTAACTCCTGCTCCCTTTTTGGTACATATTTTGATACCGATTTATGCTTTTCAATGATCCAGAGCGAGTATGCTTAGAGTTACCAATTTTTGTATTTATTTCATGTTACTAATTAGGCTATTCTAGGAATAGGCCTTGCATATAAATACAATACTGTTTGAGGCTCCGGCAGTTATAGATATTCTTTGTTAATTCTATCAAGTTCCGTCATAATATGATTTTCATCGACTGCAGCAGGATGAGGGGTCCTATTGTGACTTTCAAATTTACTGATACGAATTTTTATCAAAGAAAAAAGAGGAGTTACTGGATCAGTTATGTGGCAGAAGTCACCATAGAGCTATACAATACATGAATATAAATAATATACTAGAACATATATCACATTACAAAAATATTTGATTGTAGTGCAATTACGATACCGACTTAGGACGGTCATTTAATTTGACAAAAGCCAAACAAATGGTGTGGTTAACCGGTTTACGGGCCCACCTTCCCACTCACCGTAACAGCAGAACAATCAAAGGACGTACATTTAAAAATTTATAAATAATCCTCCATGTAAAGAACAAGGGTCAACAGGTATCGCATACTGAGAGGTCATAAAATATAAACACGTAAGGTATTGTAAAACACATAATGGTATAAAAATATATGCGACATCAACATGATAAACCGTGCTCTGCCAGTCTGAAAGCGAGCTAAGACCCTAGATCTGTAGGAGTCCCGACTAACAGTCAGAGGGGACGAGGTTCAGGACCATGTCCTGAAATACTCAAACTACTCACACTTTTAACCCAATGCAACAACGTGTGCAATATTAGGTCTTGGTATAAATAATGCATCAATTATATGCATGTGTCAAAATTGAAGACTAATTATATATGTTTTTCTTCCACACAAGTTAATTATGTATAATTTGATTCGCATTTTAATCTAATTGGTAATAAACTTGTCTTCCTAGGTTGAGGGTAGCGAAATTGTATGCACGTTGTCATATCGGTTATTCTGGGATCCTACTTAGATTTACTAAAACGCGGTCTATCAAATTTTCACTTAGGTGAAAAGGGAAAGCAGTAGTTTTGAAATATTTTCGTCAATGGCTAAAAAGTAAATTAATTGACTGAATATTTTTACGTCACTCAATGATTATTTCACGTATGTGGTGACGGCATCTGCCTGATGGGATCTTTTACGTGACACGCCTTCCGTGACACCGGACCTCGGTTTTAACTGTCTCATCCGAAAGACCGGTGCGCCTAGGGCGGGAGTTGAATCCGGGACCTCTCGATCACCGAACACATTATCCACTAAGCCACACCGGCTTCTAAAAAGTAGAAGAAATCAGGAGTAAGTCCATACATACTTACTCCGCCCCATGTATGAAATTTTGAACTCAAAATTATTGAAATCTAAACCCTTCTGTGGTGCAAATATTCAGATAAAACATCTTTGATTTCTTCTTCTTTGACCGTCTACATTTTCATTTTTGATCACAGACCATACGATCACCGGGATATGTCTCTTCTTTAACCGAACTTAGAGAAGAGACAAATCCAAGCAATCACTACGCCTGTGATTTTCATATTCTGTTATGTTGTTCTGTTTACATCTTATACGCATGCGGAGGCATATGCAGATTTAGCTGCCTCGAGTATAATCGTACTCATGCATTGTATTTAATGTTAACCCACAACTATTTAGAATAAATTATCGTTTTATTCCGATTTATGCGGTGCCCGAATACTACAGATATTGACATTTCCTGAAATATAAGAACTTTTTACATTGCTGGAATAATAAGCATAACACCTTATTTTTCAAAATTTAAGTTTTATTGTAAGTATTGGGTTCATACATCTATTGTTATAATTAATGTATAATTTACGTGTAATTTTCTTGGATTTAATTGATTTACGGGTTGTGAAATGAACAGTGTACTAATCAATACACCGTTAGTCTTAATACCTGCAGGATTAAAGTGCTATAAGAATGCTGGGGGATTTTGCATTTTCCTAAAATTCTAATTGAATTATTACGAAATTCGTAAAAATTCCTGCTCATTCTGCTACAGAATTTCTCTGAAAGATATCGAAAAATATCCGTTCGCCCGATTTTATGGGTATACCCGAGAAAAATAAAGGCTTCCTGTACAACTTGTTGTACAACTTTTAACGTCATTTACCTGTGACGTCACAATGCACACATTAACGTCAGCATTAAAACCGAAGGAAAAGTAGCATTGGTACAAATTCTGACTTCATATTTTACGTGGATTTACGACTGAAAAAAAATTCACCGCGCTGTTTATGGATTTTTTTTCTATATATCTGTGATTGGAGTCATGCAGAAGTGCAACTTGTGTATGTAGATATACACATTGTATAGAAAAAATGTGAACATTCTTATAGCACTTTAACTTCAAAATCACGTTGTTAACGAGGCGTTATTCAGGAACTAGATTCCCTTGTATCTCTAAATTCGAGATCTTAAGATATATTGCGAGTTCAAATGTATCAAAGCTCTTATTTTTATAGTCAATATACCACAGTGCTAATTGTCCGTTGCTTCTAATGTTGACTTAGTTTTACATTTATATAAATTCAGGTTCTTACGAACAAGAAACAAATAAAAACTCAATTTATCTTAAATACATACAATTTATCTTAAATACATACATTATAGGTACTCATTACAGATTTATAGTTATATTATTTTAAGATCCTGTAACAACATTTTGAAACTGCTTTGGTTCGACTTGCTCTCTACTGTAAATTATTCCACGACAATATTTTAGATGATACGATAGGTGTCAAAATAAGAAGATCTGCGAATTTTGAAAACCAGTTACTTTTCTACCAGAGCTTTAACCACATTTGTCATGTTGTGCACGCTCCTCATCTGTTCCTGAAGCTTTTGTTATTGATATCCCGTCTTCTTCTAGGTTCCACAAAGTCTTTTACTCGGTATACAACAGTATAAATAAGTGTTTTGGGCGTGTTGAAGTAAAAAGGAAACAGAGTATAGAGGACGATAACTGATGAAATTATAACTGAATCATCATTACTTTGAACAGTAGAGTTTAAACTCCTCCCCCACCCCTTTTTTCCGTTTTCCAGAGCCAGGGGCGATTTCATTACTGATTCTGTCACATATTTATTCCATACTTCATATTATATAAGATATCACATTGTGTGCTTATTATAATACGAAGCATTTTATCACTGTGTGTCAGATTTGTTTACCATAGACGACCACGGAAGATAAATCATCACTATCAGCTATGTCGATTTAGGTATCACGTTAACCACACAGTGATCTGTGGAAAGATTTTATCATTTGAATAAAACAGTAAAATACATCAAAGAATGATATTGATTTCAAAATGAAAGGATTAGGATTATCACTCTTAATTGGCTTTTCAATATTTATGCAGGTAAGGCATGATTTCATTTAATGTTTTTCTGCGATAAAAATGTTTGTTTTAAAAATGTTATACAATCAAAGGTAAAGTGCATTCAAAGATGCAGAGTAGCAAAGATGATTAAAACCTGACCTCAATATATAGAAAAGTCCACTAAACAACTTAATATATAAATTATGATACGATTAAAAGTTATCATTATACAGAAATGTATAGACTGTCACCTTTAATTGGAAGTGCCATGGAGATTGTTAAAGTATGTTATATCCTTCAGTATATTTAACAAGTATAGATTTTTGTGCATTTTTAGAAACCAGTAAATATATTGCAAGTCGAAATCTGAACCACACATGCATACACATACAAACAACATAGGTACATGTAGAATACAATCACAAAACAGGAAGCATTCAATAAATATAGAACATATATACCCTTTAATTTTGTGCACCATATGCGCAATTCGACAAGTTATGTCTCTTCAGTGAAAATAAAGCATACAAAAATAGTTGTAACACAATAAAACTATAACATAAGCACATGTTGAATACATTCACAAAACAAAATGATTCACACATAAAGAGAAAGAAAAAATGAGGGAAAATGAACAGATAAACACATAGATATATAAATAATAAAAATCTGAACTATTTGCTTGTTACCCAATGTGTCAAAGTAAGAGAAGTCCGTGAGGGTATATGTAGGATTTCCAGGCATGAAATGAAGTATAAGTACCTTCATCGGAATACTATAATAGTATGCCTTGCAGATATTGTGAAGGTGTTTGATGTTTTGTTGACACAAAGAGCTGACTCGTGTCTGGTTTTGACGGAACGTCAATGTCAATGTATTCTACATTTTAGAACATTCCTATCGTCTTAATCTACTCTGAAGGAGTATGAAGTTCGAAATCCCTTTTTGTGCTACCTTTACGATTCCGATTTAGGACGGTCAATTAAAGTAACAAACGTTTGGTGTGGTTAACCGCTTTACGGACGCCCACCTTCCCACTCACCACAAAAACAGCACAATCAAAATATAATTGCAATTACGTGACAGAATCAAAGCGATCTTCTTTAGTCGTGATAGAATCCACTCCATGAAATAAAAAAGTGAAATGTGAGAGAAGACAAAAGATATCTGACCAAGTTGTGTGACACAAATCACCAAGGACATACACAGTTACCTCATAAATAACGCCCTACAACATATCAATTTAGAGTAGTTGAAAAGGAATCATGAACAATACAATATTTTGAAATAACACTGCGTTTCATACATATTATGCCCATACAATGTTTGAAGCTATCCTACTACGGAATCCAAATATCTTGTTTAAGGAGATCAAATACAATATTGAATTGCTTGTTCATTGCGATTATATGTTCTATCACGTCAAGTGTTTGTATTTAATGTGTCGGTGTTCAAATTCTTTGAAGCGATATTAGCTTAAAAAAGATAAAAAAAAAAAAATACCAGTTAAGCGATAAAAAAATATTATGTATGTAATCACCTCGAGAGCTGTCTCCAGCAGGTGTATGTAAACATTGTGAGAAACTAGAAAATTCAGTATTTATACTAGTAAGGACTGAACGTTTACCTACCAAAATGGTTATTATGTATTTATGATATTTTTCAGAGATATTAATTATGTATTTTTTTTTCTCACAGGTTGCGAGTAAAATTACAGTATTCATCCACGTTGATTCTTTCCAAAGTGCTGATAACAGGTTACGGAACGGACATTGCTGTCAAAAAGTCACTAGATCATGTACTAAATTCTGTAAACCTGTCCTAACTATTTGTTTGAAGTAAGTAAAATAATAATAATTGGAAAGCTTGAATTATGATTTAACTAAATAATAAACGTCAGACAATCTAACACAGAATTCTGCGGGTTTTTTTTGCAATTTAAATTATTCCATTATAGTCACAGGTACGTCTTATCTTCTACATTGACAGATCAGTTACTGCATGTAAACAAAAAGTGGCAACAACACTTGACTTGAAAACAAATAACAAAATATATTATGGATCTAAAATTGGCAACGTTACCAATCCAATTATCATGGAAGTAGACTCGTGGGTATGTATAATAATAATAACAATGACAATAAAAAAAATAATAATGATAATTACAACAACAATAATAATAATAATGATAATAATAGTAATAATAATAGTAAATATAACTATAATATTATGCGAAGTGCGGAAAAAATAAAGAAAAAATACCAAGTGCAGAGACATTTGATGCTAAAATTTTCTGGTAAAGATATCTTTTTAAAATCATGTAATTCATCAATTTATTAATTTAATTTTTTTTGTTTACACGGCTTTAATTTTCCTCCTGGTTGTGGGAATGCAAAATGTGCAACATGAGTTAACACATATTTTGCACTACTTATATAGAAATATGTTGGAAAATATCATTGGATCAATAATAAAATAAAGTTATCAAATTACTATGGGCAAAATAAAGATATTGTCTCTCATAAGTGTCAACCTGTTCTAAGTAAAAACAAAGAATGCATTAATAAGCCTTTACTTTGATTCTTTACTTTGGTTTTCCGCCCCATATATTCTAATAATTGATTGATACTCATTTTCATTTCCTTTGTATAGAATAAGTATAGAGATCATATACAAATAGATATCACAGACGGCGATGGTGGACCAGTTATCTTCACGCATACTATCACAGATTATGGTCTGGTCATCGGGAATAATGAGATATCTGACAGATGGCGGCAGCAGAAACTCCGTCCCAACTTCAGCTCGGGTGATAGGAATAATATGAAGTACGTATACATGTACGACATTATGTTACTTTTGCTTTATGCAAGTATCGAATAGAATTATCTATTCATTGACGAAGAGAAATATTTAAGATTCAGACTTTATTTTCATATAGATAACCAGCAAAAACTAAGCCATTAAATTCTCGTGTTGAGTGAACAATTTGCAAGGAAAATCTGAATGGGTCTATATTGCTAACATGGGCAGCTAGAACACATTATTAATTTACTGAGGGTTTTTTACCATTCTGTGCGGTTTAACGTTCTCACCTGAGCACAATTTGTTATTCAAAACTAACTGCTTGAAGAAATTACAGTAACATATATTCTCTTAATTATTGTGTTTTGATAACAGACAAATAACAAGACAAACTGGATTTTGACCCGATAATTTTTACAAAATATCATTGAAATTGATCTTTTCGCATAAAAGTTAGAAAATTAATCCTTTACTTTTTCTCTATATTGCATAAATCAAGAAAATGACACAAAAATATAAGGTAATGACAAAATCAGAAAAGGTGGTCAAAAGTTCTAAATTTTAGATTACTAAATTAAAAGGTATATATGTTCTATATTTATTACTGAATAGAACTAAAACAACAACACTTTTTAAGACACCCTTGTAGGTCACTATGGTGCATTCGATTTATCGATCTACGCAACTGATCTGAAGAAAATGTTTGTCAAAGGAGGGTACTCCTTTGTGTCTATGTAGTCCCGCCCTGGATCCATCCTTTTACATTCTACAACGAAGCTGGCTATAAGGTGCAGTTAAGAGCTGAATTTTATATCTTATAAGTACAATTACTTGGTAACACATGTGTTTCTGATATACAATACTTATTAGTAGTGTATATTATATGGAGTGTAAGAATACTGTGATATGATGATCTGGTGCTCTAATTGAGAGGTTTCTTTGCCTCATGGTTTTCATAAAAGGAATATAAGGAGTATGATACACACATCATCGCATGCGTGACAAAGACAGGCGACAAACAATGACTTGTTACATGTATGAATAAAGCGTGCCATAAAATTAAAAAAAAAAAGACAAACAACAGATCCCATGACATTTATTTGTGTCAGTAAGGTCCAATTTGTCGTAATTAGCTTTCGAACGGCTAGCTATAAAACCCTGGAAGTATTTAACATTGATAAGCAGTTATAAATGATCAGATCACTTCCACATTTAAAGCTAATAGTCCTTATTGGCTATGGTACAAGATGTATTATTGCCTAAATTCCCAGAGATTGTGGAATTTTGAAGAATTTTTGTAATGAATGAAACATAAGGACGATTAGTTATTGTTTGATAAATATAACCCGCTTAGATCTCAAATTCGG
Organism: Pteria penguin; assembly: GCA_035048485.1. Classification (NCBI taxonomy): domain Eukaryota; kingdom Metazoa; phylum Mollusca; class Bivalvia; order Pterioida; family Pteriidae; genus Pteria; species Pteria penguin. Next base: position 36,111,591 of record CM068588.1, on the reverse strand, counting down.
TCTTGTTCTACATACAGTAGCCTTCATCTGCACTCTTCTACTCCTGGCTAGTAGGTTAAACGGTTACTCACCAAACATACTACGCACACAGAATTCAGCACAACAAATAAAAAGAAAGTTAAAATATTAATGTGAAAAGAAAAAAAAAAGATCAATACGTAATATATTGAAAGATTCCCATTAGAGCGAGGAAGTTGGAAATATTATATTTCATAAACCGGGTATGTGATGCTTCTGAATTATACCTGCTGAAAAAGAGAGGAAGGAAATCTCCACGTCGACCTGTATTCGAACTCTAAGTCACTGAATTTATCATCTGCAAGACATAAGGACGGAATCTCCTCCCCTTGCACAGACGCCAAACGTGCCTTAGACACACGAGAAAGATAACAATAATGGTCTTTCAAATAGACCAGATAACGGTAAACCAAAGATTATCTAGCGACAAAATATAAAAATGTTTTTACGCAATTTATATATACTCAGGGACTTTAAAAACGCCTATCTAATATCATTATAGTTTAATCAACAACTAGGGTAAATAATTGCATCAAACTTGATTTATTTCGAAAATTTGAATTATATTTGACAATATGATTGATACTATCACGCGTTTCTTTTAAAAAATGATTTGATTTCATCAGTTATGTATACCACGTCCAAAATTTCATGTGTTTTGTTTTAGTAGCCCCCATTTGCTTTAACGCATACACGCAATCTGGACCGCATGGATTGACATAAAGTTCGAATTTTTCTCATAGGAATATTATTCCACTCTTTTTGAAGAGAACGTGCCAACACACCGCTCTTGGTTGACGGTGACGTTTACGTAAGCGTCTTCCTAGCTCATCCCACATGTGCTCTGACTGAGGTCGGGCGAACGTGCTGGGAAATCCATTACATTATTTCCCTGGATGTTTAAAAAGTTTAAGGTGACTCTAGCCGTGTGCGGACGTGCGTTGTCTTGTTGAAACGTCAACGAATTGTTGAGAGTTTGATGACGTTGAATTTATGGTAGGAACTCAGGCTGTAAAACGTCATCTATGTAGCGCCTCGCCGTAAGAGTGTTCCTCAAAATAACCAGTGATGACTTGAATTGTTGATTGATGGCTCCCCAAACCATGACGCCTCCACCGCCAAATTTGTCTCAATTATGTAGTTTGCGGCAAAACGTTCATTGCGTCTCCTATAAATATCTTCCGTCAGCCATGGACAAATTGAATCTTGATTCGTCGCTGAACACTACGTCATGCCAATTACGTCGATTAGCAAGCATGTTCCGGGACCAGGTCAGACGATTTCTTCGGTGGCGAGGAGTTAAGATCAAGCCTTTCAATGGGCGAAGGCATACCAAACCTTGCTCTTTCAATCGTCGGCGTACTGGGTGGATTTGCCTACCGTGACGACCTATCACATCTCTTGACGTGCTTACGGCTGTCGCAAACCTGTCATGTAGATGACGTTGCCTTATGAAAACGTCTTGACTTCTAGTCGTTACGCGTTGCTGACCACTTCGAGGACGATCCTTAACACTTCCTGTGGTCCGATACTTCCGTACAAGTGTCGTAATTGTAGACAAATGGACGTTGAAGCATCCTGCGATGATACCTTGATTTACGCCAGCGGCGTCTACAAGGCCAAGAACAGCATACCTCTGTTGCTCAGACTTTATCGGCATTTCACGCATTAGTTTTAATGAAGGAAAGTTTGAATTCATGATAGATAAAGGCACTAGGTGGGTACCAGTATACGTTATTTTTGAAGAAAATGACTCAATGAGAGCACGTGGTCGAGTACTTTTTGAAAAGCACACGGGTGAGCAGTATTACTTATGGTTGGGTGATTTGTCTCGCTGATAGCATGAAAGTTACCGCAATCACACAATATCAAGCAGATATTCAAATCGATTTATATTCAAAACATTTATGTTTTTACATGAAAAAAAAAACCATATAGGCGTTTTTAAATTCCCCGAGTATACTTAATGATAATTCGTTTTGTTCTTTGTTTACTAAGCATTCTTTCTATTCCATAAATAAATCGTTCACTGTTTCTTCTAGCCGACAAGCCTTTGCGTTCTGCGAAACGGACAAGTAGTCCAGTTGTCGAAATGAGCATATGGTGCACTAAATTAAAAAGTATATATGTTCTGCCAGTAACTCCTCTTTTTTCTTTTATATGTTCTATATTTATTATAACCACTAGGCCGGTGTCACCGCTGGTGGACTGATAGTCCACGAGGGCATCATGTCTAGTTTTCAGTACTTTTGTACTGACATGAAATATATACTTCAAATTTTCAGTCATCAAATTAAGTCAATCACTCTTAAACTAAGGAGTATCTCCCTCATGCATAGCTCTGTCCTTAGATAGATTCTTTGGTTCATTTTTCGGTCATTTTGGTTTCAACACTGCTCTTCAAATATTTATATATTTTGAGAATTCCAATCATTTGGCCACGAGCATCACTGAAAGATATAAGTTGTCGAATATGGTGCACTAAATTAAAAGGTATATATGTTCTATATTTGTTATTAATATTACTTAATTTTTTCTTGTTTTCATCCGTAACATTCAGTCGGTGCGTCTACTACGTGACAGTAACCACACTCGGATGTGAATGTATGAATACCTTAAAGTTTTACTTCACACGTTAATCGCCTGCGCAAGTATAATACTGTGTGGTTGGGTCAAGCATTAATCCAACATTAAGTATGCATAAGACCCAATATTCTAATTAATTTAAGAGCAAAATTTATTTGAAAAGGCATATTAGCTATTTCCTGTTTGTGACGAGGGACAAAATACACATATTTTGTGGCGAAGACACGCTTTAACAAAGGTGTTGACATTCGGCATCACAGTGTCATGTGACCTTCCACCACAGGCTAAAGAGCTTTCACGTCAGGTTTCTGCTTTTCGAACACTGTAAACCGAATTCCGGATTATCTTCTTTCTATGTATGTAATCATCTGAGAAAACATCTATATTCAATGACTTTTCCTCAGGTAATTTTGAGTTTTTCTTCTTCAGTTTGATAAGTTCAGATTTGAAATTTGTAGTCCTGAATGGCTATTGTACATGTACACAGTTTACTGCAGTTATCATTAAGAGGTCTACTTTAAAGACAAATTAAATCTCCACAAAGTTACCGTTCAGACGCATGATCAATAGAAATACCATTGGTTGTCTATGTTATCCCAAGAATGATATAAATAATATATATGAATAAACACTACCCTTAGTGAAGTGAAATGTTTATTTTGTACCATTACTTAAACGTAATGCACATGTTCGTATAAACATTGCGATTATTTTGTGAAGTTTTACTCAATAGAATTTCGAATAGAAAGTAGATTTATGGACATTATCAGTTACCCGGGATTTTAGACCGTGTTTGATTTTGTCGTTTATATAAATACAAAATGTTTCATATAAATTACATCTTTTAAAAGTATTTTCAATGTAAAAGAAAAAAGAGGAGATACTGGCTCAGTTATGTGGCAGAAGTCACCATGGAGCTATACAATACATGAATATAAATAATATACTAGAACATATAACACATTACAAAAATATTGGAGTGTAGTGCAATTACGATACCGACTTAGGACGGTCATTTAATTTGACAAAAGTCAAACAACTGGTGTGGTTAACTGGTTTACGGGCCCACCTTCCCACTCACCGTAACAGCAGAACAATCAAAGGACGTACATTTTAAAAATTTATAAATAATCCTCCATGTAAAGAACAAGGGTCAACAGGTATCGCATATTGAGAGGTCATAAAAATATAAACACGTAAGGTATTGTAAAACGCATAATGGTATAAAAATATATGCGACATCAATATGATAAACCGTGCTCTGCCAGTCTGAAAGCGAGCTAAGACCCTAGATCTGTAGGAGTCCCTACTAACAGTCAGAGTGGACGATGTTCAGGACCATGTCTCCTCTTTCAGAAAAACAACTTTCAAAGTTCATGAAAAGATAATCTCGGTCAATATGCTTTAAGATATTCCTACCTTTTCCAACAAACAAACAAGCAAACAAACAGAAAAAAAAAATAAATAAAAAAATAAAACAAACAAAACAAAACAAAAACGAAACAAAACAAAAAACTTTTTGGCGTATTTTTGTCGTTTACTATGTCAGATTTAATCCATGACCAAGAAATTTCTTTCTTCCCCAAAGGGAATTTACAGGGATATAAGTTTTTGAAACGATAAACAATCAATAATTAGAGTCACAATATATTTTGTTCTGTCATTTCAAAGTTTTTGGACAAAAACTTATGAACAAAATTGCTGAAAATTGAGGAAAACATTATAAACAGCTCAATGGGCATCAAAACCATTGTAAAAACCAAGAAAGTAAATACATAAATATACACATATGAGTACATGAAGGAGGCGAGAACACTACGTCAAATCATCCTATTCATTCTGTGTGCAATGATATTGTTTCTCTTTTTTTATAGCATACAGTTGACGTACAAGGCATATTGCTCAGACGGTTACTATGGTAGCACATGCACATTAAGCTGTCCTGGGAATCCTCAGAAATGTGTAGTCAATCGTCACACATACTGCAAAAATGGTAACCTTAATATGAATAATATGTAATTTGAAATTTGCTTACACACCTGAATTTATCAACGTAAGTGTATATTTTTCTTTCACATCCTCCATTTTCACCTTCTTTCTTTTGTTTTCTTTGCTTTTTATTTTGGGACCTTTTCTGTTCGGATTTTTTTTCTTTCTTTCCTTTTTTTTTTTTTTGTTTGTTTGTTTTGTTTATTTTTTTTATAACTTTTTTCTTGTTTTCTTTAATCTGTGTTTGTTATCTTTTGGGGGATTTCTTTTTTTGTTCCTGGGGGTTGCAAATTCTGTGAATACTTACATACAGCTCTGTGCGAATGTTTTATATGAAACGTTGTATGGTTTTAGATATAGGACTTTTAAGGCTCGAAAATAGGTTTTCTTAACATGAATTGTAAGTGCAAACCTTCATTTGCATTTGATTAACAGGGTTGTGGTAATTATATGACGGACCTTGCCTGAAACGTTGAATAAGAGAAAGGGTCCCGGATTTCGTTCCCTCTAAGTCTTAGTCAAGACTCCTATATACCAGGTCCATTTTTTCAAACAGTCGTAGATTTGAATCAACCATTTTGCGCCGACCTCTTTCATAAGGTAAAAAGAGGTCTGCCTCATGTCTTTCCTCTCACGCATTTTCTTCATGACGTAATTAGCATAAAACAGCTGGAGTTTTGTATTTAAATTTTTTTCTCTCACTTGTTTACATCCGTTGGCTGTAGTTTATTGGTGCAATTTGGCGGAATTCAGAAAAGGCTTTGGCCTTAGATGCTAACGAAAGTTATCGGTGATTTGTCAAGGTACATGTAAGCAGTCACGAATGACAAGAGATTTTTGACCGAGCGGCAGATCAAGTTGATCAATTCTGTTTAATACAAACGGGCAAAAACTGTTGTAAATGTATTGAATCATTCTTTCCTCGTTTGTCCAGTGGCTATGCGAGTAAGTTATGTAAATTTGGAGGGGAAGCGGAATTTAACCCTCATAATACAATGGATAATGGACACTAACCAGCAGGAGGTTAACATTAATTATCCCAGTCCCGATATCATTATTCTTTTTGACATTCTTCTGAAATTAAAAGGGTTGACTACAATTTGCGTCAAGGATTAGACTTTGTAAAACAAGGCGGGATTACGAAATCTACCTAGCTGAACAGGCTGATTACAAATGTTCTCTGTGGTACAGTTTTTCGTACAAACATATTTCAAACCACTATATATACATATATCTTTCCATGTATAAATATTAATTTTCTTTTCTTGAATACCTCCAAATGATACAATCCTCACAGCCTTTTCTTTTTATAGGATGGACAGGAAGAAATTGTGATCAGGACATTAATGAATGTTCACTATCCACGAAATTTTGTAATGTCGGGACATGTGCAAATACAATAGGAGGATTCAATTGCACGTGTCCAGCACGTGTTTATGGAACAAAATGTCAACTTGACGAAGATGAATGTTTATTAGCGCCATGTAATACTGGAACTTGTGCTAATACTCTAGGGGGTTATAAGTGTACATGTCCTACTGGTACGACGAGTAAAAATTGTGAATCTCTTACAGCGAATAAATGTGGGAGTAATACCTGCCATAGCCATGGTAATTGTTCTGTCGTAGGAGGAAAAGCAGTATGCCACTGCAATACAGGATATTCTGGGCCAGACTGTACCATTCGGGATTTATGTGCAACGATTAAGTGTCAACATGGCGGGACATGTGTGAATAATGGAAACACGGCGACTTGTCACTGCGGAAAAGGATTCAAGGGAGATAACTGTGAGAGTATCGATTACTGTGCTAGTGATCCCTGTAAGAATAGCGGTGTTTGTCATAATAATGGAAATAACTTTACTTGTTCTTGTGTCAATCACTGGATTGGATCAACCTGTGATAAATACGATTTTTGTTCAAGTTCACCATGCAAGAATAATGGGAAATGCCGTAATGGCGACACAAAGTTTGATTGTCAATGTAGGGTTGGATGGAAAGGACTGACATGCGAGACAAGCAATAAATGTGCTCTAAATCCATGTCACAATGGAGGAACGTGTACGAATTCACAAAACGATTATAATTGTAAATGTACCAATTCGTGGATTGGGAAAAATTGCACGGATCGTAATCCCTGTACCTCTAATCCGTGTGGCGGTCATGGTAATTGCCATGTGACTAGACTTAAATATACGTGTCAATGTAAACCAGGATGGATGGGTAAAACCTGTACACAACAAAATTATTGTCAGTCGTCACCCTGCAAGAATGGAGGAACGTGTTCGAATTCAAACCATGGTTACCTTTGTAAATGCCCAAATATGTGGATTGGGAACACATGTACGACACGCAATTTCTGCTCTAGCAAACCTTGTGGTAGTCATGGCACTTGTCATAATAACGGCTCTAGCTACACGTGTCAATGTTCATCAGGATGGTTAGGCAACACCTGTTCACAGCAAGACTTTTGTCATTCATCCCCTTGCAGTAATAGAGGAACATGTACAAATACACAAACTGGATTTACCTGTAAATGTCCTGGTCAATGGACTGGAAAAGGTTGTACGGTCAAGAATCCCTGCTACAATAATCCTTGTGGTAATCATGGCACCTGTCACGTGTCCGGATCTAGCTACACGTGTCAATGTAAACCAGGATGGTTAGGCAAAACCTGTACACAACAAGACTATTGTCATTCGTCCCCTTGCAGTAATAGAGGAACATGTACAAATACACAAACTGGATTTACCTGTAAATGTTCCAGTCAATGGATGGGAAAGAATTGTACAGTCAAGAATACTTGCTACCATAATCCGTGTGGTAGTCATGGCACCTGTCACGTAGCAGGAAATAGCTATAGATGTCACTGTACATCAGGATGGTTAGGTACCACCTGCTCACAGCAAGACTATTGTCATTCCTCACCTTGCCAGAATAAGGGCAATTGTTCGAATTCTAACCATGGTTATCTTTGTAAATGCCCAAATACGTGGATTGGGAACACATGTTCGACACGCAATCCCTGTTACAGTAATCCGTGTGGTAGTCATGGCACTTGCAATAATAACGGTTCTAGCTACACGTGTCAATGTACATCAGGATGGTTAGGCAACACCTGTACACAACAAGACTATTGCAATTCGTCCCCTTGCAGTAATAGAGGAACATGTACAAATACACAAACTGGATTTACCTGTAAATGTCCCAGTCAATGGATGGGAAAAAATTGTTCAGTCAAGAATCCCTGTTATAATAATCCTTGTGGAAGTCATGGCACCTGTCACGTAACAGGAAATAGCTACACGTGTCAATGTACATCGGGATGGTTAGGTAACACCTGTTCACAACAAGACTATTGTCATTCGTCCCCTTGCAGTAATAGAGGAATATGTACAAATACACAAACTGGATATACTTGTAAATGTCCCAGTCAATGGATGGGAAGGAATTGTACAGTCAAGAATACTTGCTACCATAATCCGTGTGGTAGTCATGGCACCTGTCACGTAGCAGGAAATAGCTATAAATGTCAATGTACATCAGGATGGTTAGGTAACACCTGTTTACAACAAGACTATTGTCATTCTTCACCTTGCCAGAATAAAGGAACGTGTTTGAATTCAATTAATGGTTATTTTTGTAATTGCACCAGTATGTGGATTGGGCAGAATTGTACAGCTCATAATCCTTGCTACAATAATCCGTGTGGCAGCCATGGTACATGTAATGTGACCGGATCTAGTTACATTTGTATATGTCATCCAGGATATGTTGGGGGATTGTGTTCACAGGACTTTTGTCAATTGTCTCCCTGCAAAAATGGCGGAACCTGTTCGCATATGCTTGGGAAAATATTTCATTGTAATTGTAATCCTCGGTGGTCTGGTTTGATTTGTGAAATACCTGTAGTAACATGTTCTGACAATCCCTGTGTTAATAATGGTACGTGTATAAACCTTGGAAATACATACTACTGTTTATGCCCCAAGCAGTATTTTGGACAACTTTGTGACTTAGATATAGATGAATGTAATTCTAGTCCCTGTCTTAACAATGGAACATGTATAAATACTTACGGTAGTTATAAATGTGTTTGTCCTACAGCATGGTCTGGTGCAAATTGTGAAGCTGATGTAGACGAATGTTCAACTAATATTTGTCCAGAGGACCATTCCTGCCATAACACCATGGGCGGCTATCACTGTCAAAACTGTTCAACTATTCTTTGTCTAAATCAAGGTCAATGTCATAGCACTCCTTCGGGACCTGTCTGTAACTGTTCAAGGGAATGGGCAGGAGAAAGATGCAATATAAGAAATTTTTGTCATGGGAATATATGTCATCAATCTCAAACATGCATCAATATAGAACATGGTTATTATTGTCGCCCACATCCTTGTGAATCTGTTCTTTGTGAAAACGGGGGAACATGCATTAAACGCGATAAGAACTTCAGTTGTGAATGCGCGGAAGGATGGACAGGTGAGCGTTGTCAGATACGAAATGCATGCTATTCAAGCCCCTGCCTTAATAATGGAAGATGCACAAATTCTGGATATGGATTCAAATGTTACTGTCCTATTGAATGGAATGGAGCCAGATGTCATGAAAGAAATTTTTGTCTATCAAAACCATGCCTGAATGGAGGAATCTGCACTGATAATTATAATTCCTTTCATTGTGACTGCCCTATTCATTATACAGGAACACAATGTGAGATACTCAACTTCTGCCATAGTTATCCTTGTCGACATAATGCAGTCTGTCACAACATGAATGATTCTTTCTATTGTGATTGCCCAAAGCCCTGGAGTGGACCAACATGTGACGTATACAACTTTTGTCATAATCAGCCCTGTATGTACGGAGGTACATGTTACAATAACAAACATTCATACGGTTGCCTCTGTCCTTCAGAATATTCTGGACTTCGATGTGAACAGCTAATCGATCCATGTACATTGTCACCCTGTAGAAACAATGGAACCTGTACGACAACACCTGATGGCTACCATTGTAAGTGTACCGAGAAATACATAGGACAAAAATGTGAAGATAATTTGTATGGATGTAAATTCAATACATGCCCTCTTAATTCTACATGCTATGACCATGGTAGTGGATTTCTTTGTCGATGGAATCCAACGATACAAAAACGGAATGGTAAGTTCATTTTAAACCTAAAACATTAAATAGGTTTTAATAAATAAATACCTTGAAGTGCCAGATGATCATATGTTTTAAGTAAAGAATAATTTAACTTTTGAAAGGTATGGGGCTTTTGTATTTTGAACGTATTTCCATATAAAAACTTTTGCTTGATATCATGATTTCTTTTTTATGATCTTGATATTTAAGGTAAGTAGCAATTAAGTGCTAAGATACTAAGTGGTAGTAAATCCATTATGCTTGACGGAATATAGATACAGGCCATAATGGACCCCTGAAAGAACCAGAGGTGGGATGGGGTGGCATGGAGGAGTAAGCATCTCCTGCTGACTGTTTAAAAACCTGATGATTTCATGTGATTATTGAGCTAGTATAACTCGTGGTCATATTTGTTGGTAAAGCGTCATAATAAATAAAATGGTGTGATATTGTATTTTTACAACAGCTTTTACGAACAGCTTGATAAGAACTACAATTAATAGCAAAGTCAACATGTCAGACAGTGGTTTTTGATAAGCACAAAGATGGTCTCTATAGTGAGTGTCAAATTTGTGTAGAATTCAAATGTGTTATTTTTCTTATGCATTTTTCTCAAACAAACAAGACGATAATTATAGTTAGTGGAATTGTATTAAGTTATGTAATACAATCACATATTTGATGAATGATATATGTGTGCAATTTTATGGAAACATTTATGAACAGATTATTACTAATTACATGTATATATATATAAAGCACAAATAGAATCAGTGAAATACCTGGGAGTACTATGGACCTTGGATCTCCGAAGAAATACCTGTGGAAAATAAAGACAGATTAGACAAACATATAAAGCACAAAGACACTACAGCTAACAAGGCACCCTATATTTCACTTATATTCGTATTCCTAAAGCTCTATTTTTGTGGAGCTCGGGTAGCTCAGTCGGTTAGAGGGTCGGATGCATGACAGCTAGGTGATTCGTTACCATAGGTCGTGGGTTCCAGTCCCAGATGGGGAACGAATATAAGTGAAATATAGGATGCCTTGTTAGCTGTAGTGTCTTTGTGCTTTATATATATATATAAGCACAAGTAGGAAACATAACAACAACGTTCACTATTCACAAATATCGGAATCAACCATGGGTCAATGCAAGTCGCTAAAGAATAAAAGAGGTCAAATATAAAAGCACAGGAAAGCGACAAACGACACTATAATAAAAAAAATTATGATCAAATTTTCGAGGCGATCTGCCCCTTCCTGAGGACAAAACAATATAAAAAAAACTACATGAATAGAAATATGAGAAAAGAAAGCGACATACAAAGCACTAGTCTAATTATGCGGTGATATCGAGCGTCAGCTACATTTTGCTTGTTTGTAGTTCGCTGCCCAAATGTAAAATAATTTGAAGTGATGAATTCTTCCTCTGGAAATTCTGACACACATAACTTTGGGTGGGTTGACATACTGTCCAGGCCCATGACATGCTGCATGCATGCAAATTTACCTTCATGAACAGAAGTACCAAAAACTTGATGCTCTTTGATATTCACACCATCATTGAAGATATCTATTGTTTCTGAAAATCAAGTTTAGATATATATTAATTAATCCGTAAATATGTCTGTGTTTCTAGGAAGTCTTGTTTTATTCAAGAGGAAATTCATTAATACTTCATAGTATCAATTTGTGATGTAACGATAATCGCCGACGTCAGCAATATTGTCGCTGAGATCTTAACTTGAATTACCATTTCTAACAAACAAAATAAAAATTCCTAAGTTCTCATTTGTTTCAGGCACTGCTTTTAAATGCCTATAAGTCAAGTGGACCAAAAAACCCCCAGTGGTTAACATGATTTAAAAATGTAATGTATTACTCTAAATTTCTCTATTTTAATCATGCCATATTAGGAAGGGGGGGATTTCACACTATTTCACATTCAGTCGATACAGATCTTTCTGATAGTGTCTTATAATTTATTCTTATTATTTACTGATTTTACAACAGCACTATCAATATCATCATTGTAGATGTAAAACATATCAATTATGTAATAAAAGTCCCAAATTTAATATATATGTTTAAATAAGAAAAAGAAATACCCATCAATTCATCAAGAATATTTTCTGATGTAGCCAGTTGCTCCTTGTGTTTCTCTGAACATCTCTTGCATATACCTAAAAGTTATGCAATAGAATACATAATAATTGACATTTTAATAGGTTTAAGTTCATAGAAATTAATTGTTAAATTTGTAAGAGGAGAAATTTCACCAGGGCTCGAACTCACGACCCTAGACTCTAAAAGCCAACATTCTACCAACTGAGCTAAAGAGTTAAACCACTAGCTTGTGCTAGTAGGAACGTGGTGTACTATTTACATGGTCATACAACAGCCTTTCCGTTAAACATCTCTCTTTTCTTGAGATTTCTATCGACCATATAGAAATCTCATATACACGAAACTACAACCACATCATGGGTTTTTAGTTGGGCGCCAATTTCGAAACAGGAGGAGTTTCGCCACGACTCGAACTCGCGACCCTAGACTTTAAAAGACAACGCTCTACCAATTGAGCTAAAGGGTTAACCCACTAGCTTGAGCTAGTAGGAACATGGTGTACTATTTACATGGTCGTACAACGGTCTTTCCGTACAATTTGTTTCCAAATTTGAGATAAACATTTTTGAAAATATTTCACATTTTCAGAGTTTAATTTTCTATTAGGATTTGGAAATCATTTATTACATACATGCAGTAGAAAAAATAATCGAAACAAATGGTTGATTGCAAGTGATACATATTCGGTGGTAACGAGTAAAATGCAAAAATACCGAGCGGTAGTTATCAATAAATTTTTGGATTAGACAGAAATTACATGTAGTCAATATGGGACGTTCGGGACTGTAAATGAATTCATTGCGTTCCATTAAATCTTTAATATTTTTATTTTAGCCAACATTCGTCTTCAGCACTACAGAACAACTTTTTCATTTCAAAATGGCGCACCAAACATGTCAGTTTTGGGATCATTTCCTCGGAGACGCAATATGTGTATGAGAGGAAAGTTGCGTGAAATACATCCAAATGCAGTAAACGTAAATTACAGGTAAATGATTATTCATTTGGGTGTGCATACAATAAGAAGTTATTTAAATAAAATCATCATCATCATCGTCGTCGTCGTCGTCGTTACTATTTTTGTTATCGTTGCTATCATTTTTGTCTTATTCTATTTTTTTTTTTAATTAATGTCCAGTAAAAATGCTCTTAAACGCTTCTTATATGAAATTTGCTGATATTTCCCCTTTTGATAAGCTAAATAGGATCCTATGTGATTAAAATGTATACCAAATGAAAATTTGCAATTAATACTTATATTCAATTTTCTTAATCTGAGTGTAAGCTCACATCCATCCATTAATAGACAGACATTTCCCTAGCCACCCCACTTTCCCGGGCAATTAAAACCCTAACAAATGTTTTGGCTGTTCTGAATGTTTGTAAAAAGTTATATAACAAGTTACAAAAATCCATGTACACGATGTTCAGGACGAAAAATTTTACTTGTATAACAGTCATCCTAAAACGTATGTATAACAAAAGCAATATTCTTATAGTACTTACTTCGTAATGGGGAGCTAACGCCTCGCAGTGAACTCAATTTCTGACAGGGTATTAGCCGATACCCTGTCAGTTTTTGTAAAAATGGTAACCCCATTCTAATACATTTCACAAAACATTATTACAACTAGAGACACATAGTTATGATTTTCTAAGCGAAGTCGCTAATCACAGTCATAACAAAAACTGTAGGGCATTGTGACGTCATAAATTAAAAACTGTAGAGTATCGTGACGTCATATCACAAAATTGTAGGGGTATCGTGAATACCCTTGCAGTTTTAAAATTGGACGGCCGATGAGATCGCTTGTTACAAACAAAATGCATTAGAATTATTTATATCAACGCGTATCATGGTTTAACAACTCCGTTATATTGTTTTAACACAATTCTCAATGATAAGAATTTTAAATTTATGTAAGAAAAATTTTAAAACAAATTGTTATGCAATAAGTAAAGTACTAAGATACCAAGCGGTGGTCATTTAGGAACATCCATTCTCCTGGACATTATAGAGATACAGGCTATAACTGACCAGTAGAAGAAGAGTAAGAACAGTTACCATGGAGAGGTAAGCTCCGGTCAAATCCTATCAAGCATCTAGGAATGATGCAAAAAATTAACGCTATGACTTTCAAGATAATGGGAGAATTGTTGAACTTGAATTTCTTTTTCAGGAAAGGAGAGCTTGTGTACCACTTTGAAGTGACGTGTGAACTCTTTACACCTGACCATCCTAAAACAGATAATGTGTTTTAGAACAAGTGCTATTCTGTTCCTGACAATTATTACTACTTTTTATCTGCTCAATGACTCTGGACAGTTTGGGAAATAGCATACATAGCAACAATATCACAGTGATTTCCAAGTATATTTATAATAAATGACGATTGAAATTCCTGATTTTAACCAATGTATAAATTATAGAAGTACTATTGTATATTGTTAAGAGGTAACTGAGCTATATGTCAGTGTAAAATGCGAAAGTAACAGGTGTAACATGACTATAGCTCTATCAACGATGTTCCACCGTAGACATTCAGGGACCCCTGAAATTCAGAGGCGAGACAAGGTGCCCGGGAGGAGTAAGGGTCTCCTTTTTGGCTAGCCACCCCTGCTTTGAATGCCCTTACATACAAACGAAACAAATATAATTCAGCACTGCATATATACATAAATGTGAACAAACACTACACTGTAGAATGCGGCATTGCCACACAACATATGTAAAAAGGTCAAGTAACACATCAGTTCTTAATTTGAGTGACAACAGCTTTTTGTATACTTTAGGATTGTCGATATTCAATTTCCGAGAATTTTGTACTATTATAAAAAGATCGAAGGAAAGAAGTCTTATAGAACGAACGTATATGGCACATTAAATTTACCAACATATGTATATTCTGATCTTTTATAAATCATAAGAACTTTTAAGATAATTTCATTTGAATTTGTAAACAAAATAATAATATTGTGATGTGATCGCATATCGTTAATAAAATTTCATCCACTGAAACCAGACTGTTTTAAGTATGCATAATATTCTACATATCAGTTTAATCAAGATAGCAAACTTATCTCCATAAAAGAACTATAGGTCAATAATGTATTTTTTTTTTTGTTTCTTTTTTGTTTTTTTGTTTTTTTTTTTTTTGTTTTTTGTTTTTTTTTTTTTTGTTTTGTTTTGTTTTGTTTTTTTTTTTTTGACGAACAGATATTTCATAGAAATCCTATTTTTAGACTTCATCTATGTATACACAGAAATACTTCTGGAAAATTGTTTTTCCATTTGAGTGAATAAAATCAGTGTCTCGTACCGTGACATTATAATTCAAAACGTTGCTAAAACGTAACATAACGTATAAACTGATACACTTGTTCAGTTACCCAAAACATTACACATAGACATTAAATTTCTAACAATTCTATTTTGTTAAAACATGATATAACAATTTGTTGCGAAGTAAAAAACGAAGAAGTATCCAAAGGGTAAGAACCCGGCGTGGCCTAGTGGTATAGCGCTCGCCTCCTGATCGGGAGCCCGGGGTTCGAATCCCGCTCTGGTCGGTATCCTGTCTTTCGGATGAGACAGTAAAAACCGAGGCCCCGTGTCGTGGTATGCATGACACGTTAAAGATCCCTCACTGCTTCCGGTGGGTCCGTTGCAAAGTTCAAAATTTGTATGCTCTGCATCAGGCAGATGCCGTCACCATATACATGAAATATTCGTGGTGTGACGTTAAACAAAAATCAGTCAATCAATCAACCGAAGGGTAAACCATATCTCATAGTTCTCATTAATTAATTTTCATTCCAAGTTTGCTCCACGAACGTAAATTACTTTCAAAATCAAATAAAAGGAAAATGCTTAAATTAAAATGAACAAAAAGTATATAGTGTAATCTTTTCTCTTTCTCTCTCTCTGGGAATGATCGGCAGAATAAAAATGTCATAACAGCCCCTGCCAATTTGTTTTTGTAAGAATTCGAATTAATTTACTAATCTCAAACTCTGTTTCTCATATTTTGTTCATACGACGAATAAGCAAATAGCATGAAAGTTACGCAATTAAAATTTTTCTGTAAATTGTTTTAATTTTTGACTTAAAATATTGAAAAACTTGTTTTCATACTAAAATGATCATTCTTAGTCGTTTTGTATAATTTTGAAAAAGTTAACAATGAAATTTTTTTTAAAAAAGTTGTATGCATTACGTAATTATTTAAACTCTTTAAACTGAGATAGCAGCTTAACTTTTACAGATAAATGCTATCGGCTTTTTTAAATAACAGAACTTGTAAAAGATGACAGCGAAATTTTAAGAAGTCTAGCCTTGACAATAAACACTAACTAGAAGGGTTTTTAAATTACATATTGTTACAATATTTTCTTGAAAACCCCGATTTAAAAAAATCCTAATAAAACACGTTGGCGTGACCGTGACAGTACATCGCAATAAAAAAAGTGTAGATAAAACCGTTTTTCAGAAAATGGAAGTAACAAATCTTGGTGAAATTTCGGAGCTTTACGATTTTCTCTCGATAGGGTTTGCGTATGCCAGATGAAAGGGAGCAAATATTTCGAAGTTTTGAAAAAACAATAATAAAAAAGTAAACCCTTCTGACGTTCTGTATTTGTTTTTCATGATGATACTTCGAAGCAAATATTTCGAAGTTTTGAAAAAACAATAATAAAAAAGTAAACCCTTCTGACGTTCTGTATTTGTTTTTCATGATCATACGTCGAAAAATAAGCAAGTAATAAAGCAATTATGTAACTATCAACATTTTTGAAAATTTTAAATCTCTCGATAAAAACCATTAAATCATATTTATTTAATCCGAAATTGACATTCTAAATCGTGTTGTAACATGTTTCAAGGCTAAGACTTAAAGCTTGAAAATTATGTAATGAGTTTAAAAACTTAACACAAATAGAATCTTTGCCATAATAGTTACTTCATCGATGTAAATTTGTTGTCAGGATCTGCACTTATACAAACTAAAAAGAAGGTTTGAGGAGTCCAGCTTATATAATGAACGTTTCTTTTGAGAAAATTTAAAAACATATTTGTATGAAGAAATTGACACTAAAAGCATTTTGTAATATTTTTGCAATTCTGAGGCTTATTCTTGATTTTGACATGTTTCTTAAGAACTGCTGTGACGTGTGATGCATGCAAACAGGAGACGCTTACTCTCCCCGGGCACCTGGTCTCAACTCGGAATTTTTCAGTATATCGGGGTTCACAGCAGTTCCTTTTTGAAACTTACACGATTTTGTATCTGTCCTTGGACTTTGAGAATGATTAACGGTTTGGTACTTCTTCGATATTGACAGAAAAGGTTTGAAAATTACGCAATAAGTTTAAAAGTTTAAACTCAAATATCATCTATACCAGTTAAAAGTTACAGAATCGGCGTTGATACGCTTGTCAGGAAGTACACCTGTAGAACTTTAGAAAGAAAGTTTGAGGAGTCTAGCTTTAATAATGAACGCTATACTTGAGATACTTAAAAACTAATTATGATTACGTGATTTTCGTTAGAATCCGAAGTTTTGGAACGTTTTTTTTTTATAAATTTGTGGAACTTGGCAATTATTTGATAAAATTGCCATTGTATAGTTATATGCGACTTCAATTTAAGCATTGAAGAAAAAATGGCATTCCAATAATGTACTGGTTTACTAAATTACACAAAATTCCATATAAAGCACATTTCATATCAATTACTCGTCACTGTTAAAGAACTGTGCTGTCTAAAGATATCACATCCGCTCTTACTGCAGTTAAAGACCATGTTGTTAAATAATGTAATGCAGTTTCAACAATAGTAACGTCAATTACTTTTGATCAATCAAAAATTCTAGCGAAGTCATTGAAAAATATCTTCTGAGAAATTTTGAAGATATATAAGTATATGTTTTTAATATTCCGACACTATATTTCTCTATATTTCCTGATTAAATCAAAACCAAATTGTTGTCTCTCATACGCTGGTGTTTCAACAGAGAGTCTTAATCATACCTCTGTACTTCAGTTACATCTTGAATTTTCTGAAACAAACAATATGAAAATTATAAATATTGGACTTGTACTGAATTATATAATGCCATCATAGTTTTGATAGATATTTATCTGCAATTAAATGACAATATTTTTTCAACAGATTATTGGAATTCCTGTGATCATTAACTGCACTCCCCTTATAGCAGATTTATTTTCATATTGTTATGAGAGGGACTTCATGCATTCTATTCAAACCTGGAAAGGTTTCGACTATATTGATAAGTGCAATGACGCCTCTAGATATATTGATTATATTTAGTCGTCGGTAATTTAAATTGTGAAGAATATATTACTGACATTTTTCCACCTCAACTTCAATTAAACAATACCAATACTTCTGATAAGGAAAGAACTTTCTTTGCAAAATATTCAAATTGTTCACAACAATATCCATACAAACATATATCATAAACGTGACGACTTTGGATTTCCTTATTTAGATGGTAATGTTCCTAGACTCCCATCAGATGGTATTTATATTAGTCAGTTGGTTCGGTATGCTAGAGGCTGTACCAACGTTTTGGATTTTCACGCAAAACATTTTTAAACAACGTTCCAAAATATAGAGATCAACAGTTATTTACATGGTGACAAAATTTTTGATATTATTATATACTAATGTAAAGAATATGCCAGACGTTGAACAAAGTTGAAGAAGGGTGAATTAACAATTTCTAAATGGCTGATGTCAATCAATTTGTTACTAAAGAAAAGAAATAGAAAACTCGTTCATTTCTTTCACAACAAAGACAAGTCTGTATTTCATGACCCTAGTGTCGTTAGAGAACTGTCCTTCTTTATAGATCAAGGTTTCAGATTACACTACGCTTCACTACAATCCTTGACAAATATCGCTATTCAAAAGTCGGGCTGGCGCTTTTTGACGTTATATATTTATCTATAACGACTAAGCAATGAGAGGCCTCCATTCAAATTACAGTTTGATTAGATGAAAATTTATTTACATAATTCAAACTTCTAAAAACTGTACGCTGTTTATTTTATTTTCCCAGTCAAAGATCATTTTCACTAATTCGTTAAGTTTGTTGTAGTACTGCATCTACATACAATTTCAGATAATCCATCATCATCGCCAGGATTGACACATAATAGTTTAATACCTCGCAAAGTTCATTAAACACTTGAAATGTTTATCCAAAAGTTAAACGACCTTTGTTTAAAGATGTGGGCCAGTCATAGACATTATAAACAGAGGATGCAGTCAGGTTGATTTTCATATTTTCGACTTATCTCGCGATCAAGTGTGTATCACGACTTATCTTATTTCCGAATGGTCCATCATTGCCGTCGACGGCCCAATGAAATCTCACCAGGCGTTTGAATAGCGATATTTGTCAAGGTATGTAGTGTAGCGTAATGTAATCTCAAACTTTGACGTTGCGAATGTAAAGATGATGGATAAGTCCAATCCACAAGTCCGAAAATCATGAAATCAGAGGACATACAAAATCAGTAAAAATGACAACCAAGTAGAAAATTACAAAACATGTCTATTTGAAGAGCATATGTGAATCCCCATGATGGAGTGAGATCAGGTGCCCGGGGAGAGTAAGCATCTCCTGCTTGCTAGCAACACCCGTCATATCTACCCAGTAGAAAGAGTCAAATCGTGTGAATTCCATATGTATATTTATATATGGAGAATTCAAAGTAGGTAACCTTCTAGCATAGAAGGTGTCAAATCTGTGTAAAATGATCAGAATCGGTCTCAGTCCAGATTAGCATGTAAAAGTCTGGATAACGAGATATCATATGGAGTAGTAAGAGTCTCGTAACGACCACATAACTTCCTCAGTGGCGTTACTAGTCTAGCACATATATAACCCTGGTTGAGTAGCTTTTCTGAAAGTCGCCTTGCCCTCAGAACAAAGTCATTGTAATTTGAACATGCTTTGGAATAACGTATTAACTGAGATATGAATACACCGTATGCGGGCGATGATGGATAGTTGCTACTTATGAAAGGAAATTTTGTCATAGCAAAATTGAAATCGTCACGTTTGTCATAGAGTGAGGTGTTCAATTGACCATTAATGTCGAAAGACAACATAATATCTAAATACGAAGTAGAATTACTACTTTCTGTGGTTTCTTTGACCTCCAGTTCACTTGGATAGATTATGCTAAGGAAATCCTCGAATGAAGGATTATTAATTGAAAGCAAGTCATCTATATATCTGTAAAGGAAATTGAAGCCGAGAGCCAATTGTTTCTTTCATTGCGAAAGCATAGACTGAATGAATTCAGCTTCGTATGAGTGAAGGAATATGAGAACTGCCCGATGACAAAGCAGATAAAAATTACACGTTCATCTGTAAGGAATATTAAATCAACTGTCTTACAGAAGAGCTTGATCCTCACTCAGCACCTGGTAATACTACTTACAAAGTTACAAATTAGTCTCCTTCAGAGGTATTGGATAACCGCAAGTCATTTCTCAGTTCATTTCGCATTCTACAGATGAATCTGATTTCGAGCTACCATAGTGCTTTGGATGGGAAACATGCATAAAACTGCATATAAGTATCGATTCTTAGCTGGATCTTCCAGTTTTCATCCAAGACTCTTTAAATATTACTGACGACAATTCTAACAGAAATCAAACATAATCTTCAGAGATACTGCTTACTCGGGTATAAATTGCGCGCCACTTCTGTTCAACATGTTTTGTACATATACGAAGTAGAATTCATAAAGTCTATGCTCTCCAAAGGAAATAAGCAATTGGCATCTCGATTCTATCTTATACACAGATACAACGATGACGTTTCGGCGATTAACATCCTTGTTGGTTGGTTGATTGGTGTTTTATGTCGCTTTCAACAATATTTCAGTTATATCGCAACATGGAAGCAGGAGGTTACCAACCTCTTAAACATAGTGGTGCAACCCGGGAATCGAACCCGGATCGTCGGCGCCGCAAGCCAAGCGCTTAACCACTACACCAAATCCTGCCCTTAACAACCTTGTAATTAAATCTTAACTTCATATATCCAAAGGAACTTGAGATAATAGATACAAGTGAGGGCACATTTTCTGCTTCATATACTCCTATCAGTTAGTGATGATTGCTCTTTAGTTACCTCTCTTCATGACAAACGTGACGATTTCAATTTCATTATAACCAACTTCCCTTTCCTTAGTAGCATCACACCTTTCTTTCACGCATATAGCGTCTTCAATTCACAACACTATGCAAAAGCATGTTCTAAATATGAAATTTTCGTCCTAAGAACGAGGCTTTTTGTCAAATTTGTTACCGAGAAAGTTCTATGGTCGATATAGGATCTGGTGCAATTTGAGATCCCCCTGCCAATAATGTTAACCGTCATCTGATCTGATCATACCAACTAGCCATCTTGAATTTTTTAAATTATACCTAATTGGTATTATATGTATACATACAGACATCTGTACAAGTGCATTTCCGACACCGGAAATTCAGTTCAACAGCATTTCTCATCTTTAATGGAATAATTTGAATTAGTATCATTTTCTCCTACATGTGCTCATGTGTTACTCCTTGAACTTGAATAGTTGTTGCACTATTGCGACGACGGTTGTTGCATGCAAGCAGGGGACACTGAGTCCTCCTGGGCGACTGGACTTAACCCAATTCAATCTGTCATAATAACATTGTAAACGATTGTCCTTTTACTCCATGGACGTCGAGATGTGATAAATTCTTCGGTACTGCTTTGTATTTACCGTCGATACTCTGACTCAGGGTTATAGTTATCACAAACGTCGGAAACGTTTTGCAAATTTTACAGATCTTATTCAGTCATCTTATCTAAATTCGAAAATTTGACTTGGATTTTTCACCCCAAATTCCACGGTGATCTAACGTACCAACTAAGTGCGGTCAAAGGTTTGGATAATTTTATATCGGCGGATACTTTAATAATTAAACGCCTTTAACATCGACAGTATGACCCCCGAGATTATCGCAAAGACCCCAGTTTTTGGTATTGGGCCCCCTACAGCAGTATGCAGACTTTTGTTTAAGCGTTGTACATTGACTAACAGGGCGGTGGTGACTCTATGGCGAGCCTTGCCCAAACGCTTTTAGAGGAAACAAGGCCCTGAGCCTCGTCCCCTCAGACACATCAAGGATCTGAGCTCGCTTACAGACAGGCAGAGCACGAGTTACTTATGTTCATATCGCCTAACATATTTTTGATCCTAGCATATTATGCCATATTTTGTCTCATGTGAAAATTGTTATGATCTCTCTTCTTGTTCTCTATACGGAGGAGTATTTAAATGTTTAAATGTGTCTTTTGATTGCGCTGCTATTTGGTAAGTGGGAAGATGAGCGACCATAACCGATTAACCAAACCAATTGAGTGACGTTTGTCCATCCTAAGTCGATATCGTAACTGCAGTACAATAAAATATTTTTGTAATGTCGTTTTCTATTGTTATATGACTATTATTATGATTTATGTACACGTCCTTTTTTATTTGTGTCATGCAGCTGGGTCAGATGTCTCCTATCCTCTCGTTGAAAGCAATATCATTCAAAATTCCAAATTTCCTCATCACTTCACCCTTAGATACCTCACAATTCCACTAAATATAAATACCTATCGTATCTTTGTAATGGGAAGCCGTTATCAATATTTGTACTTTGAACATCTACTTGATCTGAATTAAAAACTAGGTAAACAAATGTAGTTTGAGTATCAACCTTATATAATGTAACGCCTATAAAAAGAGGTATACTATGAATATCTACGTATGGGTTTTTTTTAACAAAAAGCATTCTCCTTTTGTCTCACCTCTGAAATTCAGGGGTCCGTGAATGTGCATTGTGGTACATTGTTGTTAATGCCATAGTCATGTGATACCAGTTTCTTTCGTATTTTGTATTAGTACGTATATAACCCCATTGTAGTAACAGTAACTAGAATTTGATGGGAAACTTGGAATAGAGTTTAATTCTAAAGTTTTAAGAATTCCAATATAGTACATTTTTCAAAGAATGATAATATTGTAAGCTGCTTGTTCAGTATTTTGTAAATCAGCCATTTTATTTTATATAAACTGGATTGTCAAGCCATTAACCGAAATTATGATGAAATCTTAAGGTGCTTTAGTCTTTATTGGTGAGTCTTCATAGTCTTCACAGAGTACAGTTTATCATGTTGATGTCGCATATATTTCTATATCATTGTGTTTTACAATTCCTTACGTGTTTATATTTTTATGACCTCTCAATATGCGATACCTGTTGATCCTTGTTCTTTACATGGAGGATTATTTATAAATTTTTAAATGTACTTCCTTTTATTGTTCTGCTGTTACGGTGAGCGGGAAGGTGGGCCCGTACACCGGTTAATCATACTATTTGTTTGGCTTTTGTCAAATTAAATGACCGTCCTAAGTCGGTATCGTAATTGCACTACAATCAAATATTTTTGTAATGTGTTATATCTATTATATGTATATTATTAATATTCATGTATTGTATAGCTCCATGGTGACTTCTGCCACACAATCAAACCAGTAACTCCTCTTTTTTCTTTCATAGTGCGTACAATTAGTGAAAAACAATTGCAAGCATACAAAGAAAAAAAAAATGAAATACAATAAAAACTTTCCAAATGTCAATAAAAATGACCAAATGAGTTACATCCATACCACAAAATCACACATATAGATATATTTATTTAATCAATAATCACCGTTATCAATCAAGTATATTGCTTCAATATAATTTACTTAGAAACCGAAGGTAAACCTGCTAATGTGACTGCGAATACCGATCATGACTTTCGACAAATTATTGTAATATAATCGACTAAAAGACATAAAATGTACATATTATACATTTTGCATTACAGAAACTATTTAAAAAGTATTAAACAATTTGTACTCAGACATGTCTTATTCTATTTTATTTAAATTTGGAAATGACTTTTTAACAAAACGTATCCAGGGGAATATCCCATCCCAATTTCTACGGTGATCTAGTGTATAAACTGAGGAGGGTCAAAGGTTCCCATAATTTCATATAGCGGGTTCTAAAATTATTAAACGCCTTCGACATCGACAGTATGACCCCGAGATCATAGCTAAGACCACTACAACCCAATGCAGACTTTTGTTGGAGCGTTGCAGTGTAATTACAGGGCGATAGGGATTCTTTGACGGGCTTTATCCAAACCTTTTCAGAGGAAACAAGGTCCTGATCCTCGTCTACTTTGAGTCTTAGTCCTTTGACTCCTATTGATCAAAGATCTGAGCTCGGCTTACAGGCGGGCAGAGCTCGGTTTACTTATGTTGATAGCAACTTGCCTACTGTTACGACCTATTACATCTTTTGACGTGCTTACGGCTATCGCAAAGCTGTCACGTAGATGGCTTTGCCTTATGAAAACATCTTGACGTCTTGTCGTTACTCATGGCTGATCACTTCGAGGACGATCCTTAACACTTCCTGTGGTTCGATACTTCCGTACGAGTCTCGTGATTGTAGACAAATGGTCGTTGAAGCGTCCTGTGATGATACCTTGATTTACGCCGGCGTTTACAAGGCCGAAAACAGCATACCTCTGTTGCTCAGACATCGGCATTTCACGCGTTAGTTTTTTATGAAGCAAAGTTTGAAATCAGGATAGATAAAGGCACTAGGTACCAGTATACATTATCTCTGAAGAAAATGACTCAATGTAGAGCACGTGGTTGAGTACTTTTTGAAAAGGGCACGGGTGAGCAGTATTACGTTATGGTTGAGTGATTTTTTCTCGCCGATAGCATGAAAGTTACCGCAATCACACAATATTAAGCAGATATTTAAATCGATTTATTTTCAAAACATTTATGTTTTTACCTGAAAAAAGATATAGGCGTTTTAAAGTCCATGAGTATACATTGCAGCATTGCATTGACGAGAAAATATCAGATTGTACCATAATTAAGTCTTGCGTATTAGTTATATCGGGAAAACTTGTATCATTAGTTGACGGATTGATCTAATGATAATTGTTTTACGTTACTCAGCGATTATTTAACGTGTATGGTGATGATATCTGTCTGATGCATTTGCATACATATTTATGCCTTTGCATCTAATCCACCCGAAACATTCATTTACGCTACGTGACATGAGACCTCTGTTTCTAATTTTCCACCGAAGGAGAGAACACAAGTGTGCCCAGGACGTGAATAGAACTTACAGGTCACGAGCCGAACACCTCAATCCACTAAGACACACCGGTATGAGTAACACTAGCGTAGGGCACTTAACTGCCTTGTTCATAGTTGAATAGCGTCTTTGCTAGCTATGTGTTCGCTACGATTCCCTATTCACTGACCCATTTCAGATCTCATAATAAAACGATGTCTCATACTGGTAGTGTACCAGTTACCGGCCAAAACCAGTTACCGGCTACTACGTTATTTCGGCTTTTGAAACATGAATTTATGAGGTTTTTTTTTTACGTGATTGCAAAATATAGGATACTAAATTTTACATATAAAAATTTCGTCAAATTGAATACCCTTAATAAAGTAGTAGTCGGTAACTGGTCATAAGGGGAGGGGGTGGGGCTGGTTCTTCGCCAGTATAGGACAAATGGCTTGGATGTAGAAAATTCTCACTGAGTCCCCTCTGACTATAAAATGCATGGTGTAATATAAAATACGAAAGTAACTGGTGTCACATGACTATAGCACCAACAACAATATACCAAAGTGGACAATCACGGACCCTTGAAATTCAGAGGTGAGGCCAGCTGCCCGGAAGGAGTGAGCGTCTACGTTTGGCTAGCCACACCTGACGTGAATGCCCTCAAATACAGACAAAAGGGATTTACCAAACAAAATATAAAAGTGATATGTGGAAAGGCAGAGTTTTTGATAAACTTTCTGAGGTTTTAGATTATATTTCCAAACTAAAAGATGGTCTTTCGTTTTATGTTTGTGAGTTTTGTTTAACAAAACTCGTAAAATTGCATAACGTTAGTATCGATCTTGTATGCAAAATGAACGCTCTTTGAGCAGAGAAGACGCGAGGGGAAAAACGGAAAATATAGTAGAGAGCGTAATCATTCCCTCTTCTAAGCATAGGAAAGCATACTGTTTCACACTGTTAAAACTTAAAATATTCTATTTCTTGTCCCTACATGTTCACCCAGTAAGACTTTGTCAGATATCCAAATAATGTCAGTATCTCCCCAAAAGCAAATGTCCGATGAACAACAGGCAAACATCCATTTCCCTTCCTTCAATAAACTGAAAGTAATATTTAGCAATAATTTTGTTAATCTATCACATATCATTAAATGACACAATTCTGGTTATTCAGTTTTTGATTTAATACTGATGGACAGTAAGTTAATATAAGGAAAAGAACGATAAGTATTTCCAATACACAATCTTCCAGTTTTTCATAATGTACGGGACACATCTGACATGTTGTAGCGCTCCAAGTTGCATGAAATCATTGTAACGTCATCGTCAAAACTATAACGCCATGTTTAAAATCCAGGCGAAAAGTGGTTTTATTTTATTACCAGGAAACAAACTTTTATTACTCCATCATATTGTAAAGCCTTTTCAAAATAGTATTATGACGTCACAATTAATTTGTGACATTATTTCCTCGTGAAAACTATATATAACCCGAAAAATTGAAAATTGCAGAAGTAATTGCATAAAAGTTGTTGAATATATACAATTATCAAATATGATAAAAAGTTTGATTGCCCATTAGATACTAAATACACATGGAAGACTTGTATATGATTAGATGATTCCACTAAGTGATAATATAAGATAATGGAAATGTCAATTTAACTTCTGCAGTTAACAATTCAACCTTCCGATATATGATTAGCAAACTCTAACGTGATCAAAAGTGAATAATGACTTAAAGATATGGACACATCTATTTTACACACCATCAACTATTATAAATAAAACATATGTTGGCTCAGCTATCAGTGCTCTGAAATCTACAAATAACCGTATGTCAGCATTTCCTCATGGTATTGGTTGAGTATTAGCAACAATGGTACAACTAAAGTATGATGCAAATACAAGAACATAATTGTGTATGCAAAAATTTTTTATGTCTCTGTTGTTTAATTCATATAACGTTTATGCAAATTGAATATTAGAGGACATTAACTTTAGTTCTTATGAAATGTTCAAACTTAAGAGCCATTCAATTGCAAGGTCAAACCAACGTCAAGGTAATATACTACTATGAGTATAGTTTTTGATAAATACTTATTTATATGGCCATGTTATGTTGTTTATCTTCCAATGTGTGCCAAAAGGCTTTTTATCCATCGTTGCATTTAGTGGATGGAAGACCAAATATTACTTTTAACATTATTAATTCTTATAGTGTATATCTATACTTACTATATATCCCAATTTTCCGTATATTTAGTATAGATTTAAAACCGGTCAATGTTTTACCATATTCTGCCCCGGCTGGTTTCAAATTAAACCGGCTGTGACGGAACTACTTATTGCGTAAAATTTTCAAATGAATCAAATGTACTTATAACATTGACACACATACATTGTGACAGAATAAAAAATAAATACGGCCTTGAACTACATCGTAATACCGATTAGAACTCTGCCAAACCACATTTGTACACATGCACATATTCATTTCAGGTATTATGCCAGTACTGCAACAAACAAAACTTTGTAAGATACTTCACCTTTTAACTTTTCAGTATATGATTCAAAGCTGACGACGGAAAAAAAAAAATATGTACACTTCTATCACCCCATAACCATATTGAAGTAGGTCTATGTACAGTCAGTAGCCTAGATCTTGATGCTCTTAATACCAAACTCAAACACACAGTATCCAGCACAATAAGCACACCCCCAGATAACAACGAAGAAAAAGAAAACAATATCACACTCCTTTTTTTTGGCCTTTTTAGCGGAGGCACAGTCCAGAAAATCACAATGAATTTCAAATAAACTTGCAGGTTCCCTCATCTAAACTATACATGACTCACTGACTTTATTTAACGTATAAAATCACTACGCGCATTGTTAAGCGCATGTCTTAACGAAAATAAAGAATTATGTCGTATTAAGTTTGTTAAAAAATTATGCTTCCACCATTTTATCATTACCTATGATGGAAGGATATATATTAAAAAGGTTATTAACTGACTGTCATAATATATTTCCCCCTCTGTCTTTTATCACATCATGAAAATCATTCTTGAAGATTTTGATTCATTTGGCAAAATTTTCCGAATATGAATACACTTATATAAAACCATTCCTATATTAACAAAGCATAAGCATTCGCATTTTGCTGTATTCGATTTGCTGGACAAACATAAGAACATATCAGGAGGTATGATTAGAATACAAGACACATTCATAGAGAATACATAACTTATTCTTTGGAAAATAATTCTAATATAAAGAAAAAGTAAACTCTCTTAGCAATATCATATAGGCTTTCAAGTTTCAAGCAAAAACTTCTTGTGATTTACACGGTGGTCAGTCTCGTCCAAATGTTCTGCTACAAAAATCGGACTGAGAACTCCCTATTGTGATTAACCGGAAATGTGGTTGTCGCTTCAAAGGTATTTTGCATTTTTATCAAGATGGTATCTTCAAAATGAGAAAACCGGATGCAGTGTCATAATATTTAAGCTATTACAAAAACATTTACAAATATATTGACCCATAAATGCTAGTTTATATGGTATTCGTATTTCTTGTGATAAGACCTTGAGTAATATCAAATATGTTGATTCAGTGACTTTGAAATAACCCTCACTTAAACTAGAAATACAACATATAAAGCATAGAAACCACATATCTTTAAATACTGGTAGAGTAAATCTGCATCTCATGATACAAACTCATTAAGATGGTAGTTACATTTGACATGGTTACCCAGAATCTAGAGTTTGACAAATAATTAAAAAATTAGCTTTGACTATAACTTATCGATAATAGGGATTGACTGGATATTTCATACGTGCATCCTTTATGATAAACTATTTAGTATCCTGATGTTTAACCATGTGGTTAAGATAAAAACCTTCAATACCGTCTTGTGTTTTTAAAGACAGCTTTATTATTTCATACGAGTACTATTACTATAATATGGTATATCAAATATTTTATTGAGATGACGAAGATTGAATTCGGTACTGTATAATTATGTTGTTTTTTAATTTTCCAACTAACTGGTTCATCAGTGTTGCACAAATGCATCTTGTTTTACCTCATTTGCAGCTGAATACAATGTTGTTGAAAAATAATATCCTGAAACAAACGAACAAAAATACAAATGATGTAGTTATCCTGAAAGCCAATAGATAGCATTTGTACGTTTTTGAACTTCTCAACTGCAGTGATGCAAGGCTCGTCATCTGCCAGGAAACAACCTCCTTGGTTATATTACAAAACATTGTGTCCTTCTTGAACCAGTATATAATCATTTTGTTTTCTTTTTCTATTCTTCATGAAAATATTGCTTTTACTAGAGATACTTACATTTGATCCACTATCTTGTCTTAAAGAGATATTCAAATCAAATTAAGTTTTACTATATACCAGGCCATCATTTGACACTATTTTCTATAATACCTTTCAAGCTCTCATTGCAGATTTCTTTATAAGATTGTTTTCAAGATTTTATCGTGCATAAAAAAATCTTGCCTTTGTGCATTTGGATTACTAACAATTGGAATATATTCTTCAACTTAAGATTCATCAAGCCATTGTGCCAGTCTATGCTTCTCTGTATCTATGACGTAGTTATGTAAGTTTTCAGTACTGGGTCATTATACATGTACCGATATGAGAATTGATTAAAAAACTTCAAAATGTCTTTTTTTATTTTTGCATTTCAATACTTTCACATCGTTAATATATCAATAAATAGATATTATAATATTAAAAAAATGAGAGAAAAGGTTTTACTTATTAAAAACAAGGCTTTGTTACGTCAAAAGTACGCTAAAATTTGACCCACAACAAATGGTGTTTTATGCTCGTTATCCTTGGTGTCCTCTGCAATGATAAACTTTACAAATGCAATGGCATTTTTATGTCGGTTGATATCCGTTGTATTCATTATTGTTTTTATACCCTTGGATACAAAGGATTATCTACTATTCAATTCCTGATGTTTGAATTACCATTTAGACAATAATCAAATAAACAAATAATATGACGGTCATCGTGTCCAAAACATAACGAACGTAATTGCCTCTTATACAACATCGCTAACCGAATACAGATTGTCATTCATCGTGTCATCACATTTCTATTTATGGCTATTGCTAAAATTAACAACCTATTGGGGATTTCCTATGCGTCATTGTTGTACAAAGATGGAAGAACACGTGGTGTCCGGGATATACCCCCAAAGAAAAATCAGTAACGAACGTAAACAGAAGAAAAATATTTGTAAAATTGCAACTGTCCTTGGAAAGTAAGTTATCGATCAATATTATAAAGCTGAAGATTTGAAACAAAAAAACAAAATCAAAAAAAAAAAAAAAAAAAAAAAAAAAAAAAAAAAAAAAGAAAACGTGCATTGCCCTCTTTTACATTTATTTGTACTTTCTTGATAAACATTTACGGTCACAGAAGTCAAACAGTATAGCATTTATAGTGTCCAATATAGCGACCGTAATGGTAATCTAAAGTTATGATGCTTCTATTATGAATTATCTTTTTCTGATCCAATAATTCAAAGACTCATTCTTTGACCGATGCTTTAAATAAAGACAAAGATGCTTTTATAATGTTATTTTGGGAATGTATACTTTTACTTCCGATTTCGCTCGTTATAAGACGCGACGAAAATCGACTGCATTTCATGTCCATTGTTATGAATGTAGTTAACCATTTTGTTATTTTAGTGGTTGTTTCGAAACATAAACTATAAGAATAAAGTCCAAACATTCTTCATTTTGTATTTTAGCCATTAATATAGAGTGTTTTTGAAAGTTGTACTAAGAATGTGTAGTGTAATTTTCGAGTACGCTCGTTGTATGTTGTAGCCACATTC
This sequence comes from Pteria penguin, assembly GCA_035048485.1. Classification (NCBI taxonomy): domain Eukaryota; kingdom Metazoa; phylum Mollusca; class Bivalvia; order Pterioida; family Pteriidae; genus Pteria; species Pteria penguin. The sequence goes on along the minus strand of CM068588.1, from coordinate 36,080,591 downwards.
TTCTTAGAATACGCAAATAAAGTGATACTTGTATTAATGCTTTTAAAAAAGGTATGTATGAGACAAAAATGAGCACTATTACAATATAAATGTTATTTCAGATATTTTGTGGTATCTAATTGATACACCCTAATTTTTCGTGTCCTGTTATACACGTTATTTAGTTTTTAAAAATCATTATTAATAGAACTTTGGTCATGATCGATTTATATCGATTTAATCAGAATTCATACTATGAACATGAAAGCTGATTCATTTGTTTATGTTATAAAATTATTTAGGACACCATGTCACGCGCGTCATATTTCATATTGTCCTTCTTTGATGCTAAATTACTGAGAAAATGCCTATTCAGTTATCTTCTAAATACTTTTTCATAAAGTAGTTATACCTCATGATTGTAACTGAAGAAAAAGCAGAGGGATATCATTAGGATTAAAATTTGGTTATCATGTCACAAATCTGGCCCCAGTACTGAAAACTTACTCATTACATTATCTTTAAATAAACACAAACACTTTGTATTCATAATTGCAAACATCTTGCCAAACATCTTTACTGAACTGATATTGAGAATGGGACTTCCCTGTCTTACTCCTACCCATGAAGGATAGAACTCTCCATCTAAAGACGTCACGAAAACGTCTAAATCTTTTTCGCTGTATGGTTTCTCTGCATCAAGCGTGAAGCTATTTCCATGGATAGATGCACCCACAATACAAATTTATAGATATGATTACACCTATTGCACTTCATGTAAATAAGGAACTTTACAAGATATCTATTTTTATCATTATTATAATTGAGAAAATTCAAATGAAGGAAGACAGTTTGTTAGAAATACACCAAAGCCTGACAGAATATATGTCCATTCCTTAGTCCATTATGCATGATCACAATGGATCTTCGTTTCAGTTATGTAGACCAAGAAGATTTCAAACTATGACCATGATATCAGATTAAATACAAATATATTTTTATTTATTTTAGTGTTTCAATTGTTTAACGGCCAGACTTATTCGATAAAAAGAAAAATAAATAAAAAAAAAAAAAAAAAAAAACACACACACAAAAATCCTTAACATTCTTATTCTTTACTAATATATCCTTATCAAAGGATGGACACTTTAAAATTGATTGATCGACTGATAATTGTTTTACGCTATGATCATTTCACGCATATGGGGACGGCATCTGCCTGATGCGATGCGTAGAAATTTGTACTTTTACAATGGATCTACCAGAAGAAATAAGGGATCGTTTACATGCTGCGCCTGCCATGACACCGGACCGCGGTTTTTATTGACTCATTAAAAAGACAGGACATCGAAGCATCTACGGCGGTAGTCAAACTCTGGACCTCTCCATTATTGAAAATCTCATATACTGAGCCACACCGATGTAACAGTTAAAAATGATATATATTACTGCCTGTCTGCCTGCCGGCCGATCGACTGACCGACCTATCTACCTACCTACCGACCGACCGACCGATCTAAGGATATAGTTGCGTATCAAGGAAATACAATGTATTTTCTAATTTTGGAATAAGTTACAAATTTTTCTCACGGTTAATTAGAAGTATATATTCCGGGTCAGTATAGAAGCACTGATAACTGACTGTGTGAATACCTTTGGACACTAAGTATGGTATGCATAGTGTATAAAGAATAAACTTACCAATTTCGTTTATCAGTACTAATCCTGCAACTGGGAAATCTAATTTATTGATGTTAATTTTTTAATATTTAATTTATTGTATTTGCAGTTATAAAAGCTTTTTTTATTAATCCAAATATAATAATGTAGGAAAACGACTTTATGTCTTCGTCTATAAGAATTTACATTCTGTGATTGAATTACATTGTAAAATTCTTTTATCTATGTTAGCGAAGTGTACGCTCTCATTTTTCTCGTCAGTGAGTGAAAAGGGAATCGGAGATTACATTTGTATGTCGAAGATGGAATGTTACATAAGCTTAACTTTTTGTCATTAATAAGTATTTTCATTTTCAATGTCCGTTCTTCCCCATAGTAAGACAATCAAAGGATTCTTAAACTTGACTAATTGTAAAGTAAAGTATATTTTTAATGCTAAATAATATTTCATACATTTAATTGACATTGGAAATAAAACTTTATTACCATGTACTGATAAATCATATTTGATTGAATTTATTGACCTTAAAAAGAAAGACAACATTGGGCTAAGAAATGTGTCATACTGTATTATGGCAGAATTAAATAAAAAATTATTCTCAAATAATTCCATTTAGGACTTTGCATTGTGGAATTCTAATACATATCATGTAACATGCATAAATGTATTATTAGTAGATATGTAGCTTATCACAACAACCCATTTGACTTCACAGATGTTGCATATGTTGATCTTATTGCTGCTAAATAATTAAGAAATAATGCATATACATGTACATGTGTTAGGGTGATGATGAGTAGCGCTGACCTTTGCTGTATAATTAACACCCACTTTGTTGTACCGCAGATTTATTATGCATATCATTAAGAGCATGACATCATCATGCTAAATATAACTGATGATCTCATAATGCTAATTATAAACAGGATCACCGACCAATCAAAGCTGTTTATTACATCACGTGATTCAGCTAAGTATGCAAGCGTCCCTTCAAGTTATCAAACATCACTTTAAGATTTAATCTTGACATAGACAGTTGGTGTATCTTTTAATGCGATTATAAACATTGTTTGTAGCAGATTCAATAGGGAAATTTGTACATGTAAGTTTTTATGTAATATTCTCTACGTCATCGGTACGTCATCGGGATCGACGAACGATAGGAAGGTCACAGAGTGCGCTGATATTTGTAAACAAACATGTCCGCATTGCCTCTGTCAGTATGTATTATAGGACATTCGTATGTGCGGTGATTGGGAGATTTTATGTCGGACTTCCCAAGTTATGCCAACATGGGATTGGATGTGAACGATTTTGACTTGTGTGTGCGAGCTCAAGGAGGTCTGACCGTCCCGCGCTTAGCCCAATCGGGTTTATGGGAATTCTCTACGACCCCTGATATCTGTATTATACAAATTGGAGGTAATGACATTAGTCGCAGACCCGAATCCAGAATATGTGCAGATATAGTGTCATTTGCGCGTTTTCTCCGAGATGCATTGAACTGTACGCAAGTTGTAGTATGCCAGATATTGCATCGCCAACCATACGCTACTGGAAAGGACTTTAATGAGAAAATTGTAGCAACGAATATCCTAGTAGAAGCAAGCTTGCGTGACGAAAAAAGAATAATATTCTGGAAACACAGAGGTTTTTGGGCTGACTTATCCTTCCTGGGTCCCGATGGTGTGCACCTGTCTAATCCAAGACAGGATATAATTCCAATGAGGAAGTACTGGAGAAGCATTCGCAATGCCATCCTGTTTACAGCTAACAGATTAAGGCCAGTATATCAGTAGTATATACATGTACACTCTACAGAAAAGATATATTATACTGTATATATAATATAATGAATAAAAAACAACAAAAAATAAAAAAACAAAACAAAAAAGAATTATATATATATATATATATATATATATATATATATATATATATATATATATATATATATATATATATATATATATATATATATATATATATATATATATATATATAAACAAAGGATACTTATTAGCTATCCTTATAAATTCGTAGACGATGTTGGCAAATTAAAAATGCACAATTAAGATTAGTCTAACATAACATCAAATGTACGTATATTGTATCGGTAGATTGATACTGGTATGCAAATAATGTCACAAGTACATGTACATGTATATAGGATTCTGTCGGCGGAATCATTCAAGAGCATTTGAGTATAAGACGGTTACAGGTATAACATCATGTTGTACATTCACACTCTACATGTATAGCTCAGTAATGATACAAGATATGAAAATGGCTGCTACACATGTACCAACAGTCAAGTAATATATTTTATTAGTACATAAATATACCTATAGAGGTTTCAGACAGTATATTGTACACATGTAATTACAAACCGTCTTAAGTTATCATAATATCCAGTTTTGCTTAGGTTTACTTTTATTTCATAGGACATCATCACCATGCCAAGGCAAAGAAAAGCCTCAGTGAGAGCCAGCTCTCCAGAAAGTGCCACACGACACTTGGCTTCACACCAGAAGGGAGGACAGCCTCCTTCGAAGAAACGGAAGTTAGATGGTGGAAGTCCGTCGCACACGGCGGGAGTTGCCCTGGATTACCCCAAACTAGCTCAAGAAATTATAAGGCAATCTGGGGGAAGAATACCGGGTCTCCCAACAGACCAACTGGCTGTTACACCAGGGACATTTGTGCAATCAGAAGTGCCAGCATCACCCACTTGTGAAAGTGTGGAACTTTGCAGTGAGCAGCCAGGACAAACTGTTGTGCCAGAGCCATCCACTAGTGTTATAGCTGAGAAAATAGTAGGAAACCCGAGAGTCTCCGAGATAATTTCACAAGTCTTTGTAGGTGAGCCAGCAAGCTCGGAATTAACTAGCAAAAGCCAACATTTCACATTATCTGATGGGATTCCTCTGGGGGCCACATTAAGTCAAAAAACAAGACAAAAAAGTTGGCAAAATGAATTCATCGACATGAGAAACATACTGGCAAACTTTAATGATGATCCAATCACGTTAAATATTTCGGAAGGGATGATTAAATTAACTCAAAATCAAAAATCTAGGACCCCAATCACCTTAGATCAATGGACAGATGCTTTTTAAATATTCATGGCGGTTTACATAGAAAAATTTACACATCAGGCACCTCACTTGCTAAAATATATTGCATTGGTGAGGGAGATTGCCCATATTCATGGGGACCAAGCTTGGAGGACCTACGATGAGTCCTTTAGGCGCCTCAAGCAAACTATGGATGTACCATGGCAGAAGCCAATAGACGAGTTTCGTCTAAAAGCAGCAACTTTATCCCATAATAAATTAAAAAAACCCCAGTCCTTTCAGGTCAGAACCACGGGGAAACCATGCTTCACGTACAATAAGGGGGACAAATGTAAATTCCATCCCTGCATTTACTCCCACACATGCAGCTATTGCAAAGGGAATCACCCACGAATAAATGTAGGGCAATTTTTAAACAAAACTCAAGAGATGATTCGGGAAACAAAGTGCAAACAAATACATCACTTTCATCATCAAAACCAACTCCCAACACCAATCAAAGTAGAAGATCTTAAATTATTGCTGTCGGGATATGACAAGGCCCAATACCTTCTATCAGGTTTCACCTGTGGTTTTGACCTTGGCTGTACAGATGCACCTCAGCAGGTACATTGTAAGAATCACAAGTCCGCTCTATTACAACCTCAAATAATTGATCAATTTATAGAAATAGGGCAAAATAAAAAGAGAATTGCAGGTCCATTTGATAATCCACCATTTAGGAAATTTATAACATCTCCTTTAGGCATTATTCCAAAATCTGAAAAAGGAAAATTCAGAGTAATTCACGACTTATCATACCCTCAAGATAATTCCGTAAATTCTTACATCCCAAGAGAAAAATCCCAGGTTCAGTATGATTCGATAGACACTATTGTAGCCCTGGTTCAAAAATTTGGAAAAAAGGCCTTGATGGCAAAATCTGACATTGAGGATGCCTTTAGGATTGTTCCGGTGAATCCAAAGGACTATCATCTCCTGGGTTTCACATGGTGGTCAAAGTTTTATTACGATAGGTGTTTACCGATGGGAGCAAGCAACTCATGCCAAATTTTCGAATCCTTTAGTAAGGCCCTACAATGGATTATGTGTGAGAAGTTCACTGCTGCAGGAATGTCTCATATTTTAGAAATTTTTTCTTCATTTCGGATGGGAATTCTGGAAAATGTAGGGAAGACCTAGCTAGATTTCTGTTTATATGTAAATATTTAGGGATTCCTATTAAAGAAGAAAAGACAGTAGCCCCAACCACCTTAATAACAATATATGGCATAGAAGTAGACTCTAACAGCTTTATGTATAAGTTACCAGTGGAAAAAATTGATAAAATAGGGTACAAACTTCAGGATATGAAATGCAGGAAAAAAGTAAAATTGAGGGATCTGCAGTCTTTAATAGGGTTGCTTAATTTGCTTGTCTAGTAGTAGTACCTGGCAGGGCCTTCCTGAGACGCTTAATTGACCTTACTTGTGAAATAATGCAACCATACCACTGGGTTAGATTAAATAATGAGTCAAGAGCGGATTTGAGTTTGTGGTCAGTTTTCATTGAAAATTTCAATGGCAAGTCTTTATCCTCCCACAAAGTTGGTTTCCTCGGAACACTTGACTTTACACACAGACGCCTCGGGTTCAGTGGGTTTTGCAGCTGTTCTGAAAGAGAAATGGTTTGCAATAAGATGGCCGTCACACCTGGTTAACTATCAAATTGCCATAAAAGAACTGCTGCCAATAGTCATAGCAGTTAAAATTTGGGCAGGGTCATTAAAAGATAAAAGAATTCTGTTCCTGTCGGATAACATGGCAGTAGTGCAGATCATCAATAAACAATCATGTAAGGATAGGACTTTAATGAAACTCATTAGGCGCTTGGTATTGATCACCTTACAATTTAACATATTATTTAAAGCAAAACATATTCCTGGGAAACAGAATGTAATAGCAGATTGTTTTTCTCGATTTAAATTTCAGGAAGCGTTCAAGACAGCCCCATATCTGCGCAAAACCCAAACAATGGTTCCTATGGACAGTTTGTTCATTTGACATCTCAGGCTAAACAGCTATTAGGGGCAGCATTATCCGATTCATCCAAAAGCCTCTACCATCATATGTGGAGGGTATATCTGGAATGGTCAAATGTTAATGAGGAATTACCAGTGAAAACGGTGACATTAAGTAATTTCATTGCTCATCTGTTCTCTAGAGGCTACTCTCCAAGTACTATTTCTTCACATGTGTCAGCTAATCGTTACGTGCATAAGCTTCTCAATGTTAATGATTAAAAATTCTCATGAAGTTATAGACAAACTTCTTTCGCTAAATTGCAAAGCGACTCAAATTTCTACATTTGATTTTTCTACACTTTATACATCTCTGCCTCATGATTTGATTAAAAGCAAGTTGCTGTCTCTTATACAATGGTGTTTTCACAGAGAATCTAAAACGTACATATGTACTTCCAATAACTCTGGATTCTTTTCCAACAAACAATATACTTCATATAAATACTGGACTTGCAAGGAATTATGTAAAGCACTAGATTTTCTCATGAATAATATTTTTGTGCAATTTATTTCTTTATTGTTATGAGAGGGATTTTTATGGTTTCTATTCAAAAATCAAAACGTTTTGACCTCATTGACAAATTTAATAATACTTGCAGATATCTGGATGACATTTTGGTTATCGACAACCCTGAATTCGAACAATTTATATCAGAAATATATCCACCAGAGCTCACATTGAATAAAGCTAATACTTGAGATAAATCTACACTTTTCTTAGATTTAAACATCAAAATTATCAACAACCTAATATATACTGATATTTATGATAAACGTGAGGATTTTGGATTTCCTATTGTAAATTTCCCTTATTTGGATGGCGATGTCCCTCGACTCCCATCATATGGTATCTATATATCTCAATTAGTTCGATTTGTCAGAGGCTGCACCGATGTTTTGGACTTTCATAAAGGAAATTTACAAATTACTACTAAACTTTTAACTCAGGGTTACAGATATCACAAGCTAAGAAAAACATTCGGCAAATTCTTCAGATCTTATTCCGAACTTCTATCTAAATTTGGAAATATTTCTTTTCAACAGTATGTATCCAATGAAATTTCCCATCCTAATTTTTACCGTGACCTCGTATATAAACTAAGGAAAGTAAAAGGCTCCGATAACGTTATTTTATCATATAATAAAATAGTCAAACGTCTCCTAAATAGACAATATGATATTGAGATCATCAAAAAGACTATAGGTCTTGTATTTGGCCCCTCTACAGCATTATGCAGACTTTTACTTGAACGTTGCACGCTGACTAACAGGGCGGTGGGGACTATATGACGGGCCTTGTCCAAACCTCTTTCAGAGGAGACATGGTCCTGAACCTCGTCCCCTCTGACTGTTAGTCGGGACTCCTACAGATCTAGGGTCTTAGCTCGCTTTCAGACTGGCAGAGCACGGTTTATCATGTTGATGTCGCATATATTTTTATACCATTATGTGTTTTACAATACCTTACGTGTTTATATTTCTATGACCTCTCAATATGCGATACCTGTTGACCCTTGTTCTTTACATGGAGGATTATTTATAAATTTTTAAATGTACGTCTTTTGATTGTTCTGCTGTTACGGTGAGTGGGAAGGTGGGCCCGTAAACCGGTTAACCACACCATTTGTTTGGCTTTTGTCAAATTAAATGACCGTCCTAAGTCGGTATCGTAATTGCACTACAATCAAATATTTTTGTAATGTGTTAAATGTTCTATTATATTATTTATATTCATGTATTGTATAGCTCCATGGTGACTTCTGCCACATAACTGAGCCGGTAACTCCTCTTTTTTCTTGACCCTACACAATCCTTTTGGTCAGGAAAATGTTAAAGGGTTGCCACAATTCTGTGAAAACCCAAGATTCTAGACTACCAATCACTTCCAATATTTTATGTAAATTAATCAAGGCCCTAGAAAACACTGTTCCCATCTATTTACATAGAGTTATGTTACGAGCCTTATTTCTTCTAGCATTTCATGCGTTTCTTCGCCTCGGCGAGTTATTGTGTAAAACCAATCGAAAACACTCGAATGTATTACAAAGACAAGATGTTTTGTTCTCAAAATGTAAGGACAGTGACACTATGAACCTTACTTTACGCTCCTTTGAGAATAATAAAGACAATACACCAATAACAATATCAATCGTGGAGAACAAAATTGAAAATTTCTGTCCTGTCTCTTCAGTAAAGGAATATGTCAGGATGTTTAAACATCAATCAGGTCCTCTCTTTCAATTTATTGGGGGTACTCCTATTCTACATACCTTTGTAGCAAAACATTTAGATATTGCAACTAAATTCATTGGTCTTGATCCCAATCACTACAAGGGGCATAGCTTCCGAATTGGCGCAGCAACTCAAGCAGCTCTAGCAGGTTATTCAGAAAGTTATATTCAAAAACTGGGCGATTGAAATCGGAGGTTTTTAAAAGATATATAAGAATTAATGCATTCAAACTTTAAAAAGCAGACTTAGACTATTGCACATTGGGAGTTCCTTTAAGAGTGTGCTCTGCTAGAGCTTAGAGTCTGCTTTACATGGGTATACGAAATTGACTTTGGGAGTTCAGTTAAGAGTCTGCTCCATAAGAAAAAATAAAAATGACTTGCCTTTTGGAGTTCAGATAAGAGTCTGCTCCACACAAATAAAAATTTGCCCTTGGGAGTTCAGATAAGAGTCTGCTCCACATAAAATAATTGCCTTTTGGAGTTCAGATAAGAGTCTGTTCCACATAGAATAATTTGCCCTTTGGGAGTTCAGATAAGAGTCTGCTCCACATAAATAATGGGCCTATATTGCCTTGCTATCTTACCATTTTGTTCTTATCTGAGCTAGCTGGCTCCATTTGTTTTCATATATTTTAGTAATATGTATTTCACTAGAATATGTTAAAATTGTCTTATACTCATGACTATAAGTAGTGTGGTTATAATACAAATATAGTTAGTGCTTATAGTAAAAATTAACACACATATATATACATTGTTCTAACTCCTGGTATTTTATGTATACACTTTTGTAGATATTAAAAATACTTCTTGCAAAAACCAAAATTTTGGGGACATGTGTCCCCTTGGTCTTACAATCTCTTACGTGCATCTAGGTCTCTCATGGTGGCAGCTATTGCACTATGTGCAATATTGTGGCCTCTTTTTGTCGCCACCTTTACCGGTGGTGGCCATTTTTGTGCAACAAGCGGTACACAAGCGGTAAACTAGCTGTGAGACCACTTACAACCCCCCCCCCCTCCCCCCCATTGGTTTTCAGAAGACATAAATAAAAATTATTATCAAATAATTCCATTTAGGACTGTGCATTGTGGAATTCTAATATATATCATGTAACATGCATAAATGTATTATTAGTAGATATGTAGCTTATCACAACAACCCATTTGACTTCACAGATGTTGCATATGTTGATCTTATTGCTGCTAAATAATTAAGAAATAATGCATATACATGTACATGTGTTAGGGTAATGATAAGTACATGTAGCGCTGACCTTTGCTGTATAATTAACACCTACTTTGTTGTACCGCAGATTTATTATGCATATCATTAAGAGCATGACATCATCATGCTAAATATAACTGATGATCTCATTATGCTAATTATAACCAGGATCACCGACCAATCAAAGCTGTTTATTACATCACGTGATCCAGCTAAGTATGCAAGCGTCCCTTCAAGTTATCAAACATCACTTTAAGATTTAATCTTGACATAGACAGTTGGTGTATCTTTTAATGCGATTATACACATTCCCGCCTCCACCCCAACATTATATTGGCTATTTCTGTTTCCTCCCTTAACATATGGCATACTGTATACATTTATAAATATTAATATGTGGTATGTGAAGCCTATTTGTGTAGGCCTCTTTTTGTCGCCACCTTTACCGCTGGTGGCCATTTTTGTGCAACTGGTTTGTTTATCTAGTATCGTGTTATACCTTGGGTTTGTGCCCCATTTCTTATTCAACATTTGAATAAATGATATTTATCATCAATGTCCTGTTTGTCTTATATATATGTTATGTATATATGTCATATGAGCCACAAGCGGTAAACTAGCTGTGAGACCACTTACACCCCCCCCCCCCCCCCCCCCCAATTGGTTTGTCTGCACATGCAGAAGACATAAAGGGTATTTATTCCACTAGGATTAATATTAATCCATGTTTATAATTTAAGAGGATGGTAGAGGCAGAGGGTATATTATGCCTCAGTTCATACAATAGCAAACACAAACCTAATTTCATTCTTGGTAGAAATATATATTTTCGCAGATGTATTTAAATGCCTCTCTGATTATTTCTAAAAACTGCAAACTGAATTCATTCCACTAGGATTAATATTAATCAATGTTTATAATTTAAGAGGATGGTAGAGAGAGAGGGTATATTATGCCTCAGTTCATACAATAGCAAACACAAACCTAATTTCATTCTTGGTAGAAATATATATTTTCGCAGATGTATTTAAATGCCTCTCTGATTATTTCTAAAAACTGCAAACTGAATTCATTCCACTAGCATTAATATAAATCCATGTTTATAATTTAAGAGGATGGTAGAGAGAGAGGGTATATTATGCCTCAGTTCATACAATAGCAAACACAAACCTAATTTCATTCTTGGTAGAAAGATATATTTTCGCAGATGTATTTAAATGCCTCTTTGATTATTTCTAAAAACTGCAAACTGAAGCAATGTAAAAATATACTTTGGTCACGTATATAATTATGAATTAATATATTTTGGTAGGTTAACACTTCTACAAAGAGAGACCATGATGTGGGATCTGTTATTTGCTAGACTTAAAATGTACTTAATGTTGATGATATTGAAGTAAATACGTGTATACATTCTAACAGATGTATAATTTTAAACTCTGTGAAAGTAAAGCTAATGTCGTTTGCATTACAAACAAAATAAAAATACATAAATATCGTCCAGGTTATTTTATTTTACTTTTTACAGTTAAAAACTAAAATATGCATCAAATGTAGAAGTAAGAGATTTTTATATTTATGCTAATCTGTGGTTCATTCTCGTTTCTCGAAGACTACATGAAGATTACTTTGATGCATTTGCTACGGACACCAGTCAATTTATTCTATAGAATACTTACAACCGAGAACATCCTATACATGACACACTTTCGCCAATCGATATAGTGGCCTTTTTTAAAGGAGCAGGCAAACTACATCATGGACAAAACATAAAAGGTAATAGAAGGTAAATTTTTTTCATGAAAAAAAAATGCCAATGGTCAATGGTTAAATTGGTAACAAAATAAGAGACAGTAATAAAAGTATGTACAACTCAATTTTTTTTTAAATTATTGTACTTTAGTCTGATTACAAGAAATAGTTCATACAAATGTTCAGGCGCAGGTTTAATGTTTAATCGAGGTTTTAAGTTTAAGACAAGTTACAGGTGATGCAACATGATCTATTGTTTTGATATTAGAAGAATGTTTTACACGTATGACAGAGATCATATTTAATAAAAGACAAATAAAAAAGACAATTTCCTAAAATCTAACGCTACTGAGGAAGGGCAAAATGTTTATGGAATTTATTTATGAAAGGTTACCAAACGAGTCATATTGAGGTTTAAAGGCAAACAAAGTCAAACTTTTCAGCATATTATGATCAATTCATTTATGTATTCAGATAATAATACCATTATGTTTTGCTGTCATCTTGTGTCAACCATATTGTCATATGATATTGGATTTCAATTTTGAACAATGTTAATTTGCACGTGTTCGGTAAGAGAAATATGCATGTGTCATTGCTTTTGTTGATGTTTGATATTACGTTGTAATTTGGAAAATATATATACGTTGATAAAAACGTATGGAACGTATCTATGTAACTTTTAACCACTTTAAGCCTTATAATCAAATGTTCATGCCATTTGTTCATAAATATGAAACACCATTCGCCTTTACTGGTCGGATTGTAAAGCAATTCCGGTCTAGAGATGGTTATGTCCATCCGTCCGTCTGTTCGTCATCATTTTGGTTAAAGTTTCTGGTTGAGGGAAAATCTTAGCAACTGAGAGGATCATAAATAGAATACTTCACATATACGATGAGATGCAATCCTAAAATAGCATTATGCTAGCGTCGCGTTAACGTGAAATTTGCTTCCCTCGTGCGCTCCGGACTTCTGAGCACCCGCTTTTGTATTAATGCAGATTTCCACGTGAACTTAATTTCATGACCGCGTTAACGCGCTTGACTGCCATGTAAGAGCCCTTGACAGCCACGTTCGCTTGCTATGGACTTATATTAACATGTACATATACAAGGATTTGAAGGAAGATCGCTATATACATTATATATTTAAACATAAGAAGATATAATAAAATATTTAGAATTAGAACCCTTACGTGTTAAGAGTTGAATTTTAAAAATATTGAACACAATTTCCGAACATTGAGTATAAGAAATTTATTCTTATTTTACAACAACAAAAGCAATTATAACTAGAGCTTACCTGTTGCTGAGGCAACAGGACGGGTCGTCCTCTCTCGAAGGAAAAAAGAAAAATAAGTAGATAGAAAGAAGGAAAGAAAGAAAAAAATCAGGAGAATGACTTACATGTACTTTACACACAATAATACCCTCCACCCTTTAAAATAAAACCAAAAAAAAAAAAAAAAAAAACCAAACAAACAAAAACAAACAAACAAAAAAAACAAACAAAAAAAAAAAAAAAAAAAAAAAAAAAAAAAAAAAAAAAAAAAAAAAAAAAAAAAAAAAAAAAAAAAAAAAACAAAAAAAAAAAAAAAAAACCAAAAACAAAAACAAAAAGAACCCTCAAACAATCAAATTAATTAATAATTGAAATTGAAAAAAAAACTATTATCTAGAGTAGAGAAATCGAAAATCAAGTTAAACATACATTTAGAATTTGATATTCATAAAGAAAATAGAGACACTCCTATGAGTATACACAATTTTTGCAGCATCATAAATATGCCGATTAGGACAAAGGAGAAGTATATATATAGATACATGTATACATCTCATTGAGACACTATGTAAACACACTCCTGTAATTAAAGTGGCATGTATACAGGTATAGAAAGTCTGTGTAGCGTGGTGACGTAATGCAACATAGCTTGATAGAGCGTGTGCATTGCGCGTTTCAATGCTTAAGATAGCTATATATATATATACCACTGAGATGACTATTATAGTAAGGGCACAAAGAAACTCAAATTAAAGTAAAACATACATATTGCGGGTCGATTAAATATTTCAATGACAAAGCGCAGTAACAATTTTGTATAACAGCGGTGCTGTGCAAGGTATTTTAAAAGCAAGGCAAATTCACTGCGCTTCTCTAATGTAAATTCCCGACTCTCGGAGATTTGTTTATTGCGTTGTTCATCAGTAGCGGGTAGGGTGCAGAAAAATGTGATTTTTGTTTAAGACAACAAATTAAAAATGCTTTATCAAACTATCGTTTAATAAGAAAATACATGAAAGTTACGTATAAGTAATATATTTAAAAAAAAAAAATCTTTAAATTGCTCACTTTCAAATACTGAGAAACATGTTCCATACTAAAATCGTTACGGAAAATCGTTTGGTAATGTTCTGGAAACGATAAGACTAAAAATAAAAAAAGTTTTGAACATTACGTCATTTTTAAAAAACTTTAAATTGAAACAGAGGCCAAACTAAAAGAGATAGATAGTATCGGCCGATAAATGTTGTAAAGATATGAACCTAGAAAATATGACAGATAAAATTTGAATAGTCTAGCATTAAAAATAATGCTGTAATGGGGAAAATTTAAAATTAAACTCATTGTTATGTAATGTTTTTGAAAACTTTCATTTTTAAATTTTTTTTACTTAAACGGGTAACAGTGCCTGTGAGAGTCTATAGACACAATATGAAGTATGTACATAAAACCGTTTCTCAGAAAATGGAATTGAAAAATCGGGGTGAAATTTAGGCGCTTTAGGTCCCTCTCTCGATAAGTATTGCAGACGCTAGCGGGAAGGGGGCAAATATTTCGATGTTTTTGAAAATATAACTCAAAAGAGGTAAGCCTTCTCCTTTGGTGATTCAAAGTTTGGTGATCATACAACAAAAAATAAGCAAGTTATGAAGCAATTACGTAACTAATCAAATTTTTGAAAAACTTAAATTTCTCAATCAAAAATGGATTTCAAATATTAAAAGAAACTTTTTCACCATGAAATTGACATTTTAAATCGTTTTGTACCATTTTTGAAATGCTTAGACTTAAAATTAAAAAGTTTAAAAATTACGTAATTGTTCAACTTAAAAAGCTGCTATACCATAAAAACTATATAATCGGCGTTGATTTCATTGTCAAGAACACACCTGTCAAATATTAGAATGAAGAGTCTATCTTAAATAATAAACTTGTATTTGAGAAAATTTTAAAAATTAGCACTGTTACGTAATTTTCTTTAAAAGCATAATTTATTTTTTTTTTCTTATCAATCATATTTCCCCTGGCTCAATTTGTAAGAACCCGAGATAAAAAGATTGTTGGTTAAGCTGTTTCTGAGAAAAATGTAGTCAAAGTGATGAAAATAATAATGATAATAATAATAACAAATGTAAAGAAAAAACTTCACAATAACAGAAGGGTCTTCCGATGGAATCGGAAGACCCAAATAATAATAACGATAACATCAATAACAACAACAACGACAACAATAATAATAATGATAATAATAATAATATTGAATACATATATAAATAAGAAATAAAAACACAGATAAATTAATTTACAATAGATAAATGAATAAGAATCAAATACTGTACATAAATAAATTAATAAAAAATATAATAAAGTTTAAAAAGTAATTATGCTAGTTTTTTTGTAGTATAAAGTAACGAAGTTTCACATAAATACCTTATTGAATGTCTACGTTATAATTTGTTTTGTTGGTGTCATTTTAACATTACATTTAATACACGTATATACAGCGACATTCTCGGTGATTTTATAAAATCCATTTTATTCACTCCATCCGTACCACTGCATAGAAAGAATACAAATGTAGGCATGTGAACGTGCAACTGAACCTAGTTTTCGCTGGAATAAATCGCTTTAACGCGAATTTCCTCCTGCGTTAACGCGAGGAGCGCACAGGCGTCCGGTAGAGCAGTCCTGGCACGTGTGCTTTAAAAGCGTGTGTTAGGACTGCACTCATCTGTAGGTTGTTTATGACCAGGGCTTTCAAATTATGGCATGGTTTTTGAAAAAGTGACCTTGACCTTAGATTTTGACCTACTTTTTAGAAATTTTACTTTGTTTATATTATTTAATAAAAAAAGATAAGACTTTGGTATTTCCCACATAGGTGTTTTATGGCTAGTGCTTTCAAAGGATACCATCAATTTTGACCTTGACTTTGTTTCAATATGCTATGCAAATCCAGCCACACCGTCTTAAACGGTTTCTTGTTTCAATATATTTAGAAATTTGAAAGCTAACTATAGATATTTAAAATACCAAGGGGTATTATGTTTGTAAACAAAATAGGCGAAATTATGCCAATGTCCTTTAAAGTGTACTGACTGTGACTTATTATATAAGATGATTCATTAGATAAAATGGTTATAAATATGGTTTTGCATTATCATCTTAGAAATGTATATAAAAAGCAATTAAACATATATAATCATTGATTGATTAATTAATTATTGTTTTACGTCACTCCACGATTATTTCACGTATATGGTGAGAGCATCTGCCTGATGCATTGCATACAAATTTAGACCTTTGCAACGGACCCACCCGAAACAGTGAAGATCCTTTACGTGCCACGCCTACCGTGACACGGGACCCTGGTTTTTATTGTCTCATGTGAAAGACAGAACACTGGTGTGCCAGGGCGGGAGTCGAACCCAGGACCTCTCGACCAGAAGCCGAGCACCTTTTCCACTAGGCCACACGGGCTTACATATATATATTTTAATGGATGATATGGCAGTAAGGTAAGCATTGGAATATTATATCAGAATGAGCGCAATATTTTCAAAACGTTTTTTCATTATCTCTCTTTTGCGATGAGATTAAGATATATAAATTCATTTACACACATAATTTAGACCTAGTACATTATGATGGTCAAATAATTAGAAACTATTGATATTAGAAAATAAGATTAAATTTTCAATTGATCGAATTTATACATATTAATGGTTTGGTAGACGGGATTCCGGTACATTACACATAGTCGATTCAGTATCTTGCTTGAAAAAGTAATTAACATAACAGAAACTTTTATACATATTTTACACATACCGGTCATTTATTTATGCCGTTAATTTCGTCAAAATAGCACTGGGATCACGTAAAATGGAAGTTTTGCAGTGTACCAAAAGTTAAAATATGTACCGGCACAGAAAGACCAGTATCCAAGATATTAATAAAGTTCTGTGCTCTTGTATGTTCTTAATGTTTATATACTAAAGCTGCCACTTATTGAAGAATACCATCAAATTTGGAATTTATGATATACGATAATTTTCACTATCAATTAATCATATCGGCAGTAATAATTGAGGATTATTTAAAAAATTTTTTTAATGTTTCTCCTTTAATTGTGGTACTTTTGCGGTGAGTGGGAAGGTGGGCACCGTAAACCGGTTAACCACACCAATTGGGTGACGTCTGTTACTTCAATTGACCCTCCTAAGTCGGTATCTTAACCGTAGCACTATTGAATATTTTTGTAGTTTCGTTTTTCCATGTAAATTATACTATTATCATGTTTTGTGTGTAGGTCCTTGGTGTTTTGTGTCATACAGCTTTGTCAGATGTCGTCTTTTTTCTCTTCTATAGGCGGTGCATTTAAATATAAAGTGGAAGTGGGTGAGATGGGATAGGAATGGAGTTGAGAGGAATTAGGAGAGTACACCGTACTAGCAAAGATAATTAAACAAGGACCAAATAAGAGTTGCGTCTTTGATTTTTATCAAATTTGAATGAAAATTCCCATGAAGCTGGTCCATCAACCTGATATATATGTCATACCATCAAGATTTAATATACACGTATAGTTTAAAAACTATATATAAGTATTGTAGGAAATAAAACTACAAAATATACAGGGGTTGGAATATTCCTTGTTAAGATAATTATCATAGTATAAAGCTAGAGTTGCCTTTCTTAGATTTAAAATGTACATCAAAACATTCTTTAATTTATCTCTCGTTACAGTACTATAGTTATAGTTTAAATGAGGTTGTAGCATTTTGATGAAGTGACAGTTCTATAAACCTCGCCCACAGCTGTGACATTCGGATGGCCTAAAAGCCGTTGCAAGATAAGCTGTTTGTCCATAGTGAACGTGTCTGGAGAGTCAGATGTAGGACAAAAGGACAAACAAAAATCGGTCCAGGTTCTTGGAGAGAGAAATTATCTTTTACTTTATAGCAACACCCCTTTAATAGTAACTTCCGAGTACTGAAGGTGTCAAATTCGGATTTCAAGATGGTCGGAATATGTCTCGGTCCAGAGTGTTCTATAGCATTCTGACATGCTATTTTATATAATAAGAACCCCTAAATCGATCAAAGAACATTCTACATGACCTTTGCGTCTCACGTTTCTCGGGCGTGCCACTTATCTGCACAAGTCATTGTAATTTGAATTTGCACTGGCAGTGATGAAATTGAAATTGTCACGTTTGTTGTATAGTGAGATCTTCAATTGCGCATCATTTTCAAAAAATAACATAATAGCTGTATGCTTAATGGAAGTACTGTTCTCTGTGGTTCACTTTGATATGCAATGCCCAAGTTATATGCGAACTTGGGACTGTTGATTGGTAGCACCTCATCTGGATTAAGTATTTTGTCAGCGAGGAGGGACGCACCTTGCCAAAAAAAAAAAAAACCCTTTTCTAAATACCACAAAACATCATGACGACATCTGTGTCAGTGTACGTACTTTTAGAATTTTTACTCGACAAAATTTTATCATGTTGCAAACAGTAAACTGTAATGTACGGCTGGCAGTTTTTATAATTAAAGCATTTTAGATAAAATTCCGACACTTTGTTGTTAATTTTTTATGATAATGACACTTTGTTCTATATCAAGTGTAAAAACCTTAATAACATTTGATACAGTGAGTGTTATTGAAACTTCTAGGCCTCAGATGTTCTTACAATTCTTGTGATTTTCAAGAATCTATAATTCATTAATACATAATCAAATGATATGATGTGCTCTTCCTTGTTCTAAATGAATTTTTTCCAGAGATCCATAGTTTTTATCTCTTATCTTCAATTTGTATTTAATATTTCGACCACATATAAAGTTAACCTACTCACGGTCAGTATGTCATTCTTCATTCCGTGATCTAGGATAAATGTGCCAAAATCAGTAAAATGGATATGTGTTCTGAAATGTATTATTACCACTGGGTCAATACCGCTACAGGTGTAATGACAGTGTACGGGGGTAATCATAAACATAGTTTTCAGTGCGTCTTAACTGACTCAAAGTATGTGCTTCTACTTCACCGTGAAATAGATTCTAAAATTTGAACAAGGCCCATCATACATAGAGTCCCTACCGCCCTGTTAGTCAGAGTGCAACGCTCGTAAAGAATAGCAAAATCATTCAGAGACTTGTAATTCTCTCAAAGGTGCTTCGAGTTTTTCAATATAAAAACTGATTAAAACTACTTCTAAAGTAGACTATTGCAAAGTACTTCGGAAGTTTTTGCTTTACTGCATATAGTATTTTGACAATAAGTGATTAAGGAGAACAGGTGGAGCATTTACTGGGTTCTGCAATATATCTTTTAATCTGTAAATAGGGTAACTCCTGCACCCTTTTTGGTACATATTTTGTTACCGATTTATGCTTTTCAATGATCCAGAGCGATTATGCTTAGAGTTACCAGTTACTGTATTCATCTCAAGGCCTTTCATACAAATACAATACTGTTTGAGGCTCCGGCAGTAATAGATATTCTTTGTTCATTCTATCAAGTTCCGTCATAATATGCTTTTCATCGACTGCAGCAGGATGAGGGGTCCTGTTGTGACTTTCAAATTTACTAATACGAATTTTTATCAAAATACTCACACTTAGGTCTTGGTATAAATAATGTATCATTTATATGCATGTATCAAAATTGAAGACCAATTATATATGTATTGCTTCCACACAAGTTAATTATGTATAAATTGATTTGCATTTTAATCTAATTGGTAATAAACTTGTCTTCTTAGGTCGAGGGTAGCGAAATTGTCTGCAGGTTGTCTAATCGGTTGTCCTATGATCCTACTTAGATTTAATAAAACGCGGTCTATCAAATAAACACTTAGGTCAAAAGGCAAAACAGTAGTTTTGAAATATTTTCGTCAATGGCTAAAAAGTAGATTAATTGACAGAATATTTTTGACGTCACTCCACGATTATTTCACGTATATGGTGACGGCATCTGCCGGATGGGATCTTTTACGTGCCACGCCTTCCGTGATACGGGACCTCGGTTTTAACTGTCTCATCCGAAAGACAGAACACCGGTGCGCCCAGGGCGGGAGTTGAACCCGGGACCTCTCCATCACGAGTCGAGTACCTTATCCACTAGGCCACACCGGCTTCTAAAAAGTAGAAGAAATCAGAAATAAGTCATACATATACTCGCATGCTATAGAGGAGGACACATCTATTAATTCGGTGTTTGCATTCTAACATGGCAATGTATACTCTAGTTTGCCTAAGCTCCTTGTCTCTGCTTAATCTATGGTTTTGTAGAATCGTTTAAATCCTTTGACCGTCTCATTTTAGTTTTGATATCCTCTCCGTGCCCTGTTGTTCTGTATACCTATTGATCACATGAATGCGTCAATACATACTTACTCTGCTCATGTATGGAATTTTGACCGCAAATTTCTGAAATCTAAACCCTTCTGTGGTGCAAATATTCAGATCAAATATCTTTGATTTCCTCTTCTTTGACCGTCTACATTTTCATTTTTGATCGTAGACCAAACGACCACCTTCATTCTTTAACCGAACATAGAGAAGAGACAAATCCAAGCAATCACTAGGCCTGTGGTTTTCATATTCTGTTGTGTTTTTCTGTTTACATCTTATAGGCATGCGGATGCATATGCAGATTTAGTTGCCTCGAGTATAATCATAACTCTTATATCGAAAAATATCCATTCGCCCGATTTTAGGGGAATACCCGAGTACAATAAAGGCTTCCTGTACAACTTGCTGTACAACTTTTAACGTCATTTACCTGTGACGTCACAATGCACACATTAACGTCAGCATTAAAACCCAAGGAAAAGTAGCATTGGTACAAATTATGACTTCATATATTACGGAGATTAACGACTGAAAAAAAATCACCGAGCTGTTTATGGTTTTTTGTATATATTTTGTGATTGGAGTTATGCAGAAGTGCAGCTTGTGTATGTAGATATACACATTGTACAGAAAAAAATGTGAAAATTCTTATAGCACATTAACTTCAAAATCACGTTGTTAATGAGGCGTTATTCAGAAACTGGATTCCCTTGTATCTCTAATTTCGAGATCGTAAGATATATTGCGAGTTCAAATGTATCAAAGCTTTTATTTTTATAGTCAATATACAATTGTCCGTTGCTTCTAATGTTGACTTAGTTTTACATTTATATAAATTCAGGTTCTTACGAACAAGAAACAAATAAAAAGAAATCAATATATCTTAAATACATATATTTAAGGTACTCATTACAGATTTATAGCTATATCATTTTAAGATCCTGTAAGAACATTTTGAAACTGCTTTGGTTCGATTTGCTCTCTAATGCAAATTATTTTTTGCTATTATAGTTAACCTTATCAATTGATTGTTTGTCAATGTACCATCCTCATTCGCTACCGTCATTGCAATGTAATCTATCTCTGTCCTCTTCTTTCGTTTTCTAGAGGGGATTTTGTTGGGTGATTCTATCAGATACCTTCTATTTATATTATACGTTATACTATAGATATCGCATTTTATGCTTATTATAATACGAAGCATTTTATCACTGTGTATCACATGTGTTTACTATAGACGACCACGGAAGATAAATCATCGTTATCAGATATGTCAAATTAGGAACTGCGTTAACCACACAGTGATCTGTGGATAGATTTTATCATTTGTATAAAACAGTAAAACATATAAAAGAATATTACCTTCAAAATGAAGGGATTAGGATTATCACTCTTAATTGGCTTTTCAATATTTATGCAGGTAAGGCATGATTTCATTTAACGTTTTTGCGATAAAAATAACTCTTTTAAAAGTGTTATGGAATTAAAAGTAAAGTGGGTTCAAAGGTGAAGATTTTTAAGTATGTTATATCCTTCAACATATTTTACAAGTATATATTTTTGTGCATTTTTAGATTCCAGTAAATATATTGCGAGTTGAAATCTGAACCACACATACATACACATACACACAACATAGATATATGTAGAATACAATCACTAAACAGGAAGCATTCAATAAAGTAAAACATACACAGATAGTTGTAACACAGTACAACTATAACATAAGCACATGTTGAATATATTTACATGATTCACACAAAAGAGAAAAAAAATGAGGGAAAAGAAATGCATAAACAAATACTTATATGGATAAAAAAATCTGAACCATTTGCTTGTTACCCAATATGTCAAAGTAAGAGAAGTGCGTGAGAGTGCATGTATGATTTCCAGCCAAGGAGTGAAGTATAAGTACCCTCATCGGAATACTACAATAGTATGCATTGCAAATATTGTTAAGTTGTTTGATGCTTTGTCGACACAGAGAGCTGACTCGGTTTTGACGGAACGTTTAAGTCAGTGTATTCTACGTTTTAGAACATTCCTATCGCCTTAATCTCATCTGAAAGAGAATGAAGATCGAAATCAGTTTTTGTGATGCATTTACAATTCCAATTTAGAACGGTCTATTAAAGTAACAAACGTCACTCAATTGGTGTGGTTCACGGGTTTACGTGCGCCCACTTTCCAAATCACCGCAAAAACAGCACAATCAAAATATAATTGCAATTACGTGACAGAATCAAAGGAATCTTCTTTAGTCGTGATAGAATCCACTCCATGAAATAAAAATGTGAAATATGAGAGAAGACAGTAGATATCTGACAAAATTGTGTGACACAAATCACCAAGGACATACACATATACCTCATAAAACGCCCTACAACATATCACTTTAGAGTAACTGAAAATGATCCATGAGCAATACAATATATTGAAATAACACCGCTTTACATACATATTATGCACATACAATGTTTGAAACTATCCTACCACAGAATCCAAATATTTTGTTTAAGGAGTTCAGATACAGTATTGAATTGCTTTGTTCAATGCGATATTTTCTATCACGTCAAGTGTTTGTATGTAATGCATCGGTATTTGAAGCGATATAAGTTTAAAATAGATATTCAACTCATTGTATGTATGTATCGTTTTCTTTCAGGTTGCAAGTAAAATTACAGTTTTCATCCACGTTGATTCTTTTCAAAGTGCTGATAATAAGTTACGGGACGGACATTGCTGTCAAAAAGTCCATAACACATGTAATAAATTCTGTAAACCTGTCCTTACTATTTGTTTGAAGTAAGTAAACAATAATAATTCAGAAACTTGAATAACAATTTAACTAAATAATAAACGTCAGACAATCTAACACAGAATTCTGCATTTTTGCAATTTGAATAATTCATTTATAGTTACATATACATATCTTCTTCACTGACAGATCAGTTAATGCATGTAAACAAAAAGTCGCGACAACACTTGATGTGAAAACAAAGAACAAAATATATTATGGATCTAAAATTGGCAACGTTACCAATCCCATTATGATGGAAGTAGACTCGTGGGTATGTATCATCATCATCATCATCACCATCATCATCATCATCATCATCATCATCATCATGACCATTATCATCATAATCATCATCATCATCATGACCATTATCATCATAATCATCATCATCATGAACATCATCATCATCATCATCACTATAATGATAATAAGAATAACAACAACAACAACAAAGATAATAATAATAATAATAATAATAATAATAATAATAATAATAATAATAATAATAATAATAATAATAATAATAATAATAATAATAATAGCAATTATATGATAATAATAACAGTAAAAATAATGATAAATAGAGAAAGAATGAAAGAAAAACGAACACAAATAATGAAACGTGTGGATAGGCCTTCGATGTTATTTATTATTTTTTTATTTTTATATATTTTTTTTTTATTTATTTTTTTTTTAATTTTTTAATTTTTTATTATTATTATTATTATTATTATTATTATTATTTTTTTTTTTTTTTTTTTTTTTTTGATGTCTTCGATGTTTGAGTCCCGCTCTGGTCATGCCAGTTCCTGTCTTTCGGATGAGACAGTAAAAACCGAGGCCCAATGTCGTGGTATACATGGCACGTTAAAGATTCCTTACTGCTTCGGGTGAGTTCGTTGCAAAGGTCAAAATTGCCCTGCATCAGGCAGATGCCGTCAACATATACGTGAAATATTCGTGGTGTGACGTTAAACAAAACTCAATCAATCAAGTGGGAAGGTGGGCCCGTAAACCAGTTAACCACACCATTTGTTTGGCTTTTGTTAAATTAAATGACCGTCCTAAGTCGGTATCGTAATTGCACTACAATCAATTATTATTGTAATGTGTTATATGTTCTAGTATATTATTTATATTCATGTATTGTATAGCTCCATGGTGACTTCTGCCACATAACTGAGCCAGTAACCCCTCTTTTTTCTTTTATATTAGACAAATAACAAGGAAAGCTAGATTTTGACATATTTTTTTCAAAATAACATTGACATTGATGTTTTCGTATAAAAGTTGGAAAATTGATCCTTTACTGTTTCTCTATATTCTATAAATCAAGAAAATGACACAAAATTATAAGGCAATGACAAAATCGGATAAAGTGGTCAAAAGTTTCAAATTTAAGAGCAGAATAGAACCAAAAGAACGACACCTATTAAGACACCCATGTAGGTCATTCATTCTGGTGCATTCGATTTGTCGATCTATGCAACGGATCTGTCAAAGTTTGTCAAAGGAGGGTACTCTTTTGGGTTTATTTTTTCCCTCCCTGGCTCCCCCTTTACATGCTACAACGAAAATTTTTGAGCGTAAAAATGTGTTTTATAGTCAGTGCAACCTGCATTTGTGGTACTATGAAATATAAAACAAATCCTGACAAGGAAAATAAACTTTATTCAATTCCATTTGATTTCTATTTCTCTTATTATTCCCTCTATCAATTTGCTATTTTCTTACTCAGATTGCTCGCAGTCACTCTCAGATTCATTCTCTGTCTCATACTCACTTCTTGTCTCCTTCGGGTGTTCGTGCGTGTATATTTATGTATTTACCCCCTCGACAAAAAAGGTTGTTGCAGGACTTTTGCGACGGGTGTTGCATGCAACTAGGGGACGCTTACTCCTCCCGGGCGCCTGGTCTCACCTCGATATTATTGGGGTTCGCATTTGTCTGAATACGACACTATTCACGATATTGTCGTTTTATTCCATGGATATGAGATATGGTTTACCCTTCGGTACTTCGATTTTTACTTCACTCTCACTGTCACTCTCATCTTCACAGGCCATGCCCTTGACGTAGTCAAATTTAACCCATGACCCAGAAATATGTTTCTCCCCCAAGGGAAATTTACAGGGATATAAGTTTTTAAAACAATACACAATTAACAAATATAGTCCCAATATATACTTTATTCTGTCCATTCAACGTTTTAGGACAAAAGCTTATAAACAAAATTGCTGAAAATTGAGGAAAACATTATATACAGCTTAATGGGCATCAAACCCATGCAAAACCCAAGAAAAATGTCAATATTATGAATTTGTAAAAGTTTGTTTATAATATCCCAATTACCAAGCCATATAAGCACTTTGAGGTATAGTATTGGCGGAGTATGGTAGCTAAATCAATAAATTTTAAACAAAAGGTTGCTAAAAACATTACTGTTTGCTACAAATTTTTATACATCTAATTCTCAAACTCATTAATATATATAATATATCATACACGTTTTGGCGTCAAAACAAATGGATTTCAACAAAAAACTCTACTTTTGGAAATTGATTAAATACAGATTGGTGGGCACTAATTGATTGATTGATTGATTGGTGTTTTACGTCGCTTTCAACAATTTTTCAGTTACATCGCGATATGGAAGCAGGAGGTAACCAACCTCTTATACATAGTAGCGCAAACCGGAAATCGAACCCTGATCGTCTCTGCCGCAAGCCAAGCGCTTAACCACTACACCAAGTCCTCCCTTGGTGGGCATTAAACCCATCTAATGCAATAGCAGGAATGGAAAACTCGGATTTTCCGAAAGTTTTTGAACTAACCTAGAAACTCAGCTATGCAAGGTAAACAACGAAAAAGTCCCGAAGAGTTAACCATAACTCGTAATCCATATAATAAAAGGACAATATCGTATATAGTGTCACATGCAGTCAAATGCGAACTCCAATTAAACCGAGGTGAGACCAGGTGCCCGGGAGGAGTAAGCGTCCCCTTGCGGCATGCAATACCCGTGGCAATGAAGAAGACAAGAACACTTAGTCAAATTATCCTTTTAATTCTGGTTTCATTCTGTTTGCAATAATATTGTTTCTCTTTTTGATAGCATCCAGTTGACGTACAAGGCATATTGCTCAGTCGGTTACTATGGTAGCACATGCACATTAAGCTGCCCTGGGAATCCTCAGAAATGTGTAGTCAATGGTCACACATACTGCAAAATTGGTAACCTTAATATGAATAATATGTAACTTAAATACTTCTTTACACGCCTCAATTTATCAACGTAAGTGTATATTTTCTATCACATCCTTCTTTTTCACATTCTTTCTTCTCTCTACTGCTTTTTTTTTTATATTTTATTTTGGGGGTTTTCTGTTCGTTTTTTTTTTTGGGGGGGGGGTTGGTTAGTTTTTTGTTTTTGTTTTTATAACTTTTTTGTTGTTTGTTATGTTTTGTTTTTATTTGTTTATGGGGGGTTACAAATTCTGTGAATACTTACATATAGCTCTGTACGAATGTTTTATCTGAAACGTGGTTTTAGATATAAGACATTTAAGGCTCGAATATAGGTTTTTTAACATGAATTGTCATTGTAAATCATCACTTACATTCTGATTAACAGGGTTGGGGTAATCATTTGACGGACCTTGCCTAAACCGTTAAATAGGATATAGCGTTCCGGACCTCGTTCCCTCTAAGTCTTAGCCAAGACTCCTATATATCAGATCCCTTTTTTCAAGCAGTCGTACATTTGAATTGACCATTTTGCGTCGATCTCTTTCATTACGGAAAATGAGATCCGCCTCATGCCTTTCCTCTTGCTTGCTTTAAACTGTTGGAGTTCTTTCTTTAAAATTTTTCTCTCACTTGTTTACTCTCAAATCCGTTGGCAGTAGTTTATCGGTACAATTTGGCAGAATACAGAAGAGACTTTGACCTTAGATGCCAACGAAAGTTACAGTGAGGTGCAGTCCTAACAGAACATTATGTTAACATCGCGTTAACGTGATGTTTGCTTTCCTCGTGCGCTCAGGACTGCTGAGCACACGCGTTTGCGTTAACACAGATTTCCTCGTGAACTAAATATTGAGACTAACAGCCACGTTCGCTTGCTTACAACCTATATAGAGAAGGATTTAAAGGAGAATCGATATATACATTGCATATTTAAATATACAAACATATTACTGTCTGCATGTAGGGAAATATTTAGAATTAAATAAAACGCTTACGAGTAAAGGGATGAATTTAAAAAACATTGAAAACAATTTCTGAACATTGAATATAATGAAATTTATTCCTATTTTAGGATAATAATAATGATGATGATGATGATGATAATAATAATAATAATAATAATAATAATAATTATAATAATTATAATAATAATAATAATAATAATAATAATAATAATAATAATAATAATTGAATTAATGAAAAGAATAATAATGACGATAAGCATGGTATTCATATATTATGAAAAATAGCTAAATTAAAAAAACCAATTGTAAATACATAAATAGGAATAAATACATAAGTAATGTAGAGATGATGGATAAATCCAAAGCACAAGTCCAAAAATCATAAAACCAGAGGACATACAAAATCAGTGAAAATGAAAAAAACAAATGGAAAATAACAAAATATGTCTACTTGAAGAGCATATGTGAACCCCTGTGATGGAGTGAGATCAGGTGCCCAGGGAGAGTGAGCATCTCCTGTTTGCTAGCAACACCCAGTAGAAAGAGTCAGATCGTGTAAATTCCATATGTATTTAAATATGGAGAAGTCGAAGTAGATAACCTTCTAGTATAGAAGGTGTCAAATCTGTGTAAAATGATCGGAATCGGTCTCAGTCCAGAATATCATTTAAAAGTCTGGATAACGAGATACCATATGGAGTAATAAGAGTCTCGTAACGACCATAGAATTTCTTCAGTGACGTTGCTAGTCTAGCACATATATAACCCTGGTTGAGCAGCTTAACTGAAAGTCGCCTAGCCCTCAGAACAAAGTCACTGTAATTTGAACATGCTCTGGAATAACGTATTAACTGAGATATGAATACGCCGTATGCGGGCGATGATGGAATGTTGCTACTTATGAAAGGAAAGTTTGTGATAGCGAAATTGAAATCGTCACGTTTGTCATAGAGTGAGGTGTTCAATTGACCATTAATGTCGAAAGACAACATAATATCTAAATACGAAGTAGAATTACTACTTTCTGTGGTTTCTTTGACCTCCAGTTCACTTGGATAGATGATGCTAAGGTAATCCGCGAATGAAGGATTATTAATTGAAAGCAAATCATCTATATATCTGTAAGTAAAATTGAAGCCAAGAGTCAATTGTTTTTTTCCTTTGCGAAAGCAAAGACTGAATGAATTCAGCTTCGTATGAGTAAAGGAATATGTCAGCCAGAAGCGGAGCACAGTTAGTGCCCATTGGAATGCCGACAATTTGTTGAAAAACCTTACCTCCAAACACCACAAAAATGTTATCGATGAGAAAGTTCAACATCTGGATGACAGCTGTTTCAGTGTATTTATTTTTGGAATCAGAATTTTCCCTAACAAAGTAAGTTTTATCGTGGCCTATTACTATATATTTGAATTTGCGGTTTCCGTTTTTACTAGTAAATGCATTTTGAATAATTTTCGCTAATCTATCTTTTAATTTCTGATGAGGGATCGTTGTATAAAGAGTCGAAAAGTCAAAAGACTTGATAGAGTGAATTTTAGTAAAACTTTTTGACTTTAGATTTTCTAACAACTCTTTTGAATTTTTAAGGATCCACATTTGATTAATTCCACTTCTGGAATATACTGTTTCGCAATATCTATGAAGGCCAGATTTAATTTCTGATAATATTTTTGTGAGTAGCATCGATACAGATTTTGTGGAACACTTCGAGGAACCAGCGATAAAGCGTTGTTTGTAAGGATTTTTGTGCATTTTTGGAATGCAGTACAAATATGGAAGTTCTAAATTTAATTTATTTGAGTCGATACCAAACGTATTGAGGACAGATTTATGATTCTCGAGTACTTCCGAAACCGAAAAGTTCGTGAGAGTATAAGTAGGATTTCCTGGAGCTGAATTTAATCCTAATTCTTTCACTAGGCTGTCAAAGTTATATTTCTTACAAGTAAATGTATAATTATTGGATGCTTTATCTGCTGGTGTAATGATATAATGTTCTTGGAGGAAGGTAAGTTCTCTGACAACATCAGGATCTATAAAAATAGATTCGAATCTGGTGTTTACAGAACATTGTAATTTTTTTAATTTTTGATCTAAGCAGTACTGCAATAGATTTTATCCATTCCGAAAGAGTGTCGATCTGTACTTCCTCTCTTTTTGCCCATCGTGTGGCATATTCCTCGCAGCAGTTCATAATATTCTCAAAATTTTCGCTCCATGTGAATGATCTGGGTTCTCTGTATTTTGGACTTTTAAGTAAAAGTTCTCTTAATTTAGTGTTTTTAACAATATCGAGATCACCAGTAACGACATGGCCACAAGGAGAATATACAAAATTAGATGAGGAACATACACACGATTGAGGATGGCATGCAGAGTTGCTAAGATCAAGACACTGTAGAAACCCTTTGTAATTATAAATTTTGGATGCAACTGATGGTGAGTAGCTATAGGAAATACATGGCGGATCTTTGTTTTTGTAATATGGAGGTATTTTCTCTAAAACAGACTTATGATTTAAAATTTGGCCAAAATTTAAATAATCAATGCCTTTATTTGCAAATTTAATTTTGATGAAAGGGCGATTAGATTTTTCCATAGAAATATCTGACTTGACGGGACGAAAAAGTCTAGCGGTCGATATGTCCATAATAATGCCATCTAGTCTATACTCTGCAGAGCTTATATCAGTAAATATACGGTGTCTGGACGATACGTACAACTCGTGTAATTTTCTCAGTGAAATAGAATAAAGTTTTGTACGAATGTGATGAAGGCCCAAAGGTTTATCTATAAATGGCAAAAGAGCATCAAAGGAAATATTATGTATTTCAGGTTTGTTGTATTTGCGTGTACCATGACTTCGATGCCTCCTCTGGCTTTTGTTGAATAAACCGAGTACGTTAACTGATTGACACGCAGGACTAGTGAGGTTACCAATACTACTAATATTGTCATTGCATCCATAGGGCGAAGCAGTGCCGAGACGTCTTATCCAGTATTCTTCTCTTTTCCGACGAAAAGGAGTGCTCAAATTGGCATTGTTTGTGGGGTGATATATTTTTTCTATAATTCTAATTTTCATTGAGAGAATAGAGTGGTCAGGCTGGTTGAAGTGGCGATAGAGTAATTGGTTTCCGCCACAATTAATTTTGGACCTGTGACCTGATACTCTTGTACGGAGTTGTCCCTTTGTCTCTCCAACATATATTAACCCACAGAGTGAACACTCAATACCGTTTACAATATTTGAACTCTTACAAGTCAAATGGTCAAAACTATGCGTATGAAAGGTATGTTTAGTAAATTATAAATAAATAATCAAATAAGAAATAAATACATAATTTTATTAATTAAAAATAAATTAATAAAATAGAATTAGAATGTAATTTTCCTAGAGTCTTTGTAGTATAAACTGACGAAGTTTTTCATAAATACCTGAGTGCATGTCTACGCGGTGATTTCCATTATTATATTAGATATAAAAACCCTTAATTCGGGGTGTCTTTTTAACATCACATTTAATGCACGTATATATGGCGACATTTGCCGTAATTTAATTAGATTCTTTTATTTCCTCCATCCGTACCATCGTAAAGAGAATTACAAATGTAATCATGTGAACGCGCGACTGTACTGAGCGCACGCGGGAATAAATCGCGTTAACGCGAATTTCCTTCCGCGTTAACGCAAGGAGCGCACGCGTGTCTGGTCGAGCAGTCCTAGCACGTGTGCTAAAGCAGTCCTCGTGACCGCTTTTCGCGTTAACGTGAATGTTATGTTAGGACTGCACCCATCTGTATCTGTGATTTTGCCATGTAAGCAGTCGCAAATAACCGAGCGGCAGAACAAGATGATCAATTCTTTTTAACACAAACGGGCAAAATCTGTTGTAAATCTACTGAATCATTCTTTCGCCGTTTGTCCAGTGGCTTTATGAGTAAGTTATGTGAATTTTTCTTAAAATTTAAACAACGACAAAGAAACAAGTTAACAACTTATATATAAATCTTGCTCGTTGGCACAGATCTTGGCGTAAGGGTGTCGTTTGTGTGGGAGGAAACCGGAGTACCCGGAGAAAACCCACGAAGCCAGGTTGGTGACAGTCCCACCATCTCATGTACCACACCGGGAATCGAACCCGGGTCGCATTGGTGAGAAGCGAGCGCGCTACCAACTGCGCTACCTGGTCCACCAATGTGAATTTGGAGGGGACGCTGAATTTAACTCTCATAATACAATGGATAATGGACACTAACCAACAAGAGGTTATCATTAATTACCTCAGACCCGATATAATCATTCTTTTTGACATTCTTCTGAAATGACAAGGGTTGACTACAATTTGCGTCAAGGATTAGACTTTGTAAAGCAAGGCGGGATTACGAAATCTACCTAGCTGAACAAGCTGATTACAAATTAAATGCTCTCTCGTAGAAACATATTTCAAATCACTATATATACATATATCTTTCCATGTATTAATATTAATTTTCTTTTCTTGAATACCTCCAAATGATACAATCCTCACAGACTTTTCTTTTTATAGGATGGACAGGAACAAATTGTGATCAGGACATTAATGAATGTTCACTATCCACGAAATTCTGTAATATCGGGACATGTGCAAATACAATAGGAGGATTCAACTGCACATGTCCAGCAAGTGTTTATGGAACAAAATGTCAACTTGACGAAGATGAATGTTTATTAGCGCCATGTAATACTGGAACTTGTGCTAATACTCTAGGGGGTTATATGTGTACATGTCCTACTGGTACGACGGGTAAAAATTGTGAATCTCTTACAGCGAATACATGTAACAGAAGTATCTGTCATAACCATGGTAGGTGTTCTGTCGTAAAAAGAAAAGCAGTATGCCACTGCAATACGGGTATTCTGGGCCAGACTGTACTATTCGGGATTTATGTGCAAATGTCACGTGTCAACATGGCGGGACATGTGTAAATAATGAAAATACGGCAACTTGTCACTGCGGAAAAGGATTCAAGGGAGATCACTGTGAGAGTTTCGATTACTGTGCTAGTGATCCCTGTAAGAATAACGGTGTTTGTCATAATAATAGAAATAACTTTACTTGTTCTTGTGTCAATCACTGGATCGGATCAACCTGTGATAAATACGATTTCTGTTCAAGTTCACCATGCAAGAATATTGGGAAATGTCGTAATGGCGACACAAAGTTTGAGTGTGAATGCAGGATTGGATGGAAAGGACCGACATGCGAGACAAGCAATAAATGTGCTTTTAATCCATGTCACAATGGAGGAACGTGTACGAATTCACAAAACAAGTATACGTGTAAATGTACCAATTTCGTGGATTGGGAAAAATTGCACGGATCATAATCCCTGTACCTCTAATCCGTGTGGCGGTCATGGTAATTGCCATGTGACTAGACTCAAATATACGTGTCAGTGTAAAGCAGGATGGATGGGTAAAACATGCACAGAACAAAATTATTGTCAGTCGTCACCCTGCAAGAATGGAGGAACATGTTCGATTTCAAACCATGGTTACCTTTGTAAATGCCCAAATATGTGGATTGGGAACACATGTTCGACACGCAATCCCTGTTACAGTAATCCTTGTAGTAATCATGGTATCTGCCATAATAGTGGATCTAACTACACGTGTCAATGTACATCAGGATGGTTAGGCAAAACCTGTTCACAGCAAGACCATTGTCATTCTTCACCTTGCCAGAATAAAGGAACGTGTTTGAATTCAATTAATGGTTATTTTTGTAATTGCACCAGTATGTGGATTGGGCAAAATTGTACAGCTCATAATCCTTGCTACAATAATCCGTGTGGCAGCCATGGTGCATGTAATGTGACCGGATCTAGTTACATTTGTATATGTCATCCAGGATATGTTGGGGGATTGTGTTCACAGGACTTTTGTCAATTGTCCCCCTGCAAAAATGGCGGAACCTGTTCGCATATGCTTGGGAAAATATTTCATTGTAATTGTAATCCTCGGTGGTCTGGTTTGATTTGTGAAATACCTGTAGTAACATGTTCTGACAATCCCTGTGTTAATAACGGTACGTGTATAAACCTTGGCGATACATACTACTGTTTATGCCCCAAGCAGTATTTTGGACAACGTTGTAACTTAGACATAGATGAATGTAATTCTAGTCCCTGTCTTCACAATGGAACATGTATAAATACTTACGGCAGTTATAAATGTGTTTGTCCTACAGCATGGTCTGGTGCAAATTGTGAAGCTGATGTAGACGAATGTTCAATAAATATTTGTCCAGAGGACCATTCCTGCCATAACACCATGGGCGGCTATCACTGTCAAAACTGTTCAACAATGTTTTGTCTAAATCAAGGTCAATGTCATAGTTCTCCTTCGGGACCTGTCTGTAACTGCTCAAGGGAATGGACAGGAGAAAGATGCAATATAAGAAATTTTTGTCATGGGAATATATGTCATCATGCTCAAACATGCATCAATATAGAACATGGCTATTATTGTCGCCCACATCCTTGTGAATCTGTTCTTTGTGAAAACGGGGGAACATGCATTAAACGCGATAAGAACTTCAGTTGTGAATGCGCGGAAGGATGGACAGGTGAGCGTTGTCAGATACGAAATGCATGCTATTCAAGCCCCTGCCGTAATAATGGAAGATGCACAAATTCTGGATATGGATTCAAATGTTACTGTCCTATTGAATGGAATGGAGCCAGATGTCATGAAAGAAATTTTTGTCTATCAAAACCATGCCTGAATGGAGGAATCTGCACGGATAATTATAATTCTTTTCATTGTGACTGCCCTATTCATTATAAAGGAACACAATGTGAGATACTCAACTTCTGCCATAGCTATCCTTGTCGACACAATGCAGTCTGTCACAACATGAATGATTCCTTCTACTGTGATTGTCCAAAGCCCTGGACTGGACCAACATGTGACGTATACAACTTTTGTCATAATCAGCCCTGTATGTATGGAGGTACATGTTACAATAACAAACATTCCTACGGTTGCCTCTGTCCTTCAAAATATTCTGGACTTCGATGTGAACAGCTAATCGATCCATGTACATTGTCACCCTGTAGAAACAATGGAACCTGTACGACAACACCCGATGGCTACCATTGTAAATGTACCGAGAAATACATAGGACAAAAATGTGAAGATAATTTGTATGGATGTAAATTCAATACATGCCCTCTTAATTCTACATGCTATGACCATGGTAGTGGATTTCTTTGTCGGTGGAACCCAACGATACAAAAACGGAATGGTAAGTTCATTTAAAACCTAAAACATTAAATAGGTTTTGATGAATAAATACCTTGAAGTGCCAGATGATCATATGTTTCAATGTTTCAAGTAAAGAATAATTTAACTTTTGAAAGGTATTAAATGGGGCTTTTGTATTTTGAACGTATTTCCATATGATAAAAACTTTTGCTTGATACCATGATTTCTTTTTTATGATCTTGATATTTAAGGGGATTGGCAATTAAGTGCTAAGATACTAAGTGGTAGTAAATCCATTATGCTTGACGGAATATAGATACAGGCCATAATGGATCCCTGAAAGCACCAGAGTTGGTATGGGGTGTCATGGAGGAGTAAGCATCTCCTGCTGACTGTTTAAAAACCTGATGATTTCATGTGATTATTGAGCTAGTATAACTCGTAGTCATATTTGTTGGTAAACATCATAATAAATAAAATGGTGTGATATAGCATTTTTAAAACAGCTTTTACGAACAGCTTGATAAGAACTACAATTAATAGCAAATTCAACATGTCAGACAGTGATTTTTGATAAGTACAAAGAGGGTCTCTATAGCGAGTGTCAAATTTGTGTAGAATTCAAAAGTGTTATTTTTCTTCTGGATTTTTCTCAAACAAACAAGACGATAATTATAATTAGTGGAATTGTATTAAGTTATGTAATACAATCACATATTTGATGAATAATATATATGTGCAGTTTTATAAAAACATTTATGAACAGATTATTACTAATTACATGTATAAATATATATAAAGCACAAATAGAATCAGTGAAATACCTGGGAGTACTATGGACCTTGGATCTCTGAAGAAATACCTGCAGAAAAAAAGACAAATTGGACAAACAAATAAAGGACAAAGCCACTACAGCTAACAAGGCACCCTTTATTTCACTTAATACATTCGTATTCTTAAAGCTCTATTTTTGTGGAGCGCGAGTAGCTCAGTCGGTTAGAGGGTCGGATGCATGACAGCTAGGTGATTTGGTACCATAGGTCGTGGGTTCCAGTCCCAGACGGGGAACGAATATATGTGAAATATAGGGGGCCTTGTTACAGTGAGGTGCAGTCCTAACATAACATTATGTTAACGTCGCGTTAACGTGAAGTTTGCTTTCCTCGTGCGCTCAGGACTGCTGAGCACACGCGTTTGCGTTAACGCAGATTTCCTCGTGAACTAAATTTTGAGACCACGTTAACGCGCTGGACTGCTGCGTTCACGCTCTTGGCTGCCGCGTGAACGTGCCTGACAGCCACGTTCGCTTGTTTACAACTTATATAGAGAAGGATTTAAAGGAGAATCGATATATACATTGTATATTTAAATATAAAAAGATATTACTGTGTGCATGTAGATAAATATTTAGAATTAAATAAAACGCTTACGAGTAAAGGGGTGAATTTAAAAAATATTGAATACAATTTCCGAACATTGAATATAATGAAATTTATTCTTATTTTAGGGTAATAATAATAATAATAATAATAATAATAATAATAATAATAATAATAATAATAATAATGATTAAATTAATGAAAAGAATAATAACGATTATAAGCATGGTATTCATATATTATGAAAAAAACAATTGTAAATACATAAATAAGAAAAAATACATAAGTAAATTATAAATAAATAAACAAATAAATACATAATTTTATTGATTAAAAATAAACAAATAAGATAGAATTAGAATGTAATTTTCCTAGATCTTTATAGTATAAACTGACAAAGTTTTTCATAAATACCTGAGTGCATGTCTGCACGGTGATTACCGTTATTATATTACATATAAAACCATTAATGCGGGGTGTCATTTTCAACATCACATTTAATGCACGTATATATGGCGACATTTGCGGTAATTTAATTAGATTCCTTTTATTTCCTCCATCCGTACCACTGTAAAGAGAATTACAAATATAATCATGTGAACGCGCGACCGGACTGAGCGCACGCGGGAATAAATCGCGTTAACGCGAATTTCCTCCCGCGTTAACGCAAGGAGCGCACGCGCGTCCGGTCGAGCAGTCCTAGCACGTGTGCTCAAGCAGTCCTCGTGACCGCTTTTCTCGTTAACGTGAATGTTATGTTAGGACTGCACCCATCTGTAGCTGTAGTGTCTTTGTGCTTTATATATATATATATATATATATATATATATATATATATAGGCACAAGTAGGAAATATAACAACAATGCAAGTCGCTAAACAATAATAGAGGTCAAATATAAATGCACAAGAAAGCGAGAAACGACACTATAATAAAAAATTATTGTCAAATTTTCGAGGCGATCCGCCCCTTCCTCAGGACAAAACAATATAAAAAACTACATGAATAGAAATATGAGAAAAGAAAGCTATATACAAAGCACTAATCTAATTATGCGGTGATATCGGGCGTCAGCTACATTTCGCTTGTTTGTAGTTCGCTGCCCAAATATAAAATGCTTTTGAAATGATTTGAAGTGATGAATTCTTGCTGGAAATTCTGACACACATAACTTTGGGTGGGTTGACATACTGTCCAGGCCCATGACATGCTGCATGCTTTCTTGCTGAATCAATGCAACATATTGTAAGTCCTTCGATCATGTCGATCAATTTGGTTTTGCTGTATTTTGTAGCAATCAGGGATAAAATTTGTGTACGTGTAGTATGATTAGCAGCTTTCTTGTAGGCTTCTATCACTGTGTCTGTCATCGCATCATGATTAGAAATGGATGTATCTTTATAACTATTGATGATTTCATGAAGGGGTTGTTGGTCCTGATCTGGAGCTATGATGGCACAGATATAATCAAAAGCAGCCTTTGCATGCCTTATATAATAGGCTTTAGTTGATGTCTGTAAATCCTGGAGGGGTTGGCTGGCTTGAGACTTTAGAAACTCAAGTTCTCCATTTGATAAAAGGGCCATTGCTTCATTATATCTCTCCCTAGTTGTTTTCATCAGATCAGACCAATTGGACACTGTAGTGCTTTGTGAGAGTGGTTCACTCTCAAACAAGTAACCTAAAGTAGAGGAAAGATTTTTTAAAGATTTGATTAAAATCATCAAATATGAGAACATTTTTTAAAATAGTTTGTTTTTCATTGCTTTAACGCCACACCATGAATGTTGCACGTTTATGGTGACGGCATCTGACTGATGCAGGTTACAGATATTTTGATCTTTGCATCGAACTCACCCGAAACAGTGAGGGTTCTTTAAAGTGCCACGTCTACCGCGACACGGGACATCGTTTTTTCTGTCTCATCCGAAGGACAGACACCGGCATAACTACAGCTAGGTTCAAACCTGCGACCCCTAGGTCAGTAGTCGAGCATTCTACCACTAAGACATGCCG